>CM053745.1:45838009-45865544 GCA_028658305.1 Pachyuromys duprasi | reverse complement strand
ACTCGAGATCAAGCCTCTGATAGAGGGCGAGAGTAATGATAGATCTGGGGGAGGTGGTTGAGACTTGGGGAGAACAAGAGCTCCACAAAGACCAAACTGAGCCGGGCACAGGGGTCTTGTAAGAGACAGTTTCTACAATCAAGGACCATGTGTGGATGTGGACTGGAACCCCCGCACTGATGGGGCCCATGATAACTCGGTGTAGGGCTAAAGACCCTATTCAGGGAAACAGGGATTGTTCCAGTCATGATCTTGATGGCTGACTCTTTGACCCTCCCCCAAACAAGCCGGGGAGTGACAGACTAGCTAGATCCCAGGGGAGGACTTTGCAGCCAGCCCTGAGGAGTCAGGATAAGCTGGGGTTGGATGGAAGGGAAGGAGGTCCTCCCCTGTTGGTGGACTTGGAGGGGGCGGGGAAGAAGGAGATGATGGAGGGAGTGGGAGGGTAGGAGGGAATGGGGGAAGGGGTAGGCCTGGGATTCAAAGTACCTAACCTGTGATTGAGATAAAAATAAATAAATTTAAAAAAATGTCTGCACTCAGAACTTGATAGACTCTGACCCAAAAGTTATGGAAGGAGATGAGAAAACACAAATTAAAGGCAGAGACACCATGCTTCTAGATCCATTTGTCACCATTGAATGCATGTAAACTCAAAATCTGTGTTCAGCAACAGGTGATTTCAACTTTCTGCAAAATAACTAGACAATTCTTGTCACAACCCGTGTATCAGAGGTCTTAATAATGCTAATGGGATGCTGTTTCCATTCTGACCAACTGTGTATTCTATAAAACTAGTGAGATTTACGAGAAACTGGAAGACTATGCTATAATTTCATTCTGACAGATTGTGCAGCATCTAGGTTGATTGTGAGGATTTACTGGCCATATTTGATTGGATGGAATGTTTCCTCGGGATCACTTTGCTTTTAATCATGACAAATAGAGGTGCCAGATTGTATTTGCTTTATGTCCTGTTAATATGGTCCATAACTGTCTCATCCCCCCCCAAGGCATTTGATGGAATAGGTAACCCCAATCTCAGATAGCTAAGTAAAACAGTCTTTTTTTTTCTTTCCACTTGATAATTTTTACCACATCCTCCAGCCCTCACAAAGATTGATTCTGGAGAGCCACTTGCTTGTGGCTGTGAATTATGGATTAAGAAACCTTAGAAAGACTCAAAGAAAGAACCCTTTAACCTAAAACAGAAGAAAATTATGCCAGAGTAAGTTGTGTTTTCAATTTAATTCCAATCTCTGGTGTGTTAAGAGCAAACAGGGGGAAAGGGTGTGGTTCAGTATTTCTTTAGCATACATGAAGCTCTAAGTTCAATGCTAGCACCAAGAAAACAAACAAATATACTGTGTTTTAAATAATGGAGATGAGGTTGTACTTCATCTTGCAAATATTCATTTTTCTAAAATTTCAGATTCAATCCATTTTTCCCTAAAGAGCTTCTCCTATCTGACATCCCAGTGACACCTCTGGAAAAGGACACAATGCGAGAGAATGCTGCCAGCGTTTACAGGCACGGTAAAAGCTGCAGACATAGAAGGGGCTTCTGTTTAACCTATGGAAAGGAGTGATCACATACGCATGAGGTTTATAGGCAACATACATGGGGTTAGTGTATGTATGTACGCATGTGTGCATGTGTGTATGTAAGTGTGTATGTGCATGTATGTGTATGCTTGCAACATGTGCTCTTTCTGAAGACAAGTTTCCTTACAAAGAAATACCTCTGACATTGTAAGTTAGGAGAGAAGCATCTCTATGAATTCCTTTATGTGTTTGATGGAGGTTGAATAGAGTTCTAACAGAATCAGCTGCACTTGGTTCAATTCAGCTCTCACACACAGGACCCACAGAAAAACAGCAGGGTCTGATTGGCTCAACAGAGATGTGTTTTTTTAACTAAAGTACATGGAAATAAAATCCCAGGACAGGTAGCTACTATGAGAGCTATCGACAGTGAAAGGTAAGCCATTCAGAAAGCACTAACATGTGTACCCTCTGAGAAAAAAAAAGAAAAACACTTCTGCCATATTTCTGTTCATTTGCTTATTACCCTCAAGGCAAAAAGCAAACTGTTATAGAAGAAATTTCACTCTTCTCCAAGTATATGTCTAAAAAGTAATGAAAGCATTGTTTTTTCCCAGGAGGAATTCTTTTGGCTATCAGTCCACAGTAAACAGCTTCAGGTTTTGACAGCAATGGCCAGGAGTGACGTTCCAGAGGGTACCTAATCTAACAACAGACACAACAAGCAGGAGTTTTAAAGGAAATGAAATTTTCTTCTGTTTGAGCCTTGAATCCTTTTTCTCTTCAGAAAGCCCAGAAATTAAAAGGATATCAAAAAGTCTCTGTCGTATGAATTGAGAATTGAAATCCTTCACATACTGGGATCTGTTCCAATAAATATCCAATCTGATTGGCTAATAGCCAAAATAACAAATTAATGTAAAAATGATATGCAGCTCAAATATAAGCAGGGGCAGAACATAGTGATGTTTCATTGGTCAGTCCAACTGTAAGTATCACTTTGGAAACATGAAGGAATTTCTCAAACACAAATTCTTGGAGAGACTAAAAGAAATCAGTTCAAAAACTGGTTTCCTTAAAATAACAGAAATGTGTTGTCTCAGTGCTGGAGGCTGGAAGCTCAGGACAGCAGCAGAGTATCTCTTTCTGAGGATGAGAGAGCCTCCTCCACGCCTCTTGCCTTGTTGATGCTCTACCAGCAATGCTTGCTTACAGACACATCACCGATGTCTTTGGCTTCCCCTTTATATAATGCTCTCCCTTTCTTTCTGTCTGGTTACATCATCTTCCCCTATGCTCTGCGTGTATGAGCCTATGTACATTTTCTCTTCGGGATGACAGCAGTCACTTTGCATTAGGGTTTATCTCCAGGAACACGTTTTTTAACTTGACTATTTCTGTAATAACTTTTTTTCCCCCTTTCAACATAAGGTCACTTCTGTTGCACCGGAAGTTTGGACTTCAGCATTATCAATTTTCATTTTATTTCCTTACTTGAAGGAAACACAATTCAATTCAAAACAATGCACTACCAGTAAAAACTCTTTTGAAGTGAAATGTGTTTTAATGTTGGACATAGGTCTTTATCCACAGAGGAGAGCAGATTACACCAATTTTCCAGCAACAAAGGGCTTCCTCACTTTACTATGCACTTATGTTATTTTAGGCCCTCTCTCAATTACTTGTCAAAAACAACCATATTTTAAGGTCATTGTCCAGGGATCCTCTCTATACCTTGCTGTTTTTCATGGCTGATATTCATGTGCTGTAATGAGAATTACCACTAATTTATACTTTTTTCAACTTCTTTTTTGTTCTTGATTTTTAAACTAATCTTGTTGGAATTCTGATGGCAAAGTTCATTGATTCTATTCATTCATCCCTGGTTTTAGCCACACACACACACACACATATACCACATACATAAACATACATATCAGAATACATATATGATATATACATACATATAAAGACCAGATACACAAAATAATACATATACTATATAGCATATTTATTTAATATATAGTATTATAATTATATAATATGTTATCTTATATATATCATATACTATGTTGATTTCCATTAGTGGGATGAAAGTGTCATTCATGTGTACATGTGAAATTTATAATCACCTATCTTTGTAACAATGCAAAGGAAAGCATATTTTCAGAATTTTTGCATCTCTTATTATTACTCACATTAGTCACATTTTGACTTAGATTTTATGTCTTTCAAGTTATAATTACTTTGCACTGTGGAATTTCATCTCTCTTCGCCAGTTTCATCAAAAGGTATCTCTCTCTCTCAAAAGAATTAACTAAGCTACATAAATCCACGATTCCCAACATGTTAGTTTCTTTTCACACCTGTTTATATTTTTTATGGTACTGGGAATATAATTCGGAGAACAGAGAGCATGACAGTCAAGGGCTTGGCTGCTAAGCTAAGCCTGCAACCATGGAGTCTGAAGTCTACAAAGCAGGTAGTTAGGAATGGAAGATGATGAGCATCCTCGAAACTCAAACTGAAGGTTGTTGCTTTGGGTGGTGTGGGAAGATGCTCTTCCCAAATTCTCTCTAACTCCAACTGCAGCAGCAATCTCTGTGTTTCTGCTCCCAGGAGGGAAGAGTTCACACTGGGGCACAGGTAGAGCAAGCAGCAGCGTTTCACTCAGCAGACAAATAAAAGAAAGAAAGATACGTCCTCCAGAGTGGACAGTAAACTGAGGTGAGCAGCAATGGCTCCCTCTGGCACTTATACTTAAATGCTGCTCAGGAAGTTCTCCTTCCATGGTACTGTTATAGGCTGGGCCTCAGTTCCTTTCCTGGAATAAGTAGAGGCTTTCTTTAAACCATCCTACATACATTTCTGTGTTTCATAGTTATAGGTAAAATGTCTGTAACTGTACACCCACACATTGTGAAATTTACTGGGAGAAAGAGCAATGATGACTTTCATGTGTCCCTCAGAGAAAAGCTTCAGGAAGTCAACCAGAGTCTTCTTGGAGCCCGGGCTTTCCCCTTATCTGGGTAGTTTGGCTGGTTACCTTGGCTGTAGCCAGATTTAGGCCCTCTTATTTCTCTTCCCCTGCCAAACCTGACCTTGTTTAACTCGAAGGTGTGGAAGTTTCTTATCCTAAGAAGTCCTGGGCCCTCTTGGCAAAGCCTTGGAAATAAATCTTGTCTGCCCAGATCATCCTGCGCGCTTTCTATTTTGATTAAATTGAAGTAAAATAATTAGGGATCTTAATGAGATATCCTAAATCCTATCACAGCCATTCCTAGATTAATGTTTGAATAACAAGGAGAGAAGGAATTTTGTTGTTAAGCTAACAAATCTTTAGGAGGGAGCTCTTGGGACAGCTGTCCAGCATGGCAAGTAAATTGTCCCATCACAGGCCACTATAGGCAGATGAAGTTATAGGAATAATGGAATCTTTTTCCACAGAGGTGGAAAGATTATAATTATTACAGCAATATTTGATGTACTATTAGTTACGAATGAACAAGCATGTATTTTAAATAAATAATGACAACACTTAGATATTTGATGTTTAAATAAATTTCTTTCTTGCTTAAGCCTTGGATCTTTGGTTTTAATGTTTATTTTTTAATTTCCTGTTATATGAGATTTTTGCCTACTTCTCCGTCTGTGTACCATATTTGAGCCTGGTGCCAGAAGAGACCAGAAGAGGTTGCAGGATATTCTAGAATGGGAGATACAGGTGATGATAACCTACCACGTGGTTGCTGAGAATCCCCTGGTCCTCTGAAGGAGAAGCCTTTTAGCTGTTGAGCCATTATTCTAGCCTTAGGCTCAGATCTTTTAACTAGAAGATATCAGGATTTCAGGCCATGCTTTTCCTACAGTACCATGGTATTCACAGCAACTAAGAGTAAACTTTCAATTCCTCCTCTCCCCCCACACCCCCTTTTTATTTTCCTTTCCAGCTTTTCATGATTACTTTTGACATTTGTTTTTTGCAGAAAACTGGTTGGACCTGGCTGATCAGAAGCCCCACATGCTCACTAACTCCTGCTCTGTGTTTCTTGGATTTCTCTCTTGCAAGCACAGGGACATTTTCCATGCCATTTGCCTATTAGAGCTTTGGTAAGACAAATGGGATAATGTGTGTAAAGCTTATTGGACACAGTGGAAACAAGCTACATCCGAACAGGTTTTCACCCTTGTTTATCTCCATTTCGGGAGAAAATGAGATAAAGGAACACAGCTGGGTCTTGAGTTCAGGTAGGAGTTGGAGCAATGGCAATGATTTAGAAAGGTCCTCTTATTTTCAGGGTCGATTTTCTTTCAAGGGCCATAAAAATGAGCTGCTGAGCATCTCCCTTTCCTAATTGATTCTCTGCATGTGGCCATGCTCCTCTGAAATTCATTAGACTCTCATAGTTCCTGAGTAATATGCTAATACTCCACTTTTCATATCAATTTATAGAAACTCTTATGGAAAAGTTGAAGACTTAAAAGTGGTATGATAAGATATGCAAGATAGGTTTTACGAGGACCAATGGAGGAAAAAAGCAGCTTCCGCTCACCTGTTCGCACAAGAGAATGTTGGAGTTTTGAAACTGCAGATCTATTTATCAACAACCCCAGCAATTCCCTGCCTAGGAGAGGAGAGGAAAACATGTTCATAAAGAGAGACACAGGACTCACACAGAAGTCTCTGAAGCTTGTCTCCTGGGGCCCAAGGGCAGGGATGCTGCAGCCAACCTCAGAGTTAATTTCAAGGGAATTCTTCCTAGGTTTCTCATATTTATATACATTGTCTTTGACTTTCCCAACAATTTCACTATTTCCCTCATTTCCAATGCTAAATCAAATGACTTGCCTGTGTTTACATAACTAGGAAGCTGGAGTCCTGAATTGGAAGTTTTATAGTATAAAGCTGTGCCCATCAAGGTTATAGTCAATATTTCTGAGAAGGAATTTAAAGGCCTATCACAAAATCAACATACTTTCTGTTCAAGTGTGGATATGTGACTGTGTGCCCGTAAGGCTATAGATGCTTTTGATGGTGATAAGTGCAGCTCGCTCAGCTTTGTGGGAAGCTTAGGCTCGAGCTTATAGAGCATTGAAATAATGTTGTCAATGAGTACCTACAAAGGAGATATTGATATCTCCTTGCTGTGAGTAAGAAAACTGAGGCAATAGGTTGGTGGGCAATGTGTCCACCATTCTGTTCCTATTAGGAAGCAGAGCTAGGGCTTCAGGCAGGGCTCTCAACTCTGGTCCATGGTTCTTTATAATTTTTCTAGACTCCTATTTAAGGCCTTTCTGTTCAAAGGCTTCAAGTTCTCTAAGGGTCTTAGCCATACTCCAATGTCTTTCTAGGGAAATCGGAGAAGGTGTAATGTGCACCGAATCAACAGACACATAAGACCTCAAAAGACAAAGAACGGGGAACGGATTTATAGGGATACTTCTAGGGGAATTCTAAACCCCATCCAGTCTTGTCTTTGTAGCTAGAACATGATTGGGTGATGATATAATACTTTTATAGATGAGAAAACTAAACCTGAGAATGGTAAATACTCTTGTCCAAGGTCATAAAATCATTTAAAATTAAGCCAGAATACTCTAAACCCCATATGCATTCAACTATACCACAAAGGTTAGAGCAATATAGAATCTCTCCAAGTTGAATTTTAATCTATGTATAATAAATGTTAAGAATTATTTCCACTCTCCTTACTTAAAGAGAAAGAACCAGATTTTATTGAAAACAAAATCTTGTATTTTTAACCTCATTGTCAAAACTTTTATTGAGATATGTGATTGTGGTAACTTTTTATTCATGAGGGGAGCCAGGGAATAACAGAAGCTTTTAATAGAATCAGTGTTCTTGAGTAAAGGCCAGAACTCTGGATCTGCAGTCTTTTATTTCCTGCCAGGCTGCTATGTAGAGCCGGCCATAGAGAATCTGCTGCCTGTGTCACTAGACTTGATTACTCACCAACATCAGGTAATGACTGGTTTCACATTTCCGCCTATCTGGCCTTTTCTATTGTGAATCACTGACATTCTTTCTTTCAGAGAAAACCAGAAACTTCAGTCCCTTTCTGCCCTCTACTCAAGTTCTGTCTTTTACACACACAAATATATATGTAGATGGATAGATAAATATAGATAGATAGATAGATAGATAGAATTAATAACTACACTTAAAGAGAAAATGGCTGTCAGGGTGAAGCAGATGCCAGCTCTCCTGTGCTGGCCAGAAGCCTAGACCAGCAGCAGGTAGACTAGAGTGAGAGTCCAGGCACCTCCGGGAAGGGAGTGTGCTGGAGCACAGAGGTGATGATGACAAATTAAAATTTCAGTGAAGCAGAATGATATAGCAGCTGGTAGGTAGAAAATGTCATTACTATTCTAATGACTAGCAGAGAGTAAGCTTTGAGACTGTAATTCATCAATGAAACTTACAGCCCGAGAATTTATTTTTATGACTGTCATGCTTCAAAATGAAGACATGAGAAACTATGCATCTGCCAGGTAATGAAAAACAATCAAAATGGGGTGCCTTGGATTTTGGATAGGGACGATAATCTATTACCTGTGTTTGGTTATCTGGAGGGTCACACTTCTAAACTGGGAGAAATAACCATTGTCTCTTCTGGGAATTAATACTAATAGCTTCATGTGCCAATTTCGAGGATCCCCATATGCTCACTACAGTTTGGGTGAAGGTAGAGATGATAGAATGCTTCTAGTGCCAGAGACTCTGAGTAACTCAGTCTTATGAATATTCCCCATAAGACTAAAAAAGTTCACCATACCCCCTCCCCCAAATCCAGGAATATCCAGGTAAGTTGTTGGGTCTCCTAGCTGGTAAATTAGATTTGGGGCTGCCATATATGGCGTTTGGTGTGACTTTTCTACTTGCCCATCTTAGATGAGCTCTGTGCTGGAGAGAAGAAAAGCAATTTATTTATATCACTTCTCCAGGGCTTTGTGGGGGTCTGCTGTGTTATTGGTCTTTGAAGCCATTTTCTCTTTAGAATGAAGATGTGTCTACTGAAACCAAATCAATACAACTGGGGCTGAGCCATCTCTTGTTCAAAACTCATGTGTCACAGGAGATGTTCTCTGTCCTCACTGTTTTTATGTCACGGATAATTATAATCTCAGTGCTTTGCCCAGACCAAAAAAAAAAAGTCTAATTTGGCCAGGTTTCTATGTACTTGCAACTGTTCTAACTCCCAAGCAACAATATCCTTTCTCCAGAGATCCAATGTGGCAACAGAAAGACAATCTGTCAACTAGTATTGAGGTCCAGTTGCTTGCTACACACTCAGGCATTTAATTTCCTTTTAGGAGCATGGTGGGAATATTGAACAGTTTTGTCTCAAATGCTAACTTCCTGCTTTCTGGCTTCATTATCACTGCTTTCTTCCTTCCCTTCCTTCCTTATTCTTTCCCTCCATTCTTCCTTCCATTTTTCTATCTTCTTTTTCTTTTATTTTTTGAAATTATAATGTAGTTATATTATCCCCCTCTTCCTTTCCTCCCTTGATACCTACTCATGTACCTGTCCTTGCTCTCTTTCACATTCATGACCTCTTTTATTCATAAATAGCTGTTTCATATATGTATGTGTACATATATATATATATATATTCATAGCTGCATAAATACAACCTATTCAGTCTGTATAATATATTATTTGTATGTATTTTTTTCAGGGATGGTCATTTGGTATTGAACAACCAATTGGTGTGTTCTTCCCTAGTAACACTATTTTTCCTAATCTTAGCATTGCTTACCTTTCTGTATGCTTCTGTGTAGGATTAAGGAGCCCAGTGCTTTCCCCACAGTTGGCATGTCTTTTGGTGTTATCCTTCTTCAGATCATCTTTTAGCAGTCAGATTGGTGAGACTTCATAGGTGTAGCCTCGGACATTACTAGGAAACATAGCCTCACAGCAAACTTCAGGATCCTGTAGCTGTTGTGTCCCTGCAGGCTCCTCCCCCACCACACCTATCCTTTCCACCCTGCTAGATCTTCTCCAGGGTCTAACCCAATATATCTGCTTGATCCTCCCCTCTTCTCATCCTCCCCAGCCTACTACAACTAGTTACCTAAGTTTAATCTGATCACCCCTGCCTGCATGACACCCAATCAAAATCCAGAGTTGTGGAGCCCAGTAACAACAGTTGTTTCTACAATACAACTGCCTTCTCTGAAAAACTTTATTACCACAAATATCTCCAGTTTGAAAACAGAGATACTAGCTTTTATCATATAGATGGTGATGGGGAGGTTGCTAAAGGCTAGTAAGGATCATACATGTGTCCTGTACATAAAGCTCTGACATCCTGGGCTCCAAGCTGGTAGGTAGGCATTGCATAGACATCTGTCAAACATTGTCACAGTCTGCATTATTATAATGAACTGGAAAGACAGTAAGAAACTGAGCCAGCAGAAATAATGACCAGGAGGGTTTGGCAAAGTCTCATATAAAACCCTATTAATCTCTACTCAACCAACTCAGTATTCTGTCAGTTCTTAGCAAATAACTTAGAGAAATGACACAGATGGTAATAAACTCAAATAAATACTGTATTATGACTATTATTGTTGTTCTCTGTTATTCTTTATACACCAGGACTGCTGTGTCCTAGCTAACAGGCATAAGATATGTATATAGATTAGCATTTTACATCCTTAGCAAATTTGTATTTGCTTATCTTTTTGCCATGGAGCCCATTTAAGACAGAAAGGTGAATGGTTGAACTAGACCATATGGTTTCCAGCAACCTACAGTAAATAATAAGCTTTAAACTTTTTATTCCCCTCACTTTCACAACTTTGAACATTTTGTCTTCAAACTTAAATAGAATAAAGAATAATGAAACACAAATAGAAAAGTAAATTTGGACCACCCGAACTCGTGTGTGTTTTGAGTTATTTGTGAAATTCCTTTGACTTTGTTTTAAGTAATGTGACAAAAGAAGCACAAAGTGCTTTTGCATCTAGTTTCTACACTTTAATGTCCAGCCTTTATTTCAATCTTGGCACAAAGCAACAACAGCTAAATAACTTGCATGAGAAATAGGACATCATGTATGGCATCAAGTTCTTTGCTTATCTAAGAAACTTTGATGTAAAGCAAAAGAATATTTAATTGGGAGTCAGAAAACCTAGCTTATAGCCCTAGAGTAACCTTTTACTAATTAGATGACTTCCTTTCTTGAAGCTTTGCATGCCTTAGTCACAGATCGAAGGAGCTGGCAATTTCTTGTCCTGACTCCGTGCTAATGAATGGATGATTTTATTTAATCAATAGTGCAAAAGGATTATAGTATCAATAGTTCTGTTCTGAGATCTAGTGTACTGTGCATTGGTTTAGGATGCAGGAGCGGGGATTAGAAGGATGTGGAAAAGTAAAGGATACAAATATAAGTAAGGAGGGAGAAAGAAAAACAAAAGGTTTGTTAAGTGCCATGGAGGACCCAGTTAAGTATAGATAATGATAGTTTGTCTCTGAATTTCTCCCGCTCTATATTCATCTACTACCCACTGCCTACTTTTCCTCCTCAGGATAAACCAAGTTTATCTGAAGGTCTTCCCTTTCCACATTCACAGTGCCTGCTTCACTCCCTAAGTCTTCACATTCACAACTCATCACCTTTCTCACTCACCAGCCTCTCTGGATCCAACCTTAGCAACAAATTGGGAGAACGAGCTATCACCTAGGGAGGAACTTTCATCTTTAGCCTTGCTCCAGCTGTTTGGATACACATTTTAAAAGGCGTGCTCAAAATCTCATGTTAGGCAGAGTACAATGTAAGGCACAAAAGTCAAGAGGTTGGAAGTAATCATCTAGCTACTACCAGAGCTGCCTGGATATGCTGGGATTGTCCCCAGAGCCATGCGTCAGAAGGTCCTTTCTCTACCCACTGCTTCTGAGCGCACAGACACTAAGAAGCTAGCACTTATCACCATGCTCCCTTGAGGCAACATGAATTCTTTAGGAATCAGAACAAGATATAAATAAACAAACAGAACCAAACAAATGATTAAATGGTCAACAGTTTCCATGGTGATGACACCAGGGGTTGCATCTGGGAGTGGAAAGAGCAGAGTGCCACTCCTCCATAGGTCAGGAGTTGCTTAGACACAACATAAATTGAGAAAAAGAAGACAGTTAAATTTTTGGAAATGGAGAATAGCTCATTTTTGACCCCAAACCCCTATTTGTTCCCAACAACATCTTCAACTTGAGAGTGATCTACAAAGTGTCAATTTTTTTCTGCTTCATTATAGAGCTTCCCCATACTTCCCAAAACCATCTCAGTAGGACATCTCAGTAGGGCAAAGGTTCTCTGAAAGCTGAAGCTACCAGGTAAATGCTTCCTGACTGCATCAGTGGGGCTGTCTCTCTTATATCTCAAACACATGGTAGAATAGGAATAGAGACCAAGGAACTTCCAGGAGACTTGACTGTGGCCATGAGTCATAGTTGACATTAGAGCAAATGTCAGTAATGTCTAGATTGTGTAACTGAAAGCCAATAACCCATGTGCTATATTATTTCTTCAGGACCTCTTTTCTGCTTAAGAGTACAGTGGAATATGGGAAATGCACACGTCTCTGCATCTCTGTTCCAGAGATATAATTCTAGAAGGATTAGTACTGTGATATTGGTCATTACCTTTATTTATACAAAACAAATAACCATCATTGGGATTATTACTTCTTAAATTATTTTAAATATCTGAGACAAATGTACACATAAATTCCAGAAAAATCTTACATACAGTTCCCAGGAATTATTCAATGAGTTGAGGTCAAGAATGCTAATAGAGTGAATTGTTCTTGCTTGGGACAAGTAGGGCTAATGACTTCAGAAACCACCAATGGAATTATGCATGGCATTAGAGAAGACACAACCTAAAGGAATCATAAGTATCCTAAGTGTTTAATTATATGTTTCATCTATCTTCTAGGACACTTTACCTAAAACCATACCTTCACTTTTCCCTGTGACACGATAAATTTCTCTTTTAAGGTACCTAATACTACCTGAAATAAAGAATCTACAAAACATGGAGGTGCCTAGACTCTATTCATCTGCAAAACCACGTTTGAGTTTCTAATACTCTTTTAAATCAATCTTATACGTATTTTGAGTGAAATACTTCCAAGTTTTTTTTTTAAATGCTACATCTTTTAATTTGAAGAACCATTGTAAAGTATTTTAATACATTTCTAAACTTGAGGAATGTATGGTTATTATGCCATTAAATAATCTTACCATCATTTCAAACAAGAGAATGGGGATTAAAGAGCACATTAGTATGGATACATGCTATTTAAACTCATCAGTAACATTAGTTATTACCTCCGCAGTTATAATTGGAATACATAATCTCCAGCCCCATTAAGTCTTATTCTAGTCCCAGAAGGCTCTCAAATCAACTAATTAACACAAAGGTCATTGTTCACATTTTTAGAATACCAACAGATTGTAAAGGCACAACACAGATTATGCTGCTCGGTTTTCAAAGACATAGGAGAAAAAAAAAATCTTCTGCTCTAGGAGAAAACAGAAGTGGAATGAGCCCATTCTAACCATGCCTGTGCATGGCCAGATTTTAACATAGAAAGCAGGAAGCATTCCAATAACAACATCACTGGTGAGACTGCAAAGATGGCTCAGTGGGTAAAATGCAGGCAAACAAACATGAGGGCATTACTTTGGATCTCCAGCCAGCACCAGCATAAAGGCAGGTATGGAGGTGTCTCTAATGGACAGAGACAGGCAGTTCCTGGGGGCTCACTGCTCATTAATTTAGCCAAAATAATGAGATGCAAGTTCAGTAAGAAACCCTGAATCAAAGTTAGGTGGGAAAGCAGTTGGGAAAGACATTAAAACATTAACATTTGGCCTCCACATGAACCCACATAGATGACTGTACTTATGGACATACATATATACACATGTATAACCCCAACACACATACACCCAAAATGTCTCAGGATAGAAAATATTACTGGAAGCAGCTAGCTATACAATGCCTAGGGAATCATAAGACACCGTCAATGAAAGAGATGCAGTACCTCCTCTCAGCCAAGAGAAAGCTCAGTAAATAAATCTTTATCACCTACCTTACTATTAGCAATGTTCAGGTGGGGAAACACATTAGAGAAAGTGGAGACAAGATAACTTAAACGTTGTGATTGTTTTCTATTGCCTGGTAGGAAGCAGGAAAATTAAAAGAAAGATTATTTCAAGCTGAGGAGGAACCTGGGAGGCCTTGTTAATTTACCCAGCCATATAATGAACACATAAGAGATTAGGTCCTGTCTGGAACAAATAGCCAAGCCTTGATGCAGGAAAAGATTTTTTCCATGAGCTTTGAGAATGAGCAGGATTCGAAGAGGCAATGATTGAGGACAGTGTCTTCAGGCACCCGACCACAAGTAGAGTACAGATGGGTCCCAGGCTGCAGGGCTCAGTACAGGTTATTTTACCCATGAGCTACTTAAAGTTTCTACTTTCCTAACTCTGCTTCCGACTTGTTTTTCATAGATTGGCTGCAGCTCAGTGAAGGCAGCAAAGACCTGAGGGATTTCTCATTAATGCAGCATGATGCTTCTAACGACTTGGCTGCCAAAAAAAAACAGATTGATGACAGTTCCACAAGATCACAGATGCATAGCTGGGAATGCATATCAATGTACTATTCAGTCTGAGAGGAAATCCATGGAAGTCTGCAGTCAAGTAGGTGAAGTTGACCACAACTAAAGTTGTTCTGCCTTTCAGATGCCAAAAGAAAGTAAATAATGATTGAGGCAGGAAGATCAGGATGACAGCTCCTTTGTAAAACTGCTCTGTTTTAAGGGAATAAAAGCCAGATGTCTTCAAATTGGAATTCAAGGACTAAGAAGAATTCATATACAAAACAAAGTTGGCATGTTCAGGGTAATTAGTTCCCGAATCTTATACTTTGAACATCAGAGTGAACAGAACTAATCTCTGATCAGGGGGTGATCGAAGGAGAATCCAGACTTTTCTCCCTCTTGGTCTTGTTGGAAATTCAATATAACTGCTGAAAAAGTTTGCATGCACTTTAAAGAAGTTATTTTGTTATTTAGATTGTAATGTAATTGCATCATTTCCTTGTTCCCTTTTCTCCCTCCAGATTCTCCCATGTACTTCCCACCCCTGCTCTGTTTCAAATTTGTGGTTTCTTTCCCTTTAATTGTTGGTGTGTGTGTGTACGTGCGTGTCTTTGTATATTCGTAAATATAATGTAAATACCAGTAACATTATACAGAATGAGAATGCATTTTTACTCAGTATTTAAACCTTTGTAAATATATCTCGAGAGAACTATGTATAAAACAGGCATTCATAAACTCAGTTACTGTAGATGAGTCCTTAATTACTGTATGAGTCCTAGTGTGTGTGCTATATACCCCACGTCAAATGTTTTACCACTAATTCATTTTCTTAAATGACCGCATCTATTTCATAAAATGATTATAAGAGTGTTGGTTATCATACTTTGCTTTTCTGGAAAGGTTTTAAAATGACACCCAAATAACTACATTGCAATTGCCAGCAAAATAGAATCATTAAAGCATGTCTTCCCATCAACTCTAAGCTTAGAAAACTTAATTAGACCCATGAACATTGTGATGAGAAACCTGAGACTTCCACTACTGTAGTTCTTCTCCCCCATAGAGGTAATTGAAGCCTTTAGCTTCACCATCTGGGCAGGAAAAGAGACAGATAAAGACCCACATCAAAATTAGCATTCCAAATGAGTGGGTTTTGGCCGGTTTCCATTGTGCACTCATTCAATTACTAAATTCTGCATAGTTGGCATTTACTCTTTAATATGGATTCTTTTTCCCCTCCAGAGTATTCCTACACTTCTCTTTCCTTCATTGGACCAGACATTAGCCAAACTATACAACATCTTTCTTATCTTCTCTTATTTTAATCAGTTTAGGTTGCTAGAAGAAATTACCATACTCTGAATGGCACAAACAACAGTCGTTTATTTGTCACAGATCTTGAAGTTTGGAAATTTGTAATTTATGTTATTGGATATCCCATTAGAGTTGCCACATGTTTCAGGAGAAATAGAGACCTCGTCTTGGAGTTGTTAGTCTCATTAATAAAAGAATTTAGGAACAGATTCCAGTAGAAGTTTGAAGGCAATTTTATAAGAGCTTAGAAGAAAAACTCCAAAGTATACAACCTGTAAATCTTGGAAAGCTGCCCAGAGGATGAAGATGGAGAAGAGAAAGAGAAAAAAGTTATGCCATTTGGGTTAATCTGACACAAAGTTAACCCACCTAGTGCACAAGCAAGCACATGGCAGAGAGGGAGACAAGATCTCTAGAGAAAGAGTAAGGAAGTCCTAAGTACCAGAAAAACATACTGACTGGTTTGGGCCTGCATCCAAAAGAAAGAAGAAAAGAAATGAGGAAGCTTACGCCTTTCTGAGTCAGGACATAGGCAGGCAGATCCAAAAGAACCTCAGAAGAACTTTTAGGGACTGTGACAGAGAGTGAGCATTCAGAGAAGAAACAGTACATTATATCATTAAAGGGATAATTATTCCTTCCATCTCTTTAGCATGAGGAACTTGCCTTCCTGAGGAGCAGCATTTCCTCCCTGAGGGATATTCCCTTAACCAGGACCACCTATGCCACCGATTTGATTCTCTTGACCAGAAGGCAATATTTTTCTTTAAAGGGCCTTTATTGGTGCTTTGATATTAACATTGCAGTAGGTATTGTTTCTGACTATATGATGAACGTTCTAGTCCTTGCTAGCAGAAGGCTGTGCATTTAGTGCATCCTTCCCATGCCAGGGAGGAGGAACAAAAGCAAGTTCCTTGTTTCCTCCTTTGTGATCACTGATCCCATTCATGAAGACTTCAAGCTTCTGATTCAATCACCTTCCAATGGCACAATCTCCTAATACCATCACTTTGGGGAACGAGCTTTACCATGCACACTGGGGGTGGAGGATACAGAATGCACAGCACCTTCTGTGCTTCCACATGCTTGTATAGACCTCATCCCCCCTTTTAACTGGTATTTGTTCTCTCCCATGCTCTCACAATGCTCTCTATTCGTGTGACTGGTTCTCACCCCTTATTGAAGGCATACGTCCTGGTATTGAACGTTGCACTAATTCCTCAGGGAACGTTTGTTATGCTGACTTGGATGTGTCGTTGACAGCTATGTGACTGTTCTTCCTGTGTCTGAGCAGAGGCTCCACACATATTTATTCACAAGCTACACATGAGGTTCCTTCCTTATTTCTTCTCCTTTCCCTCACTCACTCCCAGCACGTAAGGTTAGCTTTCCATATTATCATAGAACCTTCATATGAAGGTTCTCTAAGGACAAATCCTATTTTATAACTCTTTCTTTCATACACATTAATCAGAAACTTTCCAGGTCTTAGCTCTCCCTCATCTAAAGCATTCTGTGACTTTAACCAACTTGATAAGACAAATTTCCAAATCTTGTTACCAATCAGTTTGCTGGAGTCTTTCACTCTCTATTCAGATTGAGATGAAGAACAGGTAGGAGTCGCTAACTTTTGACATTAGTGACTCTAGCCCTTGATTGCCAAACATCCTGGGTTGACAGAACCAACATAAAGCAGAAACTGAGAGGTCCAGCTGCTCAAGTTAGAGGCTTAATGCCTTGAATTCTAAAAATTGCAAACACTCCAGCATTCAGCCACCAGTGAAACCTTGAGTCTAGGCAACAACTTGCCATGGTGGCACTCAGCAGAAGCAGGCAGCCCATGCTGGTATGACAAGTCCTGGAAAGTCCTCCTGCGTTGGTCCTCTTGGCTTCTGCAACAGCTAGCCTTATAGCTCTCAGACCTCAGGCTTTCAAAACCTCGGCATTGAAGGCAGCTCACTTGACCTTGTCTTTCTTCTGAAACTTCTTAACTTTTTTTCAGCTTTAGCTGTCTGTTGCCCCTGTTGCTCCCCTTTCCTGTCCCTCGCTGATGTCTGAAAATCCTCAGCTACCCTTCGGCTCTTATGGCCACTGCCACCACTGTCATGGATGGTGTTGCTAAAACAGCTACTGAAGTGGTAAATGCTACCTTGTTCCTCGACTACCACTCTACTTATGAAAACACTCAAAAGAGGAGAGAAAAAAATCACTGGGAAAAGCTGTTTATTGGGCCTAACTTTGCAATTCCAGGAAGCACCGAAAAAGGGAATCTCCCAATGCAAAGAAAGGTGCTGTGAAAAGTGAAACGAAACCAGGAAACTGGCAAGAGTGTTGCCCACAATTGTTGTACAACATAGCACGCAAATACAAGATTATGTTTATATCAATCATAATAAAACCTATGCAAATAAAAACATTGTGTCTTCATCTCTAAAAGTCTTCTGTACAGCTACAAAGAGAAGTGCTGCTCCTCTGGCCTGTGTGAGATTGACTTTAGGGTTATCTAAACTTTACTGAGGTTTGTTTTTCCTGGAGCCCTGTTCTCTAAGGCTGGCCTGAAATAGCCAAGACCAGAGCTCGCCTTCACAGTGGGCATCTGACACTTCTGGGATGTCTTCAGAGGGATATGGTTTTCAGAACAGCCAAGATGATGTGAGGTTGATCCAGCTGGTTACTAGTAAGAGACTGCTTAGACAGTACTTTCCCATTTAAACTGCCAGACGAGAGGTAAGAGCCAAACAACCTGTTAATGACCATTTTAATCAGCCACAGGAAACAGTAAAGGGTGTTTGTAATAATGACTAATGAAAGCTCAACCTAGAGCAAATAATTTCAGTAGCATATAAAAAATGCTTAATAATACTTACCAATGGTCGAGTAGTGATTAATTATCAATTATTGCCCCAGTGTACAGAGAGAAGAGGATTCCTCTGATCTGTCCCAATATGGAATTCAGATGCTCCATTCACTGGACCCAAACTGCAGGATCAGGCTTATCTTTAACAAAGTAGACCCTCATACCATAGCAATTCTGAATCACCTTGTGTTTTTACTTTCTTCACTTGGAGACTTTAGCCATTAAGATGTGCTTCATTTCTTGTACCTCCAAAATGGCCTCATCTTTGGTTGATGGCTTGCATGTTTTGAAGGATCTTGTAAATCAGTGTTAGTTCTAACTAGGTGCGCTATGGTTTTCTTACTGGTTATCACTTTTTGCCAACTCCCCTGCAATTTAAAATGCAACTGTTGAGGTTGTTTTCACTCTCCGTAGTTTTGGCTTCTTAATATGTATTCTTTGGTTGGGAAGACGGCTTAGTAAGTAAACTGCTAGTTGTTTAAGTAGTTCAATATGGTTTTTTGCTGAACATTAGCCAAGACTCTTACAAGCAATATTATTTTTGTCTACTGCAACTGTACCCCCAACCTGAACTCATCTTTTGTTCATGACTTTCATGTTTTGAAAAAAATCTTGAAAATCTCTGCTAGGTTTAATCTACTGCTAGTTCACTGGGCATGACCATAGCAATAGTAGTGTGACGACTAAGAACATAGGCTTGACCTCCTCTCAGGTCCTTCTTACACGTGCTGCCATTTTTCTCAAGACGGCCAGAAAAGTTTTTGAACAGTTTACATAGTATCTAATTTTGCTGACTTCAACTCCAGATTATAAACAATAAACACACACTTTTTAAAATCTGTATGTGTGTGGTATATGTATGTATGTGTGTGTGTGTGTGTGTGTGTGTGTATCAGTTGGAGTAAGGACATGCATGGGTCAGAGTGTGAGCATGGAGGCCAGAGAACAATTCTGACCTTCTACCTTGTTTAAAGCAAAGTGTCTTTTTTGCGTTGTTCACTGCTGTGTACACCAGGCTAGCAAAGGCCTCTGAGTTTTCCGGAGAGTCTCACATCTCTGCCAGCCATCTTCCCACAGGTTCCTCTGTATTGCAAGCACATAGTAGCACGCCTGGCTTTCCATGGGTTCTAAAGATTTGACTCGGGCCCTTTACCCATTGAACCACCTCCCTAGGGTCTCATAAAGATACTAACAAACAAAGTCAAAGCTGTAGATGCTGACAATTAATAAGCCACAATCTCTTCTTTCCGTAACCGGCATTTATTCTTTTTTTTTTCCTTCTGACCTTGGGCTGTTTCTCAGGGCATTCTGCTGTTTCCAACTGCTCTCTCCCAATTTCAGTTTATCCTCAGGTGCTAATTAAAATGGCAGGTGTTAAATTGATCATTAGCGCATTTCAGCTCCAGCTCTGAGCACAGAAATCCCTCAAGTGATTCTCAGTTTCTTCCAGTGTAATGCCTCTTTCTCCAGGCATTACGACTTCTTCTCTCTGGCAGTTCTAACTGCAATCTGAAGAGAAAGCAGACAGCCTGGCATGTCTGCCCCAGCTGTTCCTCATTCATTTCTCATGCTCGCTTCCTCTAAAAGACAGTACGATTCAATTTATTTTCATTTACTAATGGATCAGCATTTTATTATTTTTTCAGAAAGAACAAAAGCATACTAAATTTGTTAGATGTATTACCGACACTCCCCATCCAGTCTTCCTGTTTCCCATGTATGCAATCTATAGGCGATATGCCTACATTAGATATATTTAATGCTCATTTTACTTGATTGAGTTATAAACACTCGAAACCTACAGTCTTACCAGATTTTAAGAACATATGCAGTATTGCGAACTACAGTTACCTGGTTGTATAAAAGATCTAGAGCTTCCTCCTCTTAATACCTATCTCTGTTTCTATTCATCTTGACATTTTAGATACCTCACATAGCAGAATCTGTCATTTTGCTTGTGTTTTATGTCATTAGGATTAATAGCCTCTAGTTTCACTTATAGTTTTTTTTGCAGGGCATAACTTCCTTTGTTACAGCAGCATTATATTCTATTTTTTTGTATATACCACATTTTCTTTATCCACTCATTTGTCAGTAGGTATTGGTGTTGTTTCCACATTTTGACTATTGTGAGCAAAGCCAGAGTAAACTTCAGCGCTCATACACCGATACCTTTGAACAGGTACTCAGAAATGTGCTTGCTAGGTCATGTGGTATTGTGTTGTCAATTTTTAGGCAATTCCGTACTATTTTCCCACATCTGGTATCGATATATGAATATCCACTTCCACCCACAGAATATTATGAGAAGTTGGAAGAATGACATCAATATTGGCTCTAATTCAGACAGAGCCATGTTATTGGGGATTTACTAATCCCAGATAAAGAGAGACTGAAAACATTCTTCCTATAGTCCATAGAATAGATGGCTACAACACACACGGCTTAGCATCTTCTACATATGGATCACAACATAACTTCATCACGTTCTTTTTTAAATTTTAGAATTTAAATGGTGTGTGTGTGTGCCTGTGTGTGTGTATGTGTGTGTGTGTGTACATGCTTGAATGCATGTGTGCACACACCATTGTTTGGAAATCAGTAGACAAACTTTCAGGAGTTGGTTCTTTCCTTATACTAGTAGGTCCAGGAATTGAAGTTACATCCTCAGGAATGACAAATGCTTTTGTCTGCTAAGTCATCTTGCTGGTCCTTAATGGTACTTATGATCTAAAGTAGATTTCCTAATTTCTCTTAAGAGACTGTTCTCAATCTTGTCTGCACATTTAGCTTCTCTAGAGGATTTCAATATTTACGGATGACTACATTTTATTTCCAAGACTGTAAGTTCATGTGGGTGATGACGTGGACTTCAGTATACTTAAAACTCTCTATGAGACTGTAACTCGAAGCAATGTTAAAGCGCATTGTTTGTCTTCAAGAATAGAAGAAAGGGACTATAGAATCTAACTTGATGATTAAGAAAAGTTGCTGAGGCCAGGATGTCCCTGCATGGAGTGCTAGAAAGTTCATGGTGTGAAGCTGTGAAGGTGAAGCCTGGATTGCCTTGTCGATCCCAAGAGTTTAGAGATGGCAGGGCTGAGGCGTGGGATGCCTTCAAGGAGAGCTGCTAACAGGCAGTGGAACAAAGGAAAGAAGTGTGTTGCAGTCAACAAAGCTCAAAAGGATTGATGATCCGAAGCGCATTTTGACGCCAGACATGGAGATGAAGAGTTTGTGAGTTTGCTCAGCTGGTTTTCATTCGTGCTTTGGTCCAGTGTTTCCTCGCTGAGGTGGTTTGAATAGGTGTGGCCCCCATAGACTCATGTGTTTGAAATCTTGGCCCATGGGAGTGGCACTATTAGGAGGTGTGGCCTTGTTGGAGCAGGTACGACTTTGTTGGAGGAAGTGTATCACTGTGGGGGCGAGCTTTGAGCTCCCCAGTGCTTAAGCTCCGCCCAGTGTTGCAGACAGTTCTGCTTGCTCGCTGCTGCCATGCTTCCTGCTGTTGAGATAATGGACTAAACCCCTGATAGTGTGAGCCGGTCTCAGTGAAATGTTGTCCTTTATACAGAGTTAACATGATCATGTTGTCTCTTCACAGCAGTAAAAGCCGAAGACACCCCCTATGCCCCCTTCCCTACATTTTGGAATGTTAATGTATATCCTGTACCATTACATGTTGGAAGTATGCGATTGGTTTTTGATTTTGATATTATTGGAGATTACAGTTAAGAGATTGCATGAATCATGGAAGGCACTTTGAAAGTTAGAGTTTTAAATATTGTTGAGATTGTGATAGATGATGGGGACTTTTGAAGTTGGACTGACTGCATTTCTGCATTATGTTATGGATACAGGTCTGTGAGGACCAGGAAGTGGAATCTGGTGGTTTGAATAGGTATGACCCCCATAGACTCATGTGTTGGAATGCAATAAAACCCAAATTAAGACAACCTCCAGTCAACCTTTCTGCTCAATCTGGAAATGATTGTTCACCCTTACAAATTTTTATTTATTTATTATTATACTTACTACCTTTTTTTACATGCCTTACACATAGATTATAAAGAGAATTCTAAGAATAGATATCCTACAGATAAAGTAGATGAAGATACAAGTAAAAAGATTTACATTAAATAATGACTTATTTCCTTTTCTAGAACTTCAGATATTAATAATATATGACATTGCTATAGTTTTTTCAAATGGTGTTTGTAAGCTTATATGTAAATTACTCTAGTTCATACATTCTTTTTTCCTCTTTTACTTATAAGGTCCTTTGTAACAAACAGTGGCTATGTCTTATTTGTGGTTACATGACTGACATTACCGCATTATGTTCAAAGCAGTCATAGGTCATATGTTGTATGGAACACAGTATTACATATTGAAATTTATAGAGACAATAAAGGTTTTAAAGAAGCTATCTCTGCAGAGCTGATGGGTCCATTTGGCAAGCAATATATCCAAACAAATTCACACCAATTCTATGTGAATTTTTCCTAATATCTAATCAAGCAAGTCAGGGAAACACATTTTTATAAGTTCCCTTTTCAGTGTGAACTCGCCCACATTGCACATGTATAGGGTTTTCAACTCTAATTAGTGTGCTAAAAGAGTCTTTAATGAGAGAGGGTGTATTCAACGTAATGTTGCTATGAGAACTTATTTGCCTTTTGAATTTCCGAAAATATAATTTTATCACTGAAGCACTTACAGAGAGTTCAAGAATTGGTTTTCATAACGTTTCTTGCATGTGGAGGGTATTTCTAAGTTGTCATGTAAAGCAGAACATCACTTAGTCTCACAAGTAGCAATATGGAGAGCAAGACTAAGACTGATATTCCTCTGCTACCTCCTTTGTGTTTAGAAAGTAAAGACTGAAGAAAAGGTTATCACAAGCACACGAAAATCTCTGTCTATCTGGCCCTAAGCCATGTGTTACAACTTTAAAAGAGGGGAACTGGTGACATCCAGATCCGACGGAAAGAACAGCTGTGAGGAGAAAATGACATACAAAATCCCCACCTATCTAAGTGTAGGGCAGAAGGCAGGTAGGCTGGGTCAAATGTTCACAAAGCATTCTGAGCAGCTTATTTAGCTCCAAATTACAGATGAGTCCCTTAACTAACCATTGCTTTTAGGAGGGTGTGGAAGATGGATTTTGGCAATGTCTAGATATCCGTTTCTGATACAAAACATTCTAGTTCACCATGTTCTTGTTGAGATAACAAAAGTTTGGCTTCAGAAGGCTTCCACTGGGTGTATCTACTCTTCCAAAGGAACTGTTCTTTAACAGGACATACAAATAAAAGAGGCCACCATAATTGCAAACCTTTTTTTTTAATAACTAAGTGTTCTGTTCAATATAGAAAAGTTCAAGTTTAAAATTAATGCTGCACCTGAAGGCAATTAGAGGAGAGAGACGGTATTACTTTCTCACTGTTTGAGCATAATTTCAAAGTCACCAAGTAGGTCTTTGCTTGGCAGTGAATGCATCATGAAGGCTTCTTCTCAGGCTGTAAAGATGTCTGTTATATTGGAAGCTAACCTAGTAAAACAACTGATTGAAAAGAATAATAATTCTATCAATAACATTTGTTAGTAATGTTAAACTAAGGGCAGATGAGTTTTGATAGCTATAGAAATGCCTCTGTAGATTGTCAGATGCTTAAAAAGTCAACAGTATGATAACACTGATTATTTTCTTTTAATTAATGTAAGTGTGATAAAATGCAAAAGTTATTTTGACTTTGAAAAATAATTGTTAAAATTAGAGTTTATGTTCTATTATCATTGGAAAAAGGATCAGCTAATTCTTTGCATAGAAACAGGAATAAACTGGTCCAACATAGTAAATGAATCATGGTCACTTATTAAAAGATAATAAGAAGGACAAAGAGTCTCAATAGGACCAGGATGAAATATTAAAGAACCATAAATAAGTAGGGTCAGTGTAAGTCTCTAAAATGGGACAACAAGCTGTTGCCTTGTATAGAAGCCTACAGAAGGCCGCCCAAATGAGTTCTGGTTTGCAGGGATCTGTTTATTAACCTGGAGACTAAAGTTTATGGAGAGCTGTGGGTCATGCCCAGTAGTAATGGAAATACATATATTTAAAATACAGTTGTTAATTTGGATAGTTACTATTCGTTTTTGTAGGTTTCCTTGTTCTTGCTATATACATCAAGCAGCATTTTTTTAACATAGAACAAGAGCTTCCTTAGTTTGAATATGACATTTTAAAAACTTTGCTTGTCCAGTTAATCAACAGTGCTGCTATGACAAATACCTGAGAGAAACAATTGAAGATGACAAAGTACATATTTTGCCTCACAGTTTCAAAGATTTCAGATCATGACTGGCTTGAACCATTGCTATGAATTCATGGCATAGCAAACTATTATGTGGCATCTAGGAAGCAAAGGGAGAACAATAGTACACAAAAAAATATATGAAAGTCAAGAGCATAATCCAGTCACCTAAGTCCTCCAATAAAGATGAACATTCAAAAGTCTTTATAATCTGCCAAAAAATTCTATCAAACTATGAGTCCATAGGTGGACTAATCCATTGATGAGGTTAGAGCCCTCATTCAGTCACCTCTGGAAATGAAGACAGACACAACAGGAGATATGCTTTTGCTATCTTGATAGGTATCTATCAATCTAATCAAATTGACAAGGTAATCATCACGGGTACCAAGGTAAGAACTCAGGGCTATTTTCGATTTACCAAGGTAATATGATTCTACCTACAGGAACTTCACTTAACATAGATTTTATAAAAACATGTATAAACAAATTTAGCTATCCTAAGGAACTAATCCCTATTGGGTATTTGTTTATGTATGCATATAGTAGTTCTCAAGCACATTAAGTTTCTTCCCAATTATTAAAATAACCATATATGAGCTAACCATGTAATAACAAGGTGTCCTTAGTAGGGAAAAGAGGGGTATAGTGATACTCTTGAAGGTTCACAAAAGACTAAGAGAACTGTCTGCATTTGTGCTTTCTATTCTCAAGTTTAGTAACTCTGTGCTGATGAAAGATGTGTAATTCTATCTTTATATAATGTATCTGTTGCCCTAATAATATTTACATAGCTCACCAAACACTGGAAATAGAGGTAGATCCATTTGAATAACTTGTGTGAAGATAGGTATCTTAGTTCCATTTCTTGTTGCTGGGATAAAATACCCACAAAACAACGGAGGGGACAAAGGGCCAATTTTACCTTAAAACTCCAGTTATCTCATGGTTATGGGGTTTTATAGCCATCAAGAACTTGAATTAAAATATGCAACTAGAGGCTAAAGGTAGAGTTTTTACTTAGCACCACTAAAATTGAAAATAATATTTGCAACTATTTTACTCTAAAAAACAAAAAACTTGAAGCAGCTAACGCAGACACAGAGAAAGACCGAGAGGAATACATGTTTGCTTATGCTCAACTTACTTTCTCCACTCACAGAGTTCAAGTTCAAGATCTCCTGCCCAGGGAATGGTGCCCCCCACAGTGAGCATTTCAATTCATCTACTCAAGATAATCCTCACAGATATGCCAACAGGCCAATGTCACTCGGAAAAATTTTCACTGAGACTCTTTCCTGGTTATTCTACATTTTGTCATTTTCATAGAACTTACCATCACATAGGTCTTTCTCTGAACCATCAGGCGATTTGGTTTTCACATATGGTGCTTGCCAACCTGAGATTATTTACAAAAGGTCTGTTGAGAACAAAATCTGTTCTGTGTCCTAAAAGAGAACTACTCCAAAGCCTTTATTCTCTAAGGTCATCAACACTTTGATTAGAAGTGAAGAATATCTTTTTTATCTGGATAAGGTTTTAATATTTAGTTGTTTTAATTCCCATTTTGTGCTTTCTCCACCTCCACCCTCTAAAAGAGTGCCTGTTAGCTGTTCTTGGAACTACTAATGAGATATTGATCAATATAATTAATTAGCAGGCATAAAAGCTTAATTGCACTTTAACTAGTTAATCAATGACAATGCCTACTTGATATACATGTATATATTTCTTGCTCTGGTTGTGAATATTCATAACTAGATGGTTTAGATAGAGGCTCATTATCAAATAGTCACATCAAAATATTTGCATCAAAATGTCTTCAAGCTATAAATAATGTCATTTACTTTATTAAAATTATTTTTAGATAACACTCTGGCAAATAAGATTTTCATTAAGCTGTGAAATCTTGCTAGAGGCATAAGCATTGAATCCAGATTGACATTTTCCGAAGTGATATTGCTAAATTGCTGGCTCTGGAAAATGGGACATAATGTTTGCACACATAGTCTAGTCTTGTAAACCATTTCCTATGCCAGCTTCAACTCTTCCTTTGCCTTTATGCTATTTGTCTTGTTTTGCAATATTTCCTGTGCTTTGGGATTGCCCTAGGTAAAAACCAAACTGAATTATTTTATCCAGTATGTTTTCCCTCTGTTCTGATTTTAAGATTTATCTTATTTTTATTTCTGTGCACCTAGGCATGTGCTTATGTGTGTTCAGGAGCTCACTGGTGCCTTAAGAGGGCCTGAGGTACCCTTTGGAGCTTGAGTTATAGGCCACTGTGAGCCAAGCAACATAGGTGCTAGGAAGCAAATTCTGGTCTTCTTCAAGAGCTTGTTTACTCTTAACCACTAAGTTATCTCTCTAGACCTGCGTTTTACTTTAAATATTAGCTCACCATTCCTTCAAACTTGGATCTACGAAGGTTTCATATCCCATAACAATGTAAAATGTCCAAGACACTCACTAATCTAATTACTGCCATCTATGTTCTATATTATTCTCTCAGGAATCCCAACTCTCGGCAGCGTGTGCTTCTGTAGATTTAATGACCTACTAAAAGAAATCTGCTAAAAAACATTTTCTTGATGAAGGAACTGAACCAAATGGTGAAAAATGACAGTAGCCAAAAAAAAAATCTATGTATGTTACAAATGTACATAAACAGCTACAAATTTCTTTCGAGGCAGGTTCTTATGTAGCCCAGGCTGACCTGGAGCTTTTTGTGTAGTTAACAATGAACTGGAGCTTTTGATCCTCCTGTTTCCACCTCCCAAGTGCAAAGTTTACAGGTACGCACCACCGTGTTGTGTTCAATTCATGATGTGTTGGTGATAAAAACCCAGGA
>CM053745.1:45767998-45836773 GCA_028658305.1 Pachyuromys duprasi | reverse complement strand
GCTTTCTTAGACAATTAGGAATAGTGATTTCTCAAGACCCAGCTATACCACTCTTAGGCATATATCCAAAAGATGCCAGCTATACCACTCTTAGGCATATATCCAAAAGATGCTCAAGTACACAACAAGGGCATTTGCTCAACTATGTTCGTAGCTGCTTTATTTGTAATAGCCAGAACCTGGAAACAACCCAGATGTCCCTCAGTTGAGGAATGGATACAGAAATTATGGTACTTTTACACAATGGAACACTACTTAGCAGTTAAAAAGGAGGAAATCATGAAATTTGCAGGCAAATGGTGGGACCTGGAACCTATCATCCTGAGTGAGGTATCCCAAAAGCAGAAAGAAACACTTGATATATATTCACTTATATAAACCTATAGGATAAGAAGGTCATGCTGAAATCTATACTGCTAGGGAAGATAAACAAGAAGGAAGACCCAGGTTGGGATGATCAATGGTCTTTTAGATGGACAAATGGGATGGACATTGAATGGAGGATAAAACAAGCAACAGGACAGGAGCATACCAAAGAGGACCTCTGAAAGAATGTATATAGCAATGTATCAAAGCAGATATTAAGACTCACAACCAAGCCTTTGGCAGAGGGCAGGGAATAACAATGAAAATTGGGGGAGTTAGTAAGACTTAGGGAGAACAAGAGCTCCACAAAGACCAAATAGATCAGGGCACAGGGGTCTTTTATGAGAGGGTTTCTCCAACCAAGGGCCATGTATTGATATAACATAGAAGCCCTGCTCAGATGTGGCTCATGGTAGCTCAGTATCCAACTAGAGACCCTAGTAAGGGGAACAGGGACTATTTCTGTCATGAACTCAATGGCTGGCTCTTCGACCCTCCCCCACACATGCCTGGGAGTAACAATCTAGCTAGATCCCAGAAGAGGACATTGCAGCCAGCCCTGAAGAGACAAGATAAACTAGGGTCAGATGGAAGGGGAGGAGGTCCTCCCCCATCAGTGGACTTGCAGGGGGCAGGGAGGAGATGAGGGAGGGATTGGGAAGTGGGAGGAAATGAGGGAGGGGGCTACGCCCGGGATACAAAGTACCTAACTGTGATTAATATAACAATAAATAAATTACATTTAAAAAAATAGTATAACTGGAAACACAGACTAACGAACCAAACCATTCACAAAGCATATTCCATTATATTTTTACTTCATCCCTCCTAAATCTATGCTGTGATAAGAATTATGTCATTTAAATCTTAAAAGATTTACCTTAAGACTTTGGTAAATGCTAAAGCCATGATTGCAGTTATCTTAAAATAACTCACTCAATTAGCTTTGAGTATGTGTGGAGGGGGCAGGGTGTGGGATGGAATCACTGTGTGAATGATGCATAGTTTTTGGCATTCTAACAAGAGCTATCAAGCAGGAATGGAAGATGTCGGCATGCATGCACACTATGGCACAGCTGCTGCTTGCAAATTGAGAGAAAAAATATTACCAGGCAAACATCAGCAAAGATAAGCAGAATCTTAACACTGCCAAAAACCTAAAGAATAATCAGAATAAAAAGGAAAAAAAAGGAAATGAACCAAGGAACATATTTGACTGCAAAAGACTGAAGTCTTTAAATTATACATTTAAACATATGTTTAAAATATCAGAAATAAAATGCTGTATTTAATTATATAGGTGAGTGCCTCAGGCAAAATTAAAACATGTTCCATCATGATATAGCCTCCTTTGGCCACAATGTTCCTACAAAGCAAAGGAAACCAAAGTAACATCTGTTACACTTGGACTAGATATGTAACCATGTGTAAAGAGACATGATAGTGATATGCCTATGGGTTTAGTGTTATAAAGACCAATGGACTAATACAGATGATGTACACATAGCAAACAATAGTTATTTCTAGATCCTGCCATGTATGATATACAGACATGTAAAAAGAAGGTAAAAATCTACATCAAATGTGAAGTAGAATAATGTATACAGTCAATTCGAGGCTGGAGAGATGACTCAATGAGTGAAACGCTTGATGCACAAGTGTGGAGATCTGAATTTGGATCCCCAGAACCCACACAAAACTGGACATGGGAGTGTGTACATCTTGTGCCATCCTAGAAACACAACAGCAATATGGAAAGCAAAGACAAGAGAACTCTTTGACTCTCAAAGGCGAACTATTGTGGGGAACACACAAGCTAACAAGGTAAAAGGCTAGACTGACACCTGAGGCTGTCTTCTGAACACCCTATGTGCACCAAGACATGAAACACACACACACACACATGCCCACACTTACACATACACACACAGACACAAAACACACATGGGGGGATTGTCCATTTTTAAGTCAGTGCAGATTGTGATTGAATAGTGGTAGAATTCATGCAGGATGGGGACTTATTCAGAATGGTTCAAAGAGAATAGGAGAGAGCAAGAAACATGAGGGAAAGTAATAATGTCCCCTAGCTGCCTGCTGTAGCTGCCGTTGTAGTGATAGTATGCCACTGAAGCCAGTCACCGTGTCTCTCATGTTTTCTCATTCAGAACCATGCAGAAGTAGAATAGAGAAGGCAAGTCAGCCCTGTGGTTCAGCCCTCCAAAGTACTGGGAGGTTAGCTGTACGCCATCACATGAGGGGTCCACAAAAATCACATCTCTGCTTCCTAAGAAAGACAGCAGTGCCTCAGGAAAAAAAAAATCTTTCCCTTTTAGAGTATTGATTCCCAGCTGTTGAACTGTTTCTAATTTCCAGTTAGGGAAATAACCATTTGGGAGTTCCTTTTGTGGAAATGTCTTAATCTGGTTTTGATCTTGATGCTTGATATATATGCTTGATATAATTTCTTCAATTGATCTTACAACATAGTTTTTTAAAATTAGAATTCATTCAAACCAAATGTTTATTATATCAGTTACTATGATATTTTTGAGAAATTAAATATTTTACTCATAGAATGTGCTTTTCCTTTATGTTTCTATTTTTTATTGTTTTTATCACATTATCTCTCAAGTCAAGTCATTATATCCCTGTATTCTGTACACACACATGTACATTAATTTTATTACTTTTATTATTACTTTCTGGTCTCCCTTTATTGTTGTTGTTTTTGCACCTGCCTATGATGAACAATTATACCTAGAATGTATATATTATACATTATACTACTCGGTATTATGTCATGACTTTATGACTTTATGTGACAACGACAAAGGATCGCCTACTGTCTGCTGCGAAGTAATGTGCTGCACTGCATCACCAGGAACTCGAAATAGTGTCCATATTTTTCAAGCATCTTTTGATTTTCCATGTTTTATTTCTCCTCAGTTGGTTCGTTCCAGACAACACCCCTAAGAATTCCTACAATGCTCTAATGCATTTGTCTCTGAGGCAGTCTTGACATATTTACGCAAGACTGCATGCTACATATTGGATTCAAAATTAAAGTTTTCAATACAAGGGAAGATATATCACCACAGTCACACTGAATTCCTTCAACAGCCAACAAATCCATTACCATATTTTAAAGCCACAGAAGGTTAAAATTAGAACAAATTGAGTAAATCTTAAAGACAAACAAGATTTCTTTTTTGTTTGACTCAAACTGATAAATGTTATGTTCTCATCTTTTAGTATAGCTGAGTGGCTCTCAGATTTATAGTACATGAGAGTCACTATATATTCCTAGTGGTTTAAAAGATTTTCTTGGTTAAGTTGGAGTAGGTTTTATCTCTGGTTTTAGAGCAAATGCCTTCCTCCTTGTACTTTTCTATCCCCATCCGTGTCTTCCACACACAAGACTTTTTTTTAATACCTTGATTTGAGGTCTTGTGTTGGAGGCACTTCGACATGGAGAACATTGTTGGATCATGCCTCTTACCTCCACCTGTGTAAAAGTTCTGCCCTTGTGGAGCTGGGACCATCTTGGGCCTGTGGCAGCGTTCCTGTGACTGACCTTGCTCACAAAGGATTAGTGTTTTACCCCCAGGCTCCGTCTCTGTGGTGACTCTTGGATCCAGCACTGCATACCCTTCTGTTAGTGCCAAAGAGAGACCACAGGGCCAGCTCCATTTGCTGAGCATTGGCAGTCCGTCCATTTGATTCAGAAGTCCATGTTTCTACCGTCTTCTCATGTCTGGGAGTTTTCAGAAAGGGAAAACATGTTTAAAAAGTTGTATTGCCCAATCAATTGGCTACACAAAGCTAAGCTCCCAGTAACAAGAGCCTCTGTCAGCTGGCAGTAAAGACAATTGTTCTATAATCCTGACTTCAGATTCTGAGATCTATTTAGATAATCAACTGTGAGAAGTAACAGAGTTTATCTTACCTCACTGTCCTTATGTAAGGTAAGGTTGAGGCCCCGACTAACAGTGGCCCAACATGGGGACAGGAGTGTGTCAGCAGTGACCAGAGTTACATGGATTTATTTTTTAGTATAGATAAAATTTAATTTTCCCCTCACTTTAGGTTATGAAATAAGAAAAGGTGAGGATGGAAGATAGAGGGTTTCTTCCTTTTCCTTCTTCTTGTTGTTGTTCTTCTTCTGAATTCTCTAAAAGATTCAAACTTTTCAATGTGGAATATAATGTAAATCTTTTTACATTGTATTTTCCAGATTCCAGATGGAAAAACTTAAGTTTCTCTTTTGACATATATAAAATTAGCCACATACTAGAGCTGTTTTCTCTAATCATACAGTGAACCTTCTTCTGGTTGTGAAACAAGAGGGTAGAATTGCATTAACAACAAAAGGACAAGGGGGGGGGGGTTTCCACTGATACAACTAACCTAATCAGAGAAAGAGAATGGATTTGGTTGAAATAAGAGACATATACATGGGATTCATTTTCCAATTCTCATTTTAATACAAAAAGAAGTGAAGAGAAGTAATTTATAGCTAAAATTAATTTCAGCAATGGTGGTTCAACTTTCATTGACTATGGTTTCTTTTAGAACATGCTGACATTTTCTTTGTGCTTCAGCACTCAGAACCTTATGTTCTGATTCACTACAAATTAAGCATGAAATAGGTAGCATAGTCTCATATATTTAATCATTTTCCAGTGTAGGGAGAAGGGTTAACAATATTGTGTGCTCTCCTTTTTTATTGTAAATTAAATTATTAGTTTAGTCTTCTTCCTGTGAAGGTTGTGACAGATGTCATGATGAAGGTACATAAACAAACCTATAGTAAGTTGCCATTAGTCAGACAGAGAAGCAGAGAGAACATAGTAAAGGCAATACACAGCAAGACTATAGCCAACATCAAACTCAATGGAGAGAAACTTAAATCAATCCCACTGAAATCAGGGACAAGGCAAGGCTGCCCACTCTCTCCATATCTCTTCAACATAGTTCTTGAAGTCCTTGCTAGAGCAATAAGACAATTAAAGGAGATCAAGGAGATACAAATTGGAAAGGAAGAAGTCCAAGTATCACTATCTGCAGATGATATGATAGTATACCTGAGTGACCCCAAAAATTCTACCACGGAACTCTTACAGCTTATTAACACCTTCAGCAAAGTGGCTGGATACAAAATTAACTCAAAAAAAAAAATCAGCCACCTTCCTGTAAAAGACAAAAGGGCTGAGAAAGAAATTAGGGAAACAACACCCTTCACAATAGACACAAAGGTCATAAAGTACGTTGGTGTGAATCTAACCAAGCAAATCAAAGACTTGTATGGAAAAAATTTCCAGTCTCTGAAAAAAGAATTAGAAGAAGATATCTGAATATGGAAAGATTTCCCATGCTCATGGATTGGCAGGATTAATGTAGTAAAAACGGCCATCTTACCAAAAGCAATCTACAGATTCAATGCAAGTCCCATCAAATTACCGACACAATTCTTTACAGACCTTGAAAGAAAAATTCTCAACTTCATATGGAACAAGAAACCCAGAATTGCTAAAACAATCCTCTACAGTGAGATGTAATCAAAACACATTTCTTAACAAAAACCACATAGGCTGTTGTCCATGTGGTACAATTTGATGATGAGATTTTCAAAACTTCCACTGAAATGTTATCACTTCATTTGGTTAACAAGTTAATTATGAAACCGTAAATATTCTAAATGGGTATGTAACACGGAAGCGAACAGGTTTTCTGAAAAAAGCAAAAGAGAAAAAGCACAGAACCTTAAAGCTGAAGGGTTCTTCTATGTCATGTAATCCATCCCTTGTCTGGTTCTGGATCAGCTGTTGGCATCAGGTAGGTGGTCTTTCAAACAGAATATTCCCAGGAAATACCTTTTCTTGGCAAACAGATCGCTTCACTTAAGTCATCTTGTCTTAATTTATTTCTTGTTACTGTAATAAAACACCCCAACAAATGCAACTTAAGGGAGAAGGGTTTGTGTGTGTGTGTGTGTGTGCTTATTTTTTTTGCTCACAGTTCCAGAGGACACAGCGTCATAGCTTGGAAGACAACTTGACAGAAGTTTAAAGGCACTGCCCCAGGAAGTGGAACATAAACAGGAGGTCTAGCAGAGCTGTAAAGCCTCAAGGCCCACCTGGAAGGGCCCACTTCCTCCTAGCTTCCCACACCTTCCCAAACACAGTACTGCCAAATGTTCAGGCAGATGGACCTATTGGGAGGTATTTCACATCCAAACACAGTTTTGTTTCGTAGGGAACTCTGGGGCTGTCCAGTGGAAGTGACATGGTTGTTAATCTAGACACCACTTGATCCTGGTTGTGTAAAGCTGAGCAAACTAGGACAGTATTTGAGGGATCCAAATCAGTCACCTGTGAAAAGGAGATGAAATGTCCACCTTAGAAAGTTACCAGGGCTGATTGAAATAAAATACACAACTGGGCAGGAGTCAACAGGCAGGTGTTGTTTCTGTCCCTGTTTATCCAGGCTGTCTCATAACTTCTAATGATTGACTTTTGTCATTCTTTAGAGCTACAAATAAAAGATTTGGTTCCTCTTTCCTGTGCTTTTCTTCATTTTGTTCTGTATATTATATAGTCAGCAATGATGTTGTAAGCCCCTTCCCTGGCACACCACTGTGATAACTATGTAGAAAAATATCGTCATTATTTTAAGAGAGCATCTTTTGTTGAGCTGCTGCTTCCAGGGATCAGCATGTTCCTAAGACTCACAACCCCTCTGGATCGACCTTGACAACCTCTTTCAAAATTTTGTCTGGTATTGAAGTAAGGTGGCTTTTCACTTTTTTCTTTTCCTCTTTCATAATACAAATGTCATTTGCTCATATTCTTGCAGTTATTTAATTAATAAATTTGACACAATGACCCAATCATAGGCCATCTTGAAAATGTAACTGACTTAGGATGTAAACTCATACAAAACTTTTAAATGGTCTCACAATTGATTTCCTTACTCTGTTTTACATAGCTTATCTTTTCAGTTTGAAGACTTTTGGGGGAGATTGAGAGGGGTTGTTTGCCCTTCCCTTTATTGCCTGTTAGCATTTGGACGATTTACTCAAGAGACAAGAACTGCTCTTCTCATTTCTTTTGTTCCAAAGATGTTTAAATATTGAAAATTAAAGTGAAATTTTTCCCTTTAGAATTTACAGTCTTCCTTGAATCTAAACTTAGAATCATGCCTTTCTCAAACTGGCACCAAATCACAACCTTAGTAATTGTAGACCTACATGGTCATTGTTTCTCTTTGTTTCTTACAGTGGACTGTCCATGAAAACAGAATGCATCATGTCTACTAACCTTAGTTTTCCAAGCAATAGCACAAGACCTAGAAACAGAAGTTATTCAGTGAGAATTCAGTGGAGATAATTATTTAATAAACACCAGGTTAGTGTTTGCTTGAGCTTAACATTCTATAAAGCTGGGAGCTGGCATATTGTAAACACAAGAAAGAGACAGAGAATACAACACAATAGACAATTGTCTTTGTTAATCTCTAAGAAGAGTTCTTGTCTCACTGGATCCCCAAGCTGCTACTCACTACTTCTTGATGGCATCTCCTAAACATTTTTAGCTCGGTTTTTCTCTAAAGCTGCCTGTGCACAGCTTCCGAGTCACTGTATTGCAGGACTCTGGGTAAAGGCCACATCTGTCTCAAGTTCTGCTGTATTACTCCTAGAGGAAAACAAATTGTTCTGCTTCTGTTTTTTACAGATTCACAGGCATGCTCCTCCCCCAGGGGGCCTTAGTATGGTTAAAGCAGTTTTTCTTGTGGAAAAGAAGTGCTTTTGCTGCGCTTTCCCCCATAACTTCAGGAAGATATTGGCTTCTTTCATCAAAACTATGACACAGAGGTGGAATGATGAGTGAGACAGTGCTTATGAAGTACTGTCCTTTGCCTAGAGGAAAAAAGAAAAAATATGAATAACTCACCACAATCTCTTTCTTTTAAGCAAAGCTGTTTTGTCCCAACGCCAGCAAACCAGAAAGTCTATAATAAAATTTAGAGTTTACTGAAAGTGTTTCCTCCATATTCATAGATAGAGAAGTTAGTTTTCTCTCTAATTTTTATTTTTATTTTTAAAGTTGGGTTTTCTAAACATATTTCTTCCCAAAGTGTGAATGAACATAGCAAAAAAGAAACAAAAACAAAATAAAACCTGGGTACTTGGAAAGGTAAAGCTGTACCAGTTCTCTCCAGGCATTACTGCCATCAAAACATAAGCAGATATTTTAATTAGTTTTTCTGTCACACAAGATTTAATGTTTATTTGTGATCTATATATATATATGTCTATCTATCCTATATGTATATATAGATACACATAGATATAGATATTCTGTAAAGGGTCTACAGAGATGGCTCATAGGTTGAATTCTCAAGAGTTTCCTCCTGCAGGAGACCTTGGTTTGGAGTACTAGCAACCACATGGTGACTCACAGCCTTCTGTAAGTCCAGTTCCGATGAACGCAATGCCCTCTCTGTCCCTTATAGGCATCAGGCACATACATGCATAAAAGGAAAAAGTTCATACAAATCAAATAATGTGAGAACACTAAGTGAAGAAATCTCTGAAAGAACTTTGGATAGCTTCATACGAATTTCTCCTTTAGTCATACACTGTTCTGAATTCAATGAATCTTTGTTCTTCCCTCAAATTAGATTTAGTGGGCACATCTGTTACATAATGTATTGTGATTACACATGACTGCTAAAATTGTTAACAAAGATGTTCACACCCTTTGGAACGGCTTTCTTACAGAGATATATGTGAATTAGTCACAGTTTGTAAATGCTGGTGCTGCAGTAACTCATTAGAATGATCGGATAATCGTGGCTCTGGAGTTTGCACTTGACATTCTGACGGAAGGAAAAGGGCCGAGGAGGGGTAAGATGCTCAGTCCTCATTCAGAAAGGCAAATGGAACAGACATCGGAAGAGGGAGAAAACAGGGAACAGGATAGGAGCCTACCAGCGAGGATCCCTGAAAGACTCTACCAGCAGGGTATCTAAGCAGATGCTGAGACTCATAGCAAAACTTTGGGCAGAGTGCAGGGAATCTTATGAGAGAATGGGGAGATAGAAAGACCTGGAGGGGAAAGGAGCAACAGAAGCAAGAAATCTGGACCCAGGGGTCTTTTCTGAGACTGATACTCCAACCAAGCACCATGCATGGAGATAACCTAGAACACCTGCACAGATGTAGCTCATGGCAGCTCAGTATCCAAGTAGGTTTCCTAGTAAGGGGATTAGGTGCTGTCCCTGACATGAACTCAATGGCTGGCTCTTTGATCACCTCCCCCTGAGGGGGGAACAGTCTTACCAAGCCACAGAGGAAGACAATGCAGCCAGTCCTGATGAGACCTAATAGGTTAGGGTCAGATGGGAGGGAGGAAGACCTCCCATATCAGTGGACTGGGGAAGGGGCATGGGAGGAGAAGAGGGAGGGAGAGTGGGATTGGGAGGGGATGAGAGAGGTGGGTACAGCTGAGATACAAAGTGAATAAATTGTAATAAATAAATTTTTAAAAAAAGAAAAGAAAAGGGTCTAGGAGGAAGTCTGGGCCCAATAGCAACCCCAAGCTTGTTTCTGTCTTAAATTGCTTATTTTAAATAAGTCTTGTGCGACTTCCCAGGCCACCCTTCTATCACATTGCCTCTTGACAATACAAATATATGATATAATAGATGTTATACATAATAATTACATCATTTTACTATATATGCCTACCTCTAGACACATGGCAGATTAGATAGCCATTAGACTATAGAAAGATAGAGCAGATGATGGATAATCTTACTCATTTTTGAATGACATTAAATAATAAAGTAATTACAAAAGAGAAAAAGAGTGAGAGAAAGAATATCACTATGGGTAGTGCAAAGTAGAATTTACTGCAAGATAGTTTCATAGCTTGAGAAATATTCCATGAAGTCACAGCCACTGTTGAAAAAGAAAGTTGTTACTGCAAAAGTTCTCAAGACAGGAACCATACAAATCCCAGCATGTTTGTCTGTTTGTTTCTGGTTTTGTTGTTTGTTTTGTTTTTCTTCCAGGCTTGTATTGGTTTCACTGTTATCTGCATCAGAAAGGGATGCTTGATGCCATCCCCAACCTTACCCTTCCCCATGCTTATGTCAGTGAATGTCTGTATCCAATGAATTCTAAAACACATCTGGAATCCCAGCTCATGTAAATCATGGAACTGTAAGCTTTAGTTATCTGTCCTGCAATCTGGGGGGGGGTGGAGGGGAGGGACGCAGTAATACCATGTCTTTTCCTTATTAAATAAAACACACAGTTTTCACAACAGAGCTCACTTTTAATAATTCACATCAATATCTGTGTCTCAACAACGTTAATTGGGGTCACTGTGCCTCAAGTATGAATTATGAAATACTCAACTTACTCCAAAGACTCAGACTTTGAAAAAGATGAAACAAACTCTTACCCATCTCCATAATTTCTCTTTGTCTTTGCCACAATTTATATTAATTGTACAAGTATTGTTAAATTTATGTTTAAGAGTACTTCTTTGAGATTTCATGTAATGTATCTTCCTCTCATTCGCCATCCCAACTAAGCATTGCTGTCTTTTAATGGTCACATTTAAACCACCTCATTTCTATCTCATGACTTATGTAGCATGATTGACAGATTTATATTGGCATTTTATATTTGCTCTGAATTTTTAAGGATTTAGTTATGCTGACAGTGTTCCCATTTCTGACCCCTCTGAATCCATATTGCTCATACTTGTCTGTTAATGAAAAAATATGTCTGCCTTGCAGCTTACTTGTGAAAAATACAAAGAATGTAGGTAAAGCATGTAGCCCATAATAGATGCTCCATAAAAGGTTTTTTAAATAATTGTTATTATTCTTCAATGAAATAAGATAAAATTTAAAGACAGAACAGAGAGCATATATAAGACCATGGTTTTATTCAATTTATTTTACTTTGAAAATGAACAAATTTGGTGCTTAATATTTTCTGACCACCAAGGTGATAGATTTCAGTATTTCTTAAGATACTCAGCTCTATCAGGACATTAAATTAGATAGCTATGACACTATGACCTGGAGCTGGCTATCTAGTTTAAAGGGTCTGGGTTCAGGCATGTGTAAATTGAAACAGCGGTGTTCATAATCCCTTTAGCCTCTTAAATTCAATATTGTATTTCATGACCCCAAGTGGTTGACCTCTAGCTATTTTTGGAATTTAACTCAGCCTTTTCCAAGGGGCTCTGAATGTTCCTCCACATAGTTTCTGCTCCATCAGTAGATCTGCATAACAAGAAATGCCAGCAGCCTCTAATATTAATATAAAGGCTATGTTAAATAGAAATGCATGCCTTGCTTATCAAAATCAAGGATTAGAGGTGATTTATCTTCAGTTGTGAGCTGGCCATGTCACTGCAGCCTTTTTGCAATATGTAAAATAAAAACTCTCCTTTAGCTTAAATTCAAGTCCAAAGGAGGATTGGGGAAAAAACTTTTGGAGATATTTTGGCTACTTATTTGAAAAAAATAAAATAAAATAAAATTGCATAGTACCCAGATCATAGACCCCACTGCTATATTGTCTGGCATAAATGGTTTACAATATACTAAGAAGCTCATGAAAATGAGGAAAGTTATTGAAACTAAAATTAGAAAATGTAAAAAATTACCCATCCAGGACCCTATGAGTTATTTTATAATGATTATACAGTGGTTAGAGGTTCTGGTGTCATAATCCAGAACATTAAATTGCACACCTCATAACTGGATAGAATGATATTAGTTTTCTGAAATATGATCCAAGAATTTTTGAAACATCTAATTTTAACTCCCCCCCCAAAAAAACACATTAATATTGGAAATGACAGTGAAAGTAAAAGGATTCGATTTGAGGTACAAGTTTTGAGTTAAATAGATATTCGATTATGAAGTAATGTTGCAGTGGTCAGTGAGAATTACAGAAAAGTTAATGATTGTTTACATGTGCCTATTTGTACTAAGTCCATGTGAAGTGTTTGAAATTTGTGTTAGTTCAAGTAACTATTTTTAAAAGGCCTCTCTGACAAAGAAACCTCCTAGCAAGAATCCGTTTGAAAAAAATCGACAATAGGTCTCATATTTCTTAAAGAAAACTGGTTTGCGTGTGTCTTTGTTACTGAAACATCTCCTACAACAGTGCCAGTATGTCCGTAAGGAGATAAGCCCCTCCGGGAGTCCGTGTCAGGGAACAGGGTCTGCTTTATTGCACAGAGGCAACCAATTACACAGTGGAAGCTATCGACAGTGATTGGTTAGCACATCACCTTGGACTGGACAGTGGGCGCTCAGACCACCAGGTTTTCCACGCAGAAGAAGCTCAATAAAGGAGAGAGACATGGAGAGCGTAGACCCTTCCACTGGCCAGCTAAGAGCTGCTCCGCTACTTCAGATTTCGGTGTCTGGACTGCAAGAGCATGGCGTGCCACACATTTTTTTTAATAAGTGTAGTGTGCCAGGTAGGTAGCCATAGCCATTTTCTTTTACATTTGTGAATTTTTATGCACAGTATGAAAACATTTAATCACTATCACACATCAATCAGCTCAGAAAAGTGATGTTCAGGAAAGCAAATAAGCCTGACAAGTGGTTTAATTCTCTTTGGGATTTTAGTTTTATTTATTAATATGAGTCTCCAGCATGTGTATGTGCATGGGTGCTCACAGGGGCCAGAAGAGGGTATTGGATGCCTGGACCTATGGTTACAGGTGGTGGTGAGCCAGGAGCTGAACCATGGTCCTCTGGAAGAACAGAAAGTTCTCTTAACCAGTGTGCTGTCTGCCCCACCCCTGAATTCTATCTGTGTCTATGGCATTTACCTGCTATTGAGCCTGAAATTTAAAAACAAACAAACAAACAAACAAAACAATGTTCTCTGTACATGGTATGAGTCTTCTAGCCATCAGTCATGGTACTGAGGAAGAAATCACTTCATCTTCCTAAACTACCTATTGAGGTTTTAATAGTCATGAAGATGACTGATAGAACAGAGATATAATTCTATACAGCTGTAATGTAATTGTGTTGTTGCATTTGGGAAGCAATGACATCAAGAAATACTTCAGGAAATATACATTAGGAGAAGGAGTTAGACTTTTCAAAACAACATTTACATTCAAGGCAAGAACTTAATACAGAGGCATTAGTGATTCTTATCACTGTTTCCTTAACCAATGTTAACTTTAATTATCAGCAGTAGATTGCCTACAAAGTGATTTACCAACAGTGAAACTTCCGTCCCTGAGTGGAAACCTTGAACACAATACACCGATTTTTTTTATCAGTGGGATTTTAATTAAAATTTGATGTCTAATACTGGAGGCTAAATTGTTAAAGGCTTTCCCCTTATAATCTATTAAACTAAGGAAATAATATTTAAGACATATTTTATCGTCTGTTCCTATCTCCAATCTCAACACCATAGAGATTATGGCAGGGGGTACATCACCTGAAAAATAAGTGAATAATCATATCTTAAAAATAAAAATATCACATTTATATAACAATTATATAGCCTCTGAGATTCTTTTTTTTTTTAATTAGCAAGAGAGAAAGACAGGAAAGCTATGTGTGTGTGTGTGGGGGGGGAACATACAGTGAAATTTGCTACACCTTGTTTACTGCGGAAATTGGAAAAGACTAGTTTCCTCTTCTCTGTACTTCTTAAATTCATTGATAAATCCTCAATAGTATTTCTAAAAGTGAAAAAAACATAGTTGGCGTGTGTCTTATAAATGAAATGGAATAAAAGAAACCCTGAGAGTTAGTATGAAATGTGGAGGTTTTAATAGTGTTCACCTTTGCATACATGTGTCCAGGCATCACTGTCTGCCATGAAAGCGCATGTTTATCATGTATCATAATTTAAAACTTTGAACAAAACATCTACTTTAGGAAGTATAAAAGCATCGTGTAAGCTGAGTATTCAATAGGATTTTGGCATGCTTGCACTGTGATGCCAACAGTAGCTACTGTTCATGGAAAGAATGAATATCTATATTTGATATTAAGTGTCTCATCATTTTACCATTATGTTATGGCATTAAGCGTTAAATCTACAAACATGGGCCACCAGCTAGAAAGGTAAAATTCAGAAGTTATCTCATTACTTAGTTCATTTTTAAGCATGCCATGATGTGAAAAAATAATACATAAAAGTTTTCTTTTATTTCTGCCAATCTGTTTTTAAAAATACTAGTTATTTCTTAACATGTTGAAACCGTTGTCGAAGATTTGCAGGGTAAATGACTGCAGACTGCTTGCTGCACTTGCAAATAAAAGAGAAGAGGCTAAGTTGAGAAATTGGGCTTTTCGGGTAAATTATCTAGATTGGATCTTTATGCTAACTCAATTCCCTGGATAAAGCCTGCTTTCCACTCCCTTTTACCTTGTAAACACTGCCTGTCTTAATTTTGAGTGCTAGAGATAAAGTGAGCTGTTGCTAGCACAGAGCTTTAGCTTAAAATTAGCACTAATTTGCAGCAAAAGTGCCGAGTAATTTGAGAACATTTCTTTTGCTGTTTTAAATGTGCGCAGACTGATGACATAATGACAAAGCAGCCAGGCTGCTTAACTGGATGCAAGCACAGTCTCTGGGGACATGGTCACGCATCTGATTGTACCTATAATGGGGTTTTACATGATACTGAATCCACCCCTCCGTCTATCTTCAGCAAGCTTTATGAGACCCTGTCCTACACAGTCACATTGTCTGGACCATGCGTGCATACCTTGTTCTTGCTGCCATCAAAATTCAAGACATGCAGAAACATGCTTGGACATGATCACTGGACTCCACTTATACATCTGGCTTCAATTTTTCCCAGGTGACAATATGAAAAGATGCTTTGCAGTTCTTGGTTGCATGTTTGATTGTTGATGATCTGATCTTTGTTCAATGATGCCTTGACCAAGAAGCACTTCTGAACCCTTCAATATAAAACAGACTCACCCAACCCTCCCCATTATGTTACTGCCCTGGTGACATGTCATTGCATTTTTTCACTAGTTAAAACATCCTTGATTAATTTTTTTTTCATTCACAAAAAGGTAAGTTCCATGAGAACTCTGGTCTTCTTTTCAAAATTTTGCTGTTTTGTTTTATCATATATTACAGAGGACAGCAATTCACAAAGTCAAGCTTGGCCTTGAACTCAGTATGTAATCAAGGCTAGCTTTGAACTCCTATCCTTCCACTTCTCCTACCTGCCAAGTACTGAAATCAAGAGCATGAACTACCATGTCCAACTACAGACATTGTTTCTGCAATTGCTCTGAATGCTGCCTGGCACATGGTGGATGTTCAAAAAACAATTTTGAGTGAATAAATGACTACCATCATTACTGATAAAAAAAAAAAAACCTGTGAGTTTATTCAAGTGGGGATTGAAAGTCACTAGTTCCTTGTAAATTCCTCATTAGAGTAAGTTATCCAGTAAGCACCCAGAAGAAATCAAACCATGAATCAGGGCAAATATTTCACAGAACACTCAATTATCTCCTGCAACAATTGGTCTCTTCTCATATCTCCACATTGCTACATACGTTACTTGTGGATTTCCTATTCTTTTTACAAAGACATGGGTAAGACTTCAGAATCAGATCAAGTCAGTATAATCATATGTGCTTCAGTTACATCTACGAGAAGTCTTATTCCAGAGAAGTCATAGAAGAAGCTGGAGTGAACAAGAATATTTGAAGGACATTGTCCAACCCATCACACTTGCCAACTTACCTATAGGTTCATGGTTTTTCTTTCACATCCCCCCCCCTCTTTTTTTTTTTTGAAGTTGTGTGGTGGAAGTAGATGTATTTTCCATCCCTGGAAAATATCCAGACTATTATTTATTTTACTCATATTTGGGGGAGAGGGTTGTTGTAGGTACAGATTTGTGTGATGAAGGGGTGTCGAGTAGGCATGTAAATGTTGAGTATCAGATCACCACCTTATTTTTTTTCCACTCAGGTGTCTCACTGAACCCGGAGCTTGCTGATTTTCTAGCCAGCAAGACCCAGAAATCCTCTGACATCCATTGTCCTGTTCCTGGGATTACAGGCACGTACCATGAGCCTGGCTTTTTACGTGGATACTGGGGAACCCAAATCGGGGTTAAGCACTTTACTGATACCTCTTGATGCTTATCCTGACTGATTGAGTCGTCTTCTTCCTTTCTTTTTCGTTCCTTCTTAGTTGATTTCCTTTCACCCATCCAATCCCAACTTCAACATCCATCTAACCCTAATTAATTCAACCTTCATGTATAATTCTAAAATTTAATTTACTTTATAATCTCTGCCTCACCGACTCTTACTCAACTCTGCGTTCTACCCCATGACTCACACAGTGGGTTGGAAATTACAAAACTGTACATTTCAAAATTGGTCAAAGTTTATTTTTTTTAAATAAATCCAAGTTGTTTTGTGTAATCAAACCTGTCCCCGGTTTTGTTTCACTGTACTGTCACACGTCCCCAGAGCCATCTCAACTCTGAAGTATTACTTCTCCTTTTTCTCTTCTTTTACTCCTGGTGTTCAGGATGAACCCTCCATGAAGTCTGCTTCAGGCTCTCGGTTTCCATGAACCGTTCTGCCGCTGCCTGGATTAGTTCTTAGTCATTACTCCCCTTGCTCTCCACAGTGACTATTTCAAGTCACCTCGCTCCGTTCCAAGCCCTACCCTCCCACAGGACCATTCACACTCCTGCTACCTGCCCCTCCTACTACACAAAAGAAAAGAAAGCCAACAGATGGAGGGTTCCTTCACTGCGCTGTCACTCTGTTTCAAAATTTCTGTTGTGTTCACATATGTTACTTCCATCTTATTACAGCTCTATAAAATACACTTCTATCCCCACTTCTTATTCAAGGACAACTCCTCTATTTATACTTTGCATATCATCATTTTATGTTCCGGGATGTTCTTCCACTGATTATTTTCTGGTTGCTACTCACATAGCTTCTACTTCCAGCTTCACTCAGAATTAATATCTTCTTGGATATTTTGGGAGCACTTATATAGTAGTCAGATACCATGGAAAATAACATAAATTATGATAAACAGAACATTCACTGCCTTCATGAAGCTTATAAACCATTTTAAGAGAAAGGATAAGTTGACCAGATAGTCCATGGTCTCAATTCATCAAATATTTTATGTCACCTTGTTTTCTGTCTTACTATTCAAAAAGCTTTTTAATTATGTTTATTTTTACTCTTTAATCATACGTAGACTCTGAGACATAGTTAAACTTATCTAGTATCTAGGTCATAGAGGATTTTCTACATTTCCTTCTAGAAGTTTTGTAATTCCACTCTTCATAATTGCATTTTTGCAATTTGTAAATTTTCTTTATTTTTGAGACTTTCATACATGCACAAAATAAATTCTGATCTTACTTACCTCTCTTTCCAACGCCAGTTTCCCCCATACCCTCCTTAGCACTTTCCTCTCCCAATTCCATGTCAGATTTCATATTTATTTGTCTGGTTTTGTTTTGTTTTATTTTGTTAACTCACCATGTATAGTAAGCACTGGCATATATATGCAGATGTGTGGGACATTCTCTGGAACATGAGACATATCACTGACATATGAAACTAAATTTTTTCTTTGCCAAATGACAAATCAATTGATACAACACCATTTATTTAAAGGTTTACCTTTGTGGCTAAATTTTGTTTTGTTTTGTTTTGTTTTTCAAAACAGGGTTTCTCTGTGTAGCCTTGCCTGTCCTGGACTTGCTTTGTAGACCAGGCTGGCCTTGAACTCACAGATATCTACCTGCCTCTCCCCAATGCTGGGATTACAGATATGTGCTGCCATGCCCGTCTTGTGGCTGAAATTTTCAACATCAAATTAGCAAATATATAAATTTCACTTTAGTTTAATCTATTACTGGATCTCACTTCTGTTTCATTGGTCAATATTTATGTTCAGACATTAGTTCTATGATGTTTAGAGGTCTCCCAAACTGACTTTTGTTACGTGAAGCTATTCCTACTCTGTAATTTACTTTTTATGTTTTTATTTAGTCCCTATGTGACACTACTTTGAAATCCACTTGCATAACTTAGAAATAAAGAAGAAAGCAAGCCAGTAATACTAGAGGTTCAGTTCAGTTGTTGGATCCATACCTATGGGTTCAAACTCCAACACCAAAAAAAAGAAAAAAAAATACAGTGATGTCACATTGAATTTATAAATTAACGTAAGAAGACCTTATGTCTTTAGAATGTTGAGTAATTTTATTTGGGATTGAAGGGTGTATGTGTACCTTTCATTGCATCTTCTGCCTCATTTTGGTTGGAACATGTATACTGGTAATTCTCTATTTCCCTTTTAAGCTAATAGCTGCCACTGTGGGTTTCTTAGTGTGGCATCATACATGCTGGCATAGTCCATGTCAACTTGACTCAAGCTGGAGTAATTTTAGACGAGGGAATGTTAGTTGCTAAAAATGTCCCCTCCAGATTGTCTTGTATGCAAACCTGTGGTCCATTTTCTTAATTGATGATTGATGTAGGAGGGCCTAGCTCACTGCAGATGATGTCACCCCTGGGGAAGTGGTCCTGAGCACTATAAGAAAGTAGCCTGATACAAATTAAAGGTTACTTCCAATACTTTTAAGCTGCTATTAAAAACTGGTTACGGTTTTAGGTAATGCAAGTTTATTGCTAGTTAATCAACTCATAGTCATGTCAGACACTAGTCTAATTTATCTCAGGAATATACATCCTAGGTTTAACAGATAGATGTGATTTTGTAGACAGATTGATTACATAAAGATAAGTAGTCTTCAAAATCTTCAGAGACCTACAGAATATAGCATTTAAAAATGTCTATTTTATTTTAAAGATGCTTTGACAATAAGACAGGTCATCTCTTAGCAACAACCGACCTACCTCAAAGAAGATGATGAGCATTGAAGAACTTCCATATGGAAATGGCTTCAAATGTGGCAAACAAGCCACTTGGGTAAAGAAAATACTCTTGCTTCATAACAGACAAATTCAGCCGAAAATGGGCAAGCTTGAATGTGGGACAAGTCGACTGCCAAACTCTGCCAAGACAGGGTAAGCAAGTCCTAAATAGTTCCTGCTTCACATTTATGTCTGTCAAATATTCTGAGCCAGAAGGCTGAAGATGATGTTCCAATGTTATAGTTATCGGTGACTGTTCAGACAGCACACTGTCTCAGTCAACTTTTTTATTTTTTGGAAGCTGCTAACATGTACTTCCTATTTACTATAATAACTTATTCCTTCTCAAGTCTCTGATGGGGTTGAAGACCAAAGAGTTATAGCTCCACAATTAAGCTTAAATCATTTAGAATTTAAGAAAAGGCTTTCATATAGCTAATGCCAGTAAGGATAAAGGTTAATTTAGGTATAGAACTCTAAACTTGCCAAGATAGATAGGATAATCAGATACTTTCTCCTAAGTTGCTAAATAAACATTGACTAGACATTGCACATGTAGATTTTACCTAATAGTTTTCTTAATTTTATAATTATTATTGTATTGAACGAAAAGGAGCCTTTTATTGGACTTAAAGGGGGAAATGTTGGTATAATATTGTTTAGGAGTGTATACAATTTACCCTTGTTCATTCAAATGCTGATTTCCCACCCCTACTATCTGATTTCAATCCCAACATTGCACTGTGATGCTTATTCTAAGCATCACCTGTCTCAAGTATGTGTAAACGTGCCACCATTTGTTCTCTATATTGTCAATTAAAACAACCAGCCACAATACCAAGCAATGGAGAGGATAGGGTGGGACATCCTGGTCTGGGGTAAGGGAGGAGGAGAATCCAGAGGAAGAGAATCTGGAGGAGAGGTCTTGGAACCACGTGGAGAAATGATCTGGACCTAAGATAAGACTAAAAGAAAGTATAATGGGTGAAATCTGAATGATAGGAAACTATGCCAGGTTGGAGATTTAGGATAGAGTAACTATTGCCCAGCATGGTGCTCTAGGTTAATAGAAAGAAAGAAAGAAAGAAAGAAAGAAAGAAAGAAAGAAAGAAAGAAAGAAAGAAAGAAAGAAAGAAAGAAAGAAAGAAAGAAAGAAGCCTGAGCAAGCCATGAGGAGCAAGCAATAAGCAGCACTCCTCCATGGCCTCTGCATCAGTTCCTGTCTCCAGGTTCTTGCGCTGCTTGAGTTCCTGCCCTGATTTCCCTCAGTGACGTACTGTTATGTAGAACTGTAAGTTGAAATAAGCCCTTTCCTCCCAAAGTTGATTTTGGTCATGGTGTTTATCAAGTAGTAGAAACCCGGTGACATCATAGTATCTGTAGATGGAAGTTTACAATTACATTTTCATTTCTCATTTGTCTTATCATTTTATTCCTTGATTTACTTGGCTGATAATCTCAATAAAGCACTATACAGTAGTAGATACAGAAGTTACTCTTGATGTTCTGACCACAGTCAGAAAGGCTTTTTAAGTAAGACACTGGCTTGAGAATTTTATGTGTTTATAGCATTAGTGAAGCAACATCAAGCTATACATTTCTGGGTACTCCTTTGATAAATAGATTTTTTTTACTCTTTTACTTTTTTAAAATTTCATTGTATTTTCTAATTTTGAGACATAGACGTGGTAAAATTCACTAAGTCATTAACAAAATAGTAATAGAAGGGGTCTTAAACAACTCTGGGGAGTGAAAAGTACAAGGTCGAGGTGGCTAAAAAGTACCTTTCATCCTAAAGTTTCTTTCTTGGCACACGTGTAGGCAGCCCGTATCTGAAATGCACAAGACCCCCTCATGGTAAACTTGCAGAGAGAGAGCCCCCTCTCTCTTTTTTTCCACAAGGTTTCTACTCTCAGTCAATCAAGGACATTGCTTAAGTTTAATTATTTAAACAAATACTCTACCACAAAACAGTCCTGTTGAGAATTATCACATCAATACATACATTTGAGGGACACACAATGCACAGTTCTCATGATTCTGCTCCTGGAACTTCGTAGTTAACATCCTCGTTGCATGTGAAACATTTATTCCTTTCTATCAGTCTCAAAAGTCTTGACTCAATCCAGCAACCATTCTCAGATTTGGAGCACAAAGTCTCCCCCCAATATTACTTAAATCAGTCAAGAATTATATTCAAGGTAAAATTCCTTTCTAACTCTGAGTTCATAAAATTAGACAGGTTATGTGCTTCATAATTAGAATGCTTGTATGGGAAGAGAACAGACATAACAGAAACAAAAAAAGAAAGAAAAGGTAATGGGAACTAAAGAAGTCTCTCTCTTACTGGAGCAACTTACATTATCCTTTTTGTTTGAAATTCTGCACCCCAGACCTACCTAATCCCACCTTCACCTTCACAGCTCTGTCAGGTAGCCCCCATCCTCTGGGAAGATTATATTGCCTTGCATATATGTTCTCTGTTGTGGCCTTCACCTGTGAGGCCTATGACAAAACAATCCTGCACTTTAAATGTGTGATTTTTCTCCCTTCTTTTTTATTTATATTTTTATTAATTACAGTTTATTTACTTTTTTCCCACCTATAGTTCCCTCTCTCCTCCCTTCCCAATCCCGCCCTCCCTCCCTCTTCTACACCCATGCCCCTCCCCCAGTCCATTGCTAGGGGAGGTCTTCCTACCCTTCCTTTTGATCCTAGTCTATCAGATCTATCAAGAGTGGCTGCATTGTCTTCCTGTGTGTCCTGGTAAGGCTGCTCTCCCCTTAGGGGGAGGTGGTCAAAGAACAGGCCAATTCTCCCTTCTCTAAAGACAAGCATACAAGTAGATACTGAGACTCATAGCCAAACTTGGGAACTCCACAAGGAGAGGAACAGAACCAAAAATCTGGGCACAGGGGTCTTTTCTGAGACTGATACTCCAACCAAGGACCTATGGAGATAACCTAGAACCCCTGCACAGATGTAGATCATGGCAGTTCAGTGTCCAAGTGGGTTCCCTAGTAAGGAGAACAGGGGCTGTCTCAGACATGAACTCAGTGGCTGGCTCATTGATCACCTCCCCCTCATTGGGGAGCAGCCTTATCAGGCCACAGATGAGGACATTGCAGCCAGTCCTGATGAGACCTGATAGGCTCTGGTCAGTTGGAAGGGAAGGAGGACTTCCCCTATCAGTGGACTGGGGGAGGGGCATTGGAGGAGATGAGGAAGGAAAGGTGGGATTGGGAGGGGATGAGAGAGGGGACTACAGCTGGGGTACAAAATGAATAAATTGTAATTAATCAAAACTTAATTAATTATAAAAAAGATGAGTATACAATTGTAGCCACAAAGCTCTGTGGTCTCAGCCTGTAGAATCCAAGAAGTATGACACCTCCCTTCACTCACTCTCGATTTTTCAGTCCCCTATAATTCAAACTGCCAGAACTTCTGCTAATGTAACCCTCACTGTGAGCCTAGCATCTACAGAGATGCTGTCCATGAGCTGGTCACATAATCTTCATAACATGACTGCCCAGTAAGCAGCTCTAGTGTTCTGCTGAGAACAAACGTCCTCACTTTTCACTACAAAGATGCTTACATCACTTGTGCTAATGAATGCCTTCTTCAAGTCACCTCTCATATTTTACTGCAAGCACCCGGGGGCAAATGGATGTTTTCTTCTGGTTTTCAGTAACCTGTTTCTTTTTTCTATCTGATATCTCATCCAATAGTCTTTCATTTCTACATCTTACAGACAGCCTACCCAATAGCCAAGCCTTTCATCTCTCTTTGCTTTCAGACTCTTTACCAAAATCTCCTTTAACATTTAAAATTCCCATCTCTGTGAACAATTTTTTCACAGAAGTCCAAGCTTTTTCTAGCGTTTACCTCAAAGACACCTACAGCCTCAATCTGTTACCCATTCCAAAACTCATTTCCACATTTTTTAGGTAATTTGTTTTAGCAGAACCTCACTTCCCAGTACTGAAACCTGAATTAGTGTACTTGGCTATAATAACAAAACACTACATGTTGAATGGTTCACATTGTGGAGCATAGGCTGCCAAGAACAAGGTACCAGCTGACTTACTCTCCAAGCCCTGGGCTTGGAGAGAGGACTCAGTTGAAAACACTCGCTGTTTTTACAGAGGACCCATACTAGCTTCCTACCTCCACATGGTGATTCACAGTTCCAGGGTATCAGGTACCCTCTTCTGACCTCCTCAGGCACCAGGCATACGTGTGATACACATTCCAAACATGCACACACATGAAACAACATGAATACATATAAAATACATTAAATCTATCATAGACACAGTAAACTATTGATGGTGTTGGAGTCTGCTCTCCGATATTTTATTCTAAATAATGAATACTTGGATGAAATATTTGTTGGTACTGTCCTCTGTTTGCTACATCTGTCAGGTTATGTATTAGTGTTCTTGCCTCATAAATTAGTTTGAATATATCCGTTACTTTCTATGTTTTAACTTTTCCTGAATACTTGACAGAATCATTCCGTGGACGCAGTTGTCACTGGCACTGTGTTTCTGAAGTAGCTCCCACTCCTGCTTTTCTGCCTTACCGTAATTACTTTTGGCAACATGAAATTTCTTATCATATCTTAATTTTTATAAAAATGTATCTGAATATTCCCAATGACTGGAGGGGGGCAAACTGAATTTATCTTTATTTTTAAAACAAGAACTAAATTCTGATTAAATTTATGAGTAAATTTGGTACTCAAATATGAAGGAGTATGTACTTTATACTATGATTTTCACTGTACTAATTATTCTTTGTGTTTTTTTGCACATACTGTAATTTTACTTTTTACAACACTGTCAGCCAGTTGGAAAGTGATGAGCTTGTCTGCTCTATATCCACACACTGCTGTAATGCAATACAATACTCACAGTGGGTATTCAGCCAATGTAAATTATTGTGAAAAGCAATATTGACTCTAGTAGATGCTTAATATTTCATAAAAATAGTCTATCAGCATGTTATCATGCTGTATCCCATGGTAAGAACAAAAATCGACTTAAGGAAACAACTTTGAGTAAAACTTTTATTAGAATTGTAGCAGTCCAATTTATTTATAAGCTACAGGTAACTAAGATTTTTAGTGAGTAGCCGTTGTTAAGAAGCACAAACAATAAGTGATAATGTGACATTAAAGTGAGTGAAAGTTTTATGATTTAACTAAATAGAAATAAGAGAGAATCAGAAAAAAATGCCAATGGGATTTTTTATTAACCATTGGGAATTCAATGACCAATGTATGTTTGTTTAAAAGGAATTGCATGGAATGTTTTGTTTTGGTTTTTTTGGTGTGTAAGACCTTACCAAAGGTTGACATTCAACTCACTAACTTAATAAACAGTGGCATGGTGGCTATTTACTAAACAGAATCCCAAATCTCATGAGTGGCATGATCATACATTTGAATGGTTTCTTCAGATGGTCTTCAGATGTTGTTAGGCAGCTCCAGAACAGCATTGCCTTCATCAGTGAGCACAAAGGTAGGAGTGCCAGTCCAATGTCAGTGAAATTAGAGCAGTGCTTTCCTGAGTCTCAATGGGTGGGAGAAGACTGAGAAACACATCCCTCAATCTATAGTTTTCACGTGTTATAAGCTCCTTATAATGGAAGATTCAAAATATAGATTTTCACCAAAAATCATCAAAAGTAATTTTCCACAGTATCATTTCATGGCAAAATGTTCATCTGGAAATACTGAAACATTTGTCTTAATAAAGGATAGAATTAATCAGACTATTAATCGAGGTCCTTTTCTCTCATGATGTATTTAAACAATAACCAGAGGGTTGAAACTAATATGCCATTACACTTTTTAATTTTAGATGCATTTTAATTCCTAAAAAGATGACATTCCTAAGCTGATTCAGATTAAGTAAACCTGATTTGTAAGAAATTATATTGAGCATAATTTTAAAAATACTTATCTCAATGTAATAAGTCTCTTGCACTGAATTATTGGGCTGTTTGGACCAAGAAAAGAAAACGTCTTTTTTTTGTAGAATTTATCTATCATCTGCAGCTATGGAATCACAGACATGTATGGATATCAAAAGAAGTGGCACATGAATATATGCTACAGGTTGCACACAACAGGAAAATACTTTAATGGTCAACATTTCATCCAAACAAAATAAATATGAGAACAGTCAATTTTCTAGACTGCTTATGAATAAACGTAATGAGTGTTTAAGTGGCATCATATATTTGCCTATGGATTGTGTGGGAGAGACTCAAAAAGAAAATACTCATATCTACTTTTGTCCAAAACAGTTTATGATTTAGGAAGCTATCTTAAGATTTTCCCTTGAGCTAAAAAAAAAAGCAGTACTATGCCTTTCTTTGCATTCGTGGACTTAGCCTGGGACAAATAATAATGCTAAAAATAATAACTCCAATTACTCACTGTGTAGCTGAAGATTTAGAGACACAAATATATTTGCGTACTACTGAAACTCTGAATTGGAGGAAATGGAATATTCTTCAGGTACTCAGGGACCCACATCAGAAATCTAAAACTCACTTTAACCTGCTTCTTCTGTTTTCTCTTTGAGAAACAGTCACTCACTCTACTGGACTGTATTTTCTACCGTGTTTTTTAGCTCTTCTCTGACACCTTTTATACGTCAATCCATCTCCCTTCCCACCTACCTATCTGTATCTATATAAACACCCTCAATGATTCTGTCTCCAACTAATACATCTTAACTGTGTCTCACCATATAATATGTGTCAACTTTATGCACCAGGGAAGGAGACCTGGAAAACACACTAAAGCCTTTGTAGTTCCAGCCTAAACAAGAACTCTTTACTGGTTCCATAATATTCCTTCTGATCTTGCTTTTCTTGATTCATCCTGTCAATATATAATTAGTGGGAACTCACTGCATGTTAGAATGGTACTGGATATATATAATGATGATTACACAGATATGTACTTTCTACCTCGAAGTCTTAGTTGATGATTTAAAAATAAGTAGACTAGTAAGTGCCTTATAACATGCTATGTAGGAAGCATCTATCTTTCAAAACTATAATGAAATGAGGGGACATCACCATGAGACAAGGTGGACAGAAAAACTGATAAGGAGTCACATAAGATGAAGCGGACCCAACCGAAGAGAGGATGGTGTCTTATTTAGGATCTCTATGACAAAATACCATGACTAAAAACCTATTTGGGGAGGAAAGGGTTTATTTGAGTTTATATCCTGTAGTTATCATGCATGAAAGTCAGGTCAGGAATCAAGGCAGGAACCTGGAGGTAGAAACAGATGTAGAAGCTGGAGCGGTGCAGCGTATTGATGTGTCACGTATGGTTTCCCCAGCCTGTTTTCTTATACCACACAGGACCACCAGCCAAGGGGCAACACCATCCACAGACACTGGGCCCTCCCACATCAATCAAGAAAATGCAACATGAGCTTGCACAGGAGCCAATCTTGGAGGAGAGGGTGTTTACTTAATTGAGAGTCCTCTTCCGAGAGAGCTGTAGCTTCTTTCAGGTTTACAGAAAACAAAACCCTAAGCAGCATAGATGGACACAGGACACAATAGTCCAGCTAGAAAAAAATATCTGCGTATTCAAAAGCATGCGGTGAAGAGAAACAAGAGCCTGAGTGGGCAGTGTAAAGTCATATATGACTGTGTTTCCTTTCTGTCTCTGGGTAACTAACCACTTAGTGGCTTAAAACAGCATGCATGCCTTAGCCGACTCACCACTTCTGTGGGTGAGGAATTCAGACACAAATTAGGTGTGTAAGAAGCTCAGAACCTTAGGCTCACAAGGCCACAACCTTAACATGAGCAAGTACATTCTTTCTTAAGTTCCACTCACATGACTGTCCTTGTAGTTGCTGGAAAGAGATCTCCATTTTCATGCTGGTCTCAGACAGGCATGGTCTACTTTCAGCTTTTGGAGGTCATCCAAAGGCCTTTCCTGAATGAAATTTTCTACACCCCTTCATAACAAGCTACCTGCCTCTTCAAAGCCAGCAGTCAGCTATGCTGGAATATTATGTAATTATCCAGTAACCATTTTTCATTTTTGCCAGATTCTATTGCTTTGGAGGTCACAGCTTCCGCTGCACTCAAAGGATAATGGGTTGTATGAGGGCATGGCTCACTGGGGACTACTGCAGTGGCATTAGCTTCTGGGAATGAATTTGGGCTTTTTAAGTGAAATTGAATTTTGTGGAGGAAAGAAAAATTGTGAAGGAGAATAAAGATGCTTAAAACATGCCACATGGAACTATGAAGAAGAGGGATATTAATTCCGTTTTAGTGGCTTGGCTATTTCCTGGTGGAGATGGGGTTTGGGGTAACAGGACCAATGAACAAATAGAGAAGAAGATGATATCAGAGGAAAATGGCGCCTGTGCAAAAGCTGCAGGTACACAAGGGTACAGGTATCTAGTGTGAGATGTAATGTGATGGGGAGGGCAGACAGCACATGCGTGGACGGTCTGGGGCATGCTGGTTCGAATGTAGGTGCCAGCTAGATTGGAATGCAGCGGACTGGTCAAGAACTCATAAATCAGACAAGCATGGAAGGGATCTGCATTACCAAATATATAGCATCCACATCCCCAACTCTGACAAGGTAGTGGGTTGGTTGGCAATAGACTGAAGAAAACACTTGCAAGTGAATTGAGGAAGAGACTCTTATTGAATATACTGATACGGAAGCTAGCAAGGTAGATGCTATAATCACTAACAAGAAAGGCCCACTAGGAGAGAATAAGGGTCCAACTGCATGATTCATATTGCAAGAAAAAACTGAGTTAGCATATGTTCAGGAAATAATGCAGTTAGTTCTGGCTATTTCTGTGCATGAAAACATTCATAGGGAGGTAAACTTATCTGAATATTCCTATTTTGGCCTTTTGGATCACTTTCATTTCTCTGTTCTTTTTTCACAAGGATCTACATTTTGTTTGGAAGACAAACCTGGGGGAAAGTATTGGGGGGGGGGGACATCAAGTCAACTTCTAGAGGATTATTTTGGTTTTCCTTTCTTTTCTCTTGTTTCCTTCTCCCTTTCTCTGCCCCCTTCCCTCCCTCTCTCTGTTCCTTCCTTCCTTCCTTCCTTCCTTCCTTTCTTCCTTCCTTCCTTCCTGTCTTTTTTGTTTTCTTTCTTTCTCTCTTCGCAGATTCTACAGATTCTATGTAACCCAGATGGCTTTTCCCTTGTGATGGTCTTGCTTCGGTATCCTGGATATTTTTTTTAACATACAATTAATTTGGAAATGTTTGGACTACATAACAAGTACTAAAATAATTTTTATTCTAAAGAAGTTGCATACTAGTTAATGACTAGAACAAATTATTATTTTCATTTGCTTGCAAGAACTCTGAAAGTTGAGTTTTAAAGGCACTTCAAAACACCTATCCTACCTTTAATTAGCAAGTTCTAGTCTCAGACAAAAGGAATTATGAGTAAAGAATCATGTAGTCTATTATGTCTCTGCTAACTAGAAGCTTACTAACTCCACTGGGTCTGGAAGCCTAGTAGTTGCTCATCTTTGAATCTCTAGTCTCTAACAAGTACTCTGTCCTTCCAATCTTAAATGATTGGTACTCTAAATAAATGCTACTCCTATCCCCACCTCAAGATTGGTGTTTTTAGCCTGTTTTTTTTTCTTACCTCTCTTTCCCTTCACGTTGGCTAAATTAGCCTTTCAGATTAAAGATATATCTAATATCAAAATATGAGTGCATTTATTTTATCCAATTTTGTGGAAGGATGAAGCTAAGAATTCCGTAATCATAAACTGTGCAATGCAGATCATTCACAATATGAATTTTTTGAGTACTACTGGTGATCACACTGGAATTTTTCACTGTTAACATTTTTTTAAAGCTGAGTTTGCAAGATTCTTTATCTAAAGACTTCTGTTTAATGCTAAACTGATTCCTTAAATTGCACATTGGTAATGAATATCTCCTAGGGAACTAGTTTCAAGCAGCTAGATGGTGATCGTGAGAGAAAGAAGAACAAGCCAATGTCTGTTAGTCTGTGATTAAAGGTATACTTGAGATGTTCCTGAACACAAACATTAAAAATCTTTTCCCAGAACCTCTTCAGTAAATAACATCACAGTTGTGTTTATAATTGTTTAAAATGTCTGTGTATATACATTCGCCTGTTCTTTTAAAGTAAATATTTAATAAATATTTTTAAACATGATAATGAAGCATTAAATATCTACTTGAATCAATTATTTCCTTTGTTAGAAAAACTGGCTAAGGCTTTATGTGGCAAAGTGAGGGGATCCCTGCAGGTGTCAGTCAGGAAAACAAACTGTGAAGAGGTGAGGATAAAAAGTCCCTTCAGATTGACTTCATCAACCTGGATCCAACTTCAGGGAGTCTGATTCCATGTGGTTTATTGCCAGTATATTTAAGCCCAGTATAATTCTGAAAAAAACTTTTCTAGTTTAATACAATCTTGTGGTGCACAAGAAAGGATAATTACATTGAAATTCCACTCCATGTTTATGTCCTTTCTTCCAAGAAATGGGTACTAGAAACACTCTACTCGTAGTAAGTGCCTTACACAGTATCTGGCCTGGTCTAAGTCATACAGAAAGCATTAAGGTCATTTAAGTTATTAGCTACCTCTGGTCCTGGTTATGGGAGCTAGATTTGAGGAATGCCCGAGAAACAGGTATTGTAAGGGCAATTTAGACTACCAGCAGCCTCTGGTCCTACTTGTTGAAACTTGATATGTCTCAGTCCAACAAGTAATGCAGATCACCAGGCTATATATTAATAATCTTCAATTTCCAGCCTTCTGGAAAAACATGTTGTATGTCTGTCCCTTTATAGCAACAATCTCCTGCTTTCCCTGGAGATCTGTAGGCGCAAGTACACTCATGCTCCCCATAGCAAAGCTTATATAAACAGGCTTCAGTTAAATAGGATGTATGAGATTTATAAACCCTTGGGATTTTTCAGTGTGGCTTGGTGTAGTAAGACATCTGACATAAATTATATTTGTAGCCTAAGTCAACCACAGAGAAGTTGAAGCAAGCCAAAAGAATGCCCATGAAACAAAGAGGGTATCAGCAGGTTCTGAATATCTGCATGTATGGTATCTAATTCTCTTTCATTGAGAATTGCCTATTCTTCATAGACTTATTGAACAAATCAAAAACTTAAGAAATATTCATTGGTAGAACATCTGGGAATAAACTCTCAACATTGTGATCTCCCATTCCAACATTGTTACACATAATTTTTCTCACAGATGCTTATATATTACATGAATAACTTTATAGTAATTTGGAGAATAAGATACTGAATTTGAAAAACACAAGCAAGAAAAACAAAATATATAGAAATCCATGTAGAGACACATCTCTCAACATTGTGATACACTTCCTACTTTTAAATTTGTCTCTCCCTATATGTTGACACTATCTTTTATATTCATTGAGAAGGATATTTGATATAGTGCTACGTTTGACGAACGAAGATATATATTACTAAGCCATACTATACGGAGACTATTATTTATACATATCTATGTGTGGCTTATTAAGATACTTCTGTGCCTAGAGGACTTATTATTTTCTCAATGGACAAATCAATGAAATGAATTTTCAACATAATGTCTTAAAATATAACAAGTTCTCAAGTTCTTTCAGAAGAGAAAATTAACATTATTTTATTTATACAGTTCCAAATTTGTAAAGGGAAAAAAATCTCCTAGTGTTCCAATCATCTTACTGGAAAATATAGAGGTAAATACCAAATCCAGGTGCTGCCTCTGGGAGTCAAATGACTTTTAAAAGTTGTTGGATCTCCAATATTTTATGTTGTCATTACAAAATAGAATTGGATGCTAATATGTGTGACCTGCTTAGAAACATCTATCATCTATTAAGTGCCATATGTTTATTAACTATGACCAGTAAGTTATAGAAATAGTAGTCTCATCTTTGCTGGTCAAAGACATGGCTATCTCAAGAGACACTACATGAATTATGCAATGAAGGCAAACATTTTGTTCACAAAATGGTCAACATAAAAGAAAAACACTTGTACCAGGATATGACAATTTTCAATTAGTACATTTAAATTTATTGTGTTCTAAAGCTAGTAAGGAAAACAATTAGGATAATTATGAAACTACAAGTTTAAATTCCATCAAGACGTTAGTTAGCTATAAAATCTTGAAGAATATTATTGAAATACAATTATGTACATGTATGAAAATGTCATAGTGAATCATTATTATATATAATTAGTGTATAATGATAAATGACATTAAAAATTTTTTAAAAACCTTTTAGAAAATGTTTAATACCTTCAAGCCTCAGCGTAATGAAGAGAGGTGAGTTGAGACACTGGGAGAAAATGATTACCTAATAAAGCTTAACTGCTATTAATATTAATGAGTTTTAATAAATCTAAGACCTTCACTGTCCTTGTATTCTTAGATTTGTGTCACTTTTCAGTACTCTGGCATAGGTATTAAACAAAAGAAAGGATGATGAGGATATTGTTAGTATTTGTGAAACTGAATTCATTTCTGTTGTTCCCTCAAATGGAAGATAACTTGAAAGAGCAGGTATGTTTTCCATTGCAGTTCATTTTCTCCAAGGCTTGCAGCTATGTCTCTATTCTGCTTTTTGTAATAGAAAAGTCTGACTTCTCAGACTGTTTTAATGGTCTCTTTTTATTCTAAAAGTTCATGGGTCTCATCTTCCTTCACCCTTCCCAGGAATATAGCTTTTTATTTTCAGGTTTCTTTTTCCTATTCTTTTAGTATTATTACAGCTTTACGAGTTTTTCTCTGGTTTCTGTTTAATTTTTCTAGAGCCGTTGCAAATGTGAATTGGTTTCCTGTTTGATTCTTCCTTAACACATTCTTCTCCTTTTCAATAGTCTATTTTCATTTCAACTTGTTAACTTCATATAACTCTTTATTCATATATCATTGAAGTACGCCTTTCTGTTTTTCAATGCAGATGACAAATGTAGCCCCTTTTTCTCCTAAGTAAGGTAGTAATGCTGATTTTGATTCAACGACAAAAGTTGTGGGTTTTTATATTTTCCTTTGAAACTACAGGAAAAAAAATTTTTTACAGATCTAATTTCATTTCTCCATTATTTATTTTCTCTCTCTCCATTTATAGAAAGATACATTGATACAGACACTGGAATTTTCTTAAATAAATATATTTCTAGCCAGATTTGGCACTATCAATGTGCAGGGGTCTCTGCCATCACCAAGGTCAACAGAGTAATGATCTCTAGGAGATAAGAATGTAGTTGGGTCCAACACAACTCCGTAGCTAATGCTGGTTCAAACTTGAAGAGTCTGACCCTGAGTAGCTTGTATTATGTATATTAAGCACAGCACAATTTGGTGAAAATATTCTCTGGTGATAATTCACGCAATCCCCTGTGTACAATAAAGCTCAAGATGTAACGATATTGAGACTACTTGTAAAGAGCGTGTAATATCTTCCACAAGGATGGATTCTATTGATTGGGTGAGGAAAAAGATAAGTGTCGTGGGCAGGATATGATGTCATCCCTGCCACATAGATAGTGCAAAGGTCCCGGGGCTATAAATCACCACCGGCTCCACCTCAGCATTCCGGGTGGAAACAGATTATACACCTCCTGCTTGGAAAACACAACCCCTTTGTTTAATATCTCTGGGTCCCCTAGTGCTGGTCTGAGCCCAAGGACCTCTGTGTCCACCATATCAATGGAAAGAAAACAGACAGTGGTTTTGATACCACTTGCTATTTATTTAAGAACTGGTCACATCAGAGTATAAACTATACGGAGGTGAATGACTCTAAGCCAGTTCCTAATGGGGAATGTGTGCATGGGCATGAGTGTGTGTGTGTTCTCATTTTTCCCCTGGTGGATATGTGCTAAATTAGGAGATCTTTTGTCTTCATGGTCCAGTTATCACTATGAACATATAGTGAACATAAAAATATTTACCCATACTTTTTTTTTTGCCTCTGCCTATACATAGAATACTCAACTTCATAAAAGTATATGGAGTGATGTGTGGCTCAGTAAGTAAGGTCACATGTTGCCAGACATGATGACCAGACTTTAATCCTGAGGGCACACTTGGTGGGAGGACAGAGTTGTTCCCACCCTAAGCTGCCCTTTAACTTCCACATGTGTGGGATGGCACCCCCCCAACACATACACACACAGACACATACTAAGTAAGTAAATATAATTTTAAAAGCTATGTATTTCAGGATCCAGTAGCAGTTATCCCAAAGCCCGTTCTCTCAGACAAAACCTCCAGATTTCTCAACACCAGGTGGGAACCAGACCGCAGAGGGATGTGCTCCTAGTTAGGCCTGCGTCACTGTCAGGTGTAATAGGACCTGAAGGCACCCCTTTGATTTAACAGCATAGCACAGCTCAGAGCCAGGCTGTATTTTCAGGGAGTAGGACACCCTGCAGTCCTGCTGAGCCCATTCCTTCTGACAATGCCAGTAGACAGAACCTGTGGAACAGCCCTGTGATGTGAGGAGATTCGAGGTTCCAGTCTATTAAATCTCAGCGGGTGTTACTTGTGGCTGACTCTCAGGATCTTAAGCTTGAGTACGTGGAGCGGTAAGCAGCTCATAGTTCTGTGGGCCTTGGGCTTACCCCAGTGCTATGCTAATCTCATCAGGCTAGGGATGTGACATAGTTGCATCACTGATGGTCACGGGACTCCCACCTCATTCTTTCCCCACCCCCAGGTAGCAAGACAAAGAGGTAGTAAAGGTCTTTCTTGGCAGCAGAAGATGGAGGTGGGCACATCATATGATGAAAACCTGGGGCTTTTGTGTCTGTCCCTAGTCCCAAGCAGAATTGCCCAGGGACAGCTGATCCTAGAAGAGCGATGGAGGGAACTTTGGGGCCCGCTTGACAAATGAGAGTCTTGTAGAGATGGGCAACCTTTCTCAATATACACCTGTTCCATGCTGAACAACAAATCAACTGTGAACTTGTGACAAATTTGAGCTTGGATGGCAACTAGTGTTGAAACAGCACACTAAACGCTCCCTAAGAAAGAGGCTGGATTTACTGCGCCATCTAGTGTTCAAATGGCAAAAGAGCCTGTGGAGTTAGAGAAACCAGAGGGAAAAAATCAGAGCCAGAAAACTGGAAGTGTACCTGATATTCCCAAATGGTGTTACATTAATTAGCATCAAGACCAAACGTAGTGTTACCTGACATTCAAAGTAACATACCAGAAGCGAATGTTATAGTAAACTCACAGATGGAAAGTGTGAAACAGCTGTTTCAGAGAACAACTGCTTGTTCTCTCTCCCTCTCTCTCTGTAATTTTTGTTTTCTCTTAATTTAAAAATTTTGTTTGTCTCTTTTGATCATATTCTTTCTCCTCTCCTCCAAGACGCTTCTTGGAGCCTGTATTGTGTTGCTCAAGTGCTTCTACACACGGAGCCTGCCTACCCTGGGGTGTGGTTGACATATCCAGTGACATTACAAGGAGAAAACTAACTTTCCCTTTACCGGTAAGTATCAACTGCAAATAGCTTCTTGGTTAAGGGTGTATCCACTTCCCTTTTGCCTGGCTGAAACCTGTGCAGATCTTGTGCATGGTATACAGCCTCTGTGGATTCATACATGTGTGGTTCCTGTTGTGCCTGGAAGATGCTGTTTCTTTGGAGTTGTTAACATCTCTCGCTCTGATAATCTTTCTGCCTGTTCTTCTGCATAGGTTCCTGAGCCTTGGGGGAAGAGTTTTGATAAAGACATCCTATTTAGGACTGAGTGTTCTGAATTCTATCACTCCTTCAACATTGTCCAGTTGTGAGTCTCTGTGTTAGTTCCCATCTATTTCAAGAAGAGGCTTCTCTGGAAAAGGAAGGGCAAGACTTTAATCCTCTATCAGTTGTATAGCTGGTAAAGAGAATATCATAAGTTTTGAGGAGACAGAGATAAAATATTTAAGTAGCAGAGAAACTACAGAGAGATGGGAACAATTTAAAAAATTCAAACATAAATCATTAATCTGATAAATATACTACAAAAAACAGAAATGTGATAATGATATAAAAATAGAACAGATCAAATAGAAAAATTAACATAGATTTAAAAAGCTACTTAAGAAAACAAATATAAAGTAATTATATTTATATTCCCATGTTTATTGTAGCATAATATATGTATATATACATATATGTATATATGTAAATATCCTTCAGTTTGAATTTCACATATACATGGCAATGGCCTAAGTCCACCATCTGTTAAATAGATAAGGAAAACATTATTATTCAACCATGAGAAATTATCAAATCCTGTCATTTAAAACACTGTATATAGAGTTGTGAATTTTTACATGAAATAAGAAATGCACAATACCAAATATCATAAATCATTTCCATGTAGAAGCTGATAATGTTGATCTTATGCAAGTTGAGGGTAGAACTGTGGTTACCAGAGCCAAGGAAGTGGTAAAGGAAGGAGGGAAGGATGAGAAACAGTGGATCAATGGCTACTAAGTTATAGTTACTGTCTTAGTAAGTAGTAGGAGCATAAAGTTCCACTATGCTATGGTAGAGTATGGTGACCATAATGATAATGTGTTTGCTACCAAAAATAAAAACTTGGGCATCTACGTATGAAACAAATGTTAATGCACTTTACTATATGAAAGAAGTCAGTCTGGAAATGTTGGGGGTTGGTCTGGTGCTATGTATACAAATGCTAGATTCTGGGCCCTAAGATCTGGTAACAATCTAGACAAGTACATTCTCACATACACCGAATGATGTTGTATAAACCCCAATTTTCTATGATTGGTTAATAAAATAGGCTGGACAACCTGTAACTGGGCAGAAGAGAAGCAAGCAGAGCTTTGGTTCCTGGGCTGTGTGTCTCACTATGGGACCATGAGGCCAAGAGAAAGAGAGGAGAAGAGGAATAAAAAGAGAAAGAAAGTGGCCTTATGCAGGAGATACAGCCCATAGTGGATGACATATTGACAAGTAACTTTGGTAGTGCAGCTGGGAGATAACCAGACTAGCTTAGAAAATTAGTTTAAATCATTCCTGCCCAGCTATTGTTCTTAACACTTGTTTTTTGTTTTGTTTTGTTTTGCTTGTTTGTTTTTGTTTTGTTTTTTGTTTGTTTGTTTGTTTTTTGGTATCCCGCTCCCACATTTCCTCCCAATCCCCCCTCCCTCCCTCATCTCCTCCCATGTCCCTCTTCAAGGCCACTGATAGGAGAGTCCTCTTCCCCTTCCATCTGACCCCTAGCTCTCATCAGGACTGGCTGCATTGTCCTATTCTGTGGCCTGGTAAGGCTGCTCTCCCCCCTCAGAGGGAAGTGATCAGAGAGCCAGCCACTGAGTTCATGTCAGAGACAGCCCCTGTTCCCCTTACTAGGAGATCCACTTGGAGACTGAGCTGCCATGGGCTACATCTGTGCAGGGGTTCTAGGTTATCTCCATGCATGGTCCGTGGTTGGAGTATCAGTCTCAGAAAAGACCCCTGTGCCCAGATTTTTTGGTACTGTTGTTCTCCATGTGGAGCTCCTGTCTTCTCCAGGTCTTACTATTTATTTCCCCCTTTTTTTCATAAGATTGCCTGCTTGTTTAAATAAATCAATAGGTCTCTGTCTCACTCATTTGGGAACTAGCGGGGTCATAGTAGAGTCTTTTAGAATTGATAAATGTTCAACTACTTGGAAAAGTTGCTGTCTAATTCTCACTATATGGCATGATGCAGAAACATGGATATGGTAAGGACACAAATGCCACAGACTAAGGAGAGAAGCAAAGCACCCAGAATGTTTAGGTCATTCAAATCCATGGCACTACAGTATGTATATACAATATTATACATTTGTCAGAACCTGTAAGATGTACAACTCAAGACCGTAGCTGATGGACTTTAGGTGCTTCTGAGGTAAGTTCATCAACTGTAAGAATAAAATCCACTATGATATGAGAAAACAATAGTACAAGTTTGGGAGAGAAAAGAGAATTACGTGGAAACTCTCAGTATGTTCTTCTCAGTTTTTCTGTGACCCTAAAACTATGTTTTAAAAAAAATGAAGTTGGCTATTTAAAGAAGAGAATAAAAGAAAAGAGGAAAGATTGGGAATGTAAACTTGTACAACCACTTTGGAAATCAATCTGGAGCATGCTCAGAAAATTAGGAATAGTGCTTCCTCAAGATCCAGCTATACCACTCCTGGACATATATCCAAAATATGTTCAACACAACAAGGACATTTGCTCAACCATTTTCATGGCAGCTTTATTCATAATGGCAAGAACCTGGAAACAATCCAGATGTCCCTCAACTGAGGAATGGATATGGAAATTGTGGTACATTTACACAATGGAATACTACTCAGCAATTAAAAACAAGGAAATCATGATATTTGCAGGCAAATGGTGGGATCTAGAAAAATATCACCCTGAGTGAGGTATCCCAGAAGCAGAAAGACACACGTGGTATATACTCACTTACAAGTGGATATTAGACATATAATATAGAATTAACATACTAAAATCTGTACATCTAACAAAGGTAAACAGGGTAAAATGATCAATCCTCATTCATAAAGGCAAATAGGAGGGACATCAAAAGAGGGAGAAAACAGGGAACAGGACAGGAGCCTACCACAGAGAGCCTCTGAAAGACTCTACCAAGCACTGTACCAAAGCAGATGCTGAGGCTCATAACCAAACTTTGGGCAGAGTACAGGGAATCCTATGAAAGAAAGGGGAGATAGAAAGACCTGGAGGGTACAGGAGCTCCACATGGAGAGCAACAGTACCAAAAAATATGGACCCAGGGATCTTTTCTGAGACTGATACTCCAAGCAAGGGCCATGCATGGAGATAACCTAGAATCCCTCACAGATGTAGCCTGTGGAAGCTCAGTATCCCAGTGGATCTCCTAGTAAGGGGAACAGGGACTGTCTCTGACATAAACTCAGTGGCTGGCTCTTTGATCACCTCCCCCTGAGGGGGGAGCAGCCTTAACAGGCCACAGAGGAGGACAATGCAGCCAGTCCTGATGAGACCTGATAAGCTAGGGTCAGATGGAAGGGGAGGAGGACCTCCCTTATTAGTGGACTTGGAGAGGGGCATGGGAGAAGATGAGGGAGGGACTGGGAGGGAATGAGGGAAGGGGCTACAGCTGGGATACAAAGTGAATAAACTGAAATTAATATAAAAAATTGAAACTGAAATTAAAATAAAATTTTTTTAAAAGACAAAAGAGTGGAAACACCATCATGGGAAGAAACCCTGAACTCCCATGGTCTGGTTTCCCCTAGTTTCTCAGTTTTCCCAAAACATCCTTCCTTTGGTTTACATTCCACATCTACCTCCTTTGGAGCCAGGTGGGGATGTGATCATAAAATCTCACTGTAAAACCACTGAAATCAGAAACAGACAAAGGAAGGTAAAATCCTGAGTAAACAGAGCCTTGTCTGGGCAATGTATTCTTGATTGTCTGTGAGGGAAAATCATGTCCCTGCTTTTGTGAGGGGTCTAAGGGTTCTCATGTCGCAGGTCCCCTTTTCCATACAGAATCCTAAATATCATTCTTCTCTGACAAGATCACACCATAAGCCTCTCCAGCCTACAGTTTGTAATCATATTATATTCAAACCAAATTTGATTGAACTTGATGTTTGGCGATCTCCCCAATTGTCTTTGACTTTCTGTGGCTGACAGCTATTTAATATCTGACAGCAGTTCAGTTTCCGTGCCTGTCTTCCTTTGTGGTTCATTTCATAAATGCAATCATGATTCACAGTCAGGCTTTCTTTATTGTTTGAGAATTTAATACATGCATATAATATTTTCCATCAAATGCATGCTCCTATTCCCTCCCCTCCCATTCCCCTCATCACCGCTTTTCCTGCTCAAGTTCATGTATTTTTTAAAACTTATTGAATCTACTTAGTTCTGCCTCTATGTGCACGGCTGTAGAACCATCTACTGGAGCATGTGTAGCCTCCTAAGGGATGCATTAATAAAAGAAACCGACTCTCCTTTCCCTGGCAGCAATCAAACGGCAAGAGTCGCTCTTGTCAGGTAGAGCAAGGGAAGGACTTCCGTGGTCTCTTTTTTTATCCATTCTGCGATCTGGCTGGCTCACTTGTGTGCAGGTTCTAACCACTGTGAGTTCATGTGTAGGATGGCCATCTCTTGTCCGGTGAATACACAGTCAGACTTTCTTGAACACTCCTGGGCAAATCAGATTCATTTGTTTCATCTCCCTGCCCATTCCATTGGTGCTTTATGAGCTTTAAAACAGATTCTCTGTCTTGCTTCTAACGATATATTGGGCCAAATAACTGTGTGCTATGGTAAGCTGTTTTATCTTAAACTGGGATCACAAAGATTTCAACAGTCTTGTGTATCCTCCTATGGATCACTAAACAAAATGATGGGAAATGAAAGTCTGTATGAAATTCCTTCGCACATCTCAAGTTCTTTCCAACAAGTCGTTTTACTAACCATTAGTCATGCATTGTCATGCTTTGTCAAGAGTCTTCTTATAATTCTTGACAGTGCATAACTGTGTCTTAAGACAACAGAGAGGTGTCTCAGTTCAAATATAGGGCCTCTTCTTTCCTCATAGAAGTTTGGAATCAGATATGTTGGCATTAAAATGACTATGTCCATCCTGGACTCATTACATCAGCCCATGTGTTGACATGATGAATATGGAGATTACAGCATTCCTTTGTTTCTGTCTCTTTTGCTTACAAGTGTTTATCAGAAGTGCTAGCGATGAGCCCGAGTTCAGAAACATTTTCCACTTAAAAGATTGGTGTATTCATGCTCTGTGTACAAAGCTGTATGTTCCAGTTAGAACAATTTTCCAAAGCATGCTTCTTATGAAATTTTATATATTAAAGATTTTAGAGATGAGGGAGGATGGGATTGGGAGGGAATGAAGGAGGGGGCTACAGCTGGGATACAAAGTGAATAAATGGTATTAATATAAAAAATAAATTAAAAAAGATTTTAGTATTGCAATCTGTATTGACTTTAGAAAGCTTATATTTTATTAAAAATAACAATGAAGTGTGATAAATTAAACTTGAATATCAATGACTCAAGTGCAAATAAAGTTTCTTTTCAATTTTCTTTCAAAATAAATATTTTTAAGTTTCTGTTGACATGTTGCTAGTTAAGTAGACTAACAAACCAGATCAAATTTGCATAGTTAAGCAAATTCAACATAAATTATGATGAGACAAAGTGTTAAATTTATTTCTACTTGGTTGAACTCATTCAGTAAGAAGCTTATTAGAGCAACATGGTGTGTTAGTTTTTCTTAGGTACTTAGATGGAAAACATTTACAAAAACATGCTACAAAATAAATTCCTTGTTCGGGTGGGATCAGGCAGTAGTCACATCTGACATTAAGCCAACATTCCCCATGGCCAAGTAGGTGGGGAACATACACTTCAAAACCCAAGAGTAATTTTTCACACAATCCTTGAGGCATCCCAGTGAGGTTCTGTGCTTCCAGAATAGAGTAGAAAAACAGATGTGGGTAGAACAGTTCCACAAAGTCTGGGGTGACAGGCCACCTGTCACTCAGTCCCCCCTTGCTGCCCTTCTGGGACAACGTTGCAGTGAAGTGTTGCCTGGCTACCTCAGGCCTCTAAAAAAAACATTACAGCATCATTCTCATGAGATTGTTCTAGAAGGTACAAAGTATTCCTCCACATCCTGATTTATATTCTGCTTTCAATTTCATTTACTTAACTTCAGCTCTTTCCATTTAAAAAAAAATGTTAGAAGCTGATATGAATTTACAAACTGTACAGGAGCACATTTTGATACAGCAGAAAGAGTGTGTGAGAGAGAGCCTAGGAGAGGTATGGTTATCCCACTAAGAACTGAAAATTAAGAGCAACTGAGAAAACCAGAGACCTAAGAATGAAACTGCCTGCTTCACAGTCCTATTGGCGGCCATCCAAGTGTGTCCAATTTAAGTATGGAGGACAAGACTCATTTATTGCCAGACTTTTTTATGGGTTCATTGACTGCAAATAATTTTATGTAGCAGTTAAATTAACAAACAACTTTCAAAGCACATTTATTTGCTGGCATTTACAATAAATGGTAAGGGCATTGTTGAACATCATGTCTGCAAGTTTAATGTTGAAAACCTGACAGAAGTGGCCTTCCAAGTGAATATATAGCAAAGTTCAAAATTACTGAGAGTGTGTTGAAATTACCAGTAAAATGATTCATGTTTATCTACCTTAGGTTAATAATTTCACTCTTGCATAAGAACTGAAGGTTTGGCAGATGAAAAATGTCTATCATATTTTTATGATTTTTTTAAAATTTAACATGAGGTGTACAAGTTCAATAGAGCAATTATACTGCATGGTGACTGTCATTAACAATGTATTGTATTCTTGCGAATTGTGAGTGGATGTTAAGTGATCTCACTAAGGGGGAAAAATGATACCTGTGGTAAATCACATGGTAAATTAATACATTTCTCATAGTTGTTGTACATTCCAGCATATTGAAAAAGAGAAATTCACACAATTTTATCTGTTGATTTAAAAATAAAGAAGCCATGGTTTTTATTTCATGCATTTAATTATAGCTTTTATATCAGCATCCTTTGAAATGAATTGCAGATTTTTGAAAGTTAACTATAGGTGATGTGCTTTTAGTATGAGCTTCTTGGGCTTAGAAAAACCTTTCAGACAATAAAGAGGCCAAGCCTATACTCCCTGAAGGAGAAATATATTCCTCTGATCTTAAAACCTAGGAAAGGCTACAGTAAATGTCTACTGTTTTGATGATTCCCTAACACATGGCCGGCTCGTTCTGATTATGTCAACATAACTGTTTCTTCATCTCAAGTGATTTGATTTTACAAATTAGAAAGGGGTTATGCATTCTGTTTCCATGATCAACAATGGCTCCTAAGTGAATTCACTGTGGAAAATATCTGCAAAAGTCAAACATTCTAAGACTCCGGGTTTCAATTTCAGCAATCTAAAAATCTGCAGACTGGAGAAAATGCTTTAGCCAGGCCCAGTTAGTAATGAACCAGTCTTCTGGAGAAACATAATAATCTACTTACCTGATCCTAATGTCAAAGTGATGCTTCTTATCCCTGCAGCAGTTACATTTCCGTCCCTCTCTAAACTCCAGGCTAAAAGGAATGTCATATAAATGATTAGAAACAGACCCTGCCATCACATCACAGCAAAAAGTGAAAATTCTGTGGCTTGTTTAAAGAGCGAAAAACATTCAAAGAAAAGCACGAGTATCACAGGGTATTTTAAATCAGAATATTAAATGTGCTCTCAAAATCACTCAGGAACTAAGTGAAAACAGAGCAGGAGCAAGCAAATGAATGCCTAATAATTTCTTATTTTCTTCTTTCACACAAATTACCCTTTATTTCACACTAGCCCACCTTTTAGCTCAGTTTTGTTTAAAGGAAAGATATGTTAACCTTTTGAAAAAAATTAAAAATTTTCTCTAAGAGTTAAATCATGATTCCAAATCATCTACATGCAGTTTTCCACTTCTCATCCTGGTCTGTTCACCGGCTGCAATAATAACTATCTGAAATCTGTTCTTCATTTAGGTTAGAGTCGTGGACAGGTAGATGTATACTTTATTTTTTTTTTATTATGTAGCTAAATTTACATTTCAGTCATAGGCTCCTCCCTCCTTTCCTCGCAGTTCCATCCTCCCTCCTGCATCTCTTTCTCCTCTATTCTTCAGAATAAGGGAACCCTTTTACCCAGACACTTGAACTCATCTATTCACTTGAGGACTGAATTCTTCCTCTGTGGCCTTGTAGGGAAGTCCCATCAGGGGGGAAGTGATCAGAAAGCAGGCAACATAATCTGTGTCAGAGATATCTCCCACTCCCCTAACATGAAGCCTAACACACCCATCGGACCTATCTTCTTGGAGTCTGTGTATTGTAGTATATCTATTCTGTATTATATGACTAAAATCCGGTTATAAGTGAGTATATGCATGTGTGTCATTCTAGGTCCTTATTTTAAAGAATAGGGAAAGGAAATGTGGCAGGGAGGGTAGGACTGGGAGACAAAGACGAGCAGGCCTATGACCAAGATGTAAACTGAATTAATTAATAATAAGTAAATAAATAAACACATAAATACATAAATAAATGGGACCTCTTGAAACTGAGAAGCTTCTATAAAGCAAAGGGCATTATCAATAGAATGAAATGGCAGTCTAAAGACTGGGAAAAGATATTTATGAATCCTACATCTGACAAAGGGATAATATCCAGAATATACAAGGAACTCAAAAAATTGGACAACAACCAACCAAATAATCCAATTAAAAAATGGAATACAGAGCTAAACAGAGAATTCTTGACAGAGGAAAATCAAATGGCAGAAAGAAATGCTCAGCTACCTTAGTCATCAGGAAAATGCAAATCCGAGATTCCATCTTACACCTGTCAGAATGAATAAGATAAAAAACTCAAGTGACAACACATCCTGGAGAGGATGCGGAGAAAGGGGAACCCTCCTCCGTTGCTAATGGGAGTGCAAACTTGTACAACCACTTTGAAAATCAATCTGGAACTTTCTCAGAAAACTGGGAGTAGCCATTCCTGAAGATCCAGCCATACCGCTCCTAGGCATATACCCGAAAGATGCTCCACCACACAATAAGACCATTTGCTCAACCACATTCATAGCACCTTTATTCATAATAGTCAGAAACTGTAAACAAACTAGATGCCCCTAACTGAAGAATGGATTAAAAAAACAAAACCCTGTAGCACAGTTACACAATGGATTAAAAACAGCCATGGAAAACAAGGAAATCATGAAATTTGCTAGCAAATGGATGGACCTAGATGTTTACTTGAAAGTTAGAGGGAGTGGCTGGGAAGTGGGCTCCGTGGGTAAAGCGCCACACAAGCTTGAGGACCCAAGAGTCCCGGAACCCACTGAAAGCTGGGTAAGGTGCTGCACATCTAATTCTGCGCACTCTACAGCAAGATGGAGGCGAAGATTAGAAAATCCATGGAAGCTTTGTACACAGTGGGGAACAAGAGAGCCTGTCAAGAAGGCAGAAGAGCAGTACCAACAGCCAAGGCTTGTCTCTGACTTCCTCGAGCTCATCGTGGCATATGCATACTCACATGCACACAAACAAACAACAGACATCACATGCACGCACACACACACACACACACGCACACACACACACAGGAAGTAAAATACATATAGTAGACCAGCCTCAGAATGAAAAACGGTGATATTTAGTTCCACCATTTTTCTTAACAATCCTTTATTCTACTCAACACTGGCTGTAAAAAACTTATTAAATACAAATTTGTTCGAAAAGTAGAAAAAACTTAAAAGCTAAAAGGATCAGACCTTGTAGGTTTACTATGACGGATTATGTCATTCTGTTTGTACATAAAGATTATGAACAAATCTGATGTCTCTCTTTAAAAAGCAGCAGTGGAAACTTACGAAAATAGAGGAGCGGTGCCAAGCAGACTTCACTGTGAAGAAATATTAAAGAATGGGTCATTTAAAGAATGGTCATTAGCATATAAAATGTGCTCTCAAATAGATATCTAACTATTTGTTTTTTTTATTTCCTGAACATGAGGAAATAAGTGAGTTTCAAATGAAGGGGAAACTTTATCTCAGGCAAAATAATAACATTGTGCCTGTTGAAATGTTATTTGGTAATAACAAATTTACGGGCCCCAAGGAAGAAACTAAACACACCAGAAGAAATTTTAAACACAAATTCTTCACTACAATGCTTCCCAGTTTTCCCCACCTGCCATTCCTTGGTTAGTGACCTCACGCCACAATTTGCTATACACTTTAAACATGCAAGGAGTGTCCCTCTCACTTACTACAGCATCCCATAATATTTAACATAGTACTTGGCACACACTGAGTGCTTAATAAGTAGCTGTTGTATGAATTCAGTGCAGAAGGAACTGATTGAACCACTTGTTTTAGAGCTCTGAGAATCATAAGAGAAAGCAAAAGTTCAATCTTCTACTTATAAAGCCTTCCAAAATGTGAAACACACAATAAATCTTTCCTCAAATTCTCCTCATCACGTCATCTGGTTACCATGATGTAAACCTAACAAACCCCCTTATCAAGGCTGATAACGTTTACTTGCAACCTTGGATCACATGTGGTTTTCCCCACCTATTAGCTAATATGAATAATGCCATAATAACCAGAGCGTGCAAAGGTCTCTTTAAAGTCCTGGCTAAACTTCTTGTAGACATAGACCAGATGTACAATGCGGTATCATAGTAATTCTATTTTTACTTTTCTGAGGAAGCTCCATTTCCCACAGTGACTGCATTAGTGTTGTTTTGCAGTTACATTTATACTGCTTTGGTTTCTATTTCCTTGCGTCTTTACCAATATTTGTTATTTTCTGTAGACATTGTAATGGATGTAATATAAGATTAGCTTTCAAATACATAGGGCTAAGAAAGAAAGTACTTGCCTTTCTGACACTTCAGCTAACACTTGCTGACTGCAAACTGAATGCATGTCAGCAGCATAATGACTCCAAAAATGCTGCTTCAGTTTTAGACGCATGGATAGAATAGTAGTTTTCAAATATGGAAGATAGTGCTCATGTCATATTAAAACATTTTCCAATTCTAATTGCCACTTATAAGACACAAAATAGAACTTGTGACCTGACCTAGTGTGGCCTAACATCAGGTTTTCACTCCAGGTCAGTTTGAGTTTACTATAATTTTTAATTTAAATTTATTTTTTACAATTTATTTACTTTACATCTCACATGTAGCCCCTCCTTGTCCCTCCCTCCCTTCCTCCTCCCTGCCACTTCCCTCCCCTATTCTTCAGAAATGGGGAACACTTCTCTCCTACCATCAGACCCCAGACTATCGAATCTCATTAAGACTGCTTGCATCCTCTTCCTCTGTGGCCTGGCAAAGCCCCACACACCCACCAGGAGGAAGTGATCAAAGAGCAGGCAACAGAGTTCATGTCAGAGACAGCTCCTGCTCCCCTTACTAGGGAACCCACATAGAAATTGAGCTGCCTATGGGCTATATCTGAACAGGGGGTCTAGGTCCTCTCCATGCACAGTCCTTGTTGGGACATTTGTCTCTGCAGGGTCTCCTGAGCCCAGATTTGTTGGCTTTGTTGGTCTCCTTATGGAGCTACTGTCTTCTCTGAGTCTTTCTATTCTCCTACTCTTTTCTACAACTCCCTGCACTCTGCCCAAAGTATGGCTGTAAGTCTTAGCATCTGCTTTGATCCCCTGCTGAGTGGAGTCTTTCAGAGGACATTTATGGTGTGCTCCTATCCTGTTCTCTCTCTTCAGCTGCTTCCTGTGTCTATTCTATTTGCCCCTCTGAGAATTAAGCATCCTCTCTAGGGTCCTCCTTGTTTTTTAGCTTCTGTAGGTCTATGTATTGTACTATGGTTTTCCTGTATTATATGACTAATATCTGCTTCTAAGTGAGTATGTATATACCATGAGTGTCTTTCTGGTTCTGGGTTACCTCACTCAGGATAGTCTTTTCTAGTTCCATCCATTTGTCTGCAAATTTCATGATTTCCTTGTTTTTAATTGCTGAGTAGTATTCCATTCTGTAAATGTACCACAATTTCAGTATCCATTCCTTGGTTGAGAGATATCTGTGTTGTTTCCAGTTCCTGGGTATTATTAAGCTCCAACAAACCAAATAATCCAATTAAAAAATGGGGTACAGAACTAAATAGAGAAGTCTCAACAGAGGAATATCAAATAGAGGAGAAATTCTCAACATCCTTAGTCATCCAAGAAATGCAAATCAAAACGACTCTGAGATTCCATCTTACAGTCATCAGAATGGCTAAGATCAAAAACTCAAGTGACGGCACATGCTGGAGAGGATGTGAAGAAAGGAGAATCCTCCTCCATTGCTGGTGTAAGTGCAAACTTGTACAACCACTTTGGAAATCAATCTGGCGCTTTCTCAGACAATTGGGAATAGTGCTTCCTCAAGACCCAGCTATCCCACTCCTGGGCATATATCCAAAAGATGCTCACCATAAAACACAGACATTTGTTAAACTATGTTCATAGCAGCTTTATTCCTAATATCCAGAATCTGGGTTTACCATCTTATTAATACAGAAACCTGGCTCCCTGTAGTTTCTTTCATTTCTCAGGCCTCTTTGAAATTCCTTGCACCTTTAACACTTTGTCATAACTCTGTAATGCACAATTTATATACAGACCTGTGTATGTATGTGCTCTGTCTGATATACGATCTGAGATTTAATATCAACACTTATGAGGAATAAAAGAACCTTCATCTCAGCTAGGTGTTCAAATAAACAGAGACTCTCCTGCAAGATGCTAAGCCTTGGGAATTTGCTATTATTCAGTGAGTTCTGAGATTGTGTAAAGATGTGAAAGTGGCCACAATACAGTTGGAGGGATTCTTTGAGAATGATGGGGGTTCTGGGAATCTTTGCTGGAAAGAAGTGACTGTATGAACTTGAAGATCTACTAAGCCTAAGAGAAGCTTACGGGGAAATTCAATAGGAATTGAAGTGAGGGACTCCCTATTCCTGCTACTTCAAAAGTCAAATGTACACCTGAAGATGGAAAAACTCTGTAACTTAGCTGGTGAGAAGGAATGGATGCATTTGACATGCAGAGTTCCCCTTTTTCAGATGATGGTCCAATGAGTCAGGGACGGTTTCCATGAATACTATAAAAAGGAAATGAGCCTAGTATATTTCCAACTTGATATTCCAGGATTTCATTTTTAAACGATGGAACAAAATCAGTTCTGAATTTTAGGAACCTATTTTCCAGTTCTATCCAGAAGTGCATATATTCAACATTCACACAGAATTTATTCTTTAAATTTTCTAGGACCCCATTTCAATTTCTTCCCCTCAAAATCTTTCTATACTCTTGTAATAATTATCTAAAATCACTGAAGTATTATGAGTGAAACACATAAACAATCAGCACTGGTACCCACTAATATTTCTTACATTCTCAGCTTTTGAAATTTGATTGATTGTTTTTGTCATTTTCTAGATGCCTTTGTGCACGTTATCTTTGACACAACACATTTGCCACATGCTGCTGGCATGAAGCCAGATTCAATCAAAGTCAGCTGCAGGAAAGTGCTGCTGTTTATCAGATATTCATGGTGTGCACAGGTTTGGACTTTGACAAAACAAAAGCACTGCTTTCAAATTTTCTGTCTATGAAGAAGCAATAGGTAGCATTTCTGTAATATTTATAGCATTGAGAATGTTTACCACCAAGTCTCTTCACTATGTTTAGCAATGTTGAATCAGCAGAAACTAATCACTTGGGGAAAAATTCGAAATGCATCATATTTTAAGTGCTTTTATTTTATAATTATCAAGATAAATGGGCACGTCAGCCAGTGATTTAAAAGGAAAGTGTTATTTTATTCTTAGAGAATGAAACTGGATACAAACTTTTCAGCACCTTCTACTTCCTTACTAATCATTTATACCCCATCAAGAGCCGAAAAGCCCTTGACACCTTCCACGTGATCTACGAAAGGGCATACCATTTTCTTATCCACATAGGTGCGTGTAATCCCTTTCTCTGGTGTGTGGTAGAATTCAATGTCATAGATGGTATGCCTCAATAAAATTAATGAGCGACTTTTCTTAAATGGCTACCAAAGAGTTCTTGGGATTTTACTCTGATTTCATTTTGGTCATTGGGATTTTGTCAAATACCTGCAGATACATGTAGGGCACAAGATAAAATACAGACAGTTTATTGCAGAACAATATACAGTGCTCGTAAGATAATGGTTTTGAGGCCCTTGTGAGGAAAACACTCATGGAGAAAAAGTAGCCAGTGGCCAGAAAGAATACTGTCTGACATATGTGTGTGAGGAGGCTTCAGGGAATTTCCCAAAAGTTTCTGTGACAGATTTTCTGAAGGGTGTTTTACTGTCCAGGTGTTCACAGTAATGAGGATAATTCTTAAGGAGAGACAATAGTTCTATCTATAGCTAGTTATCTGTTTTAATTCTTTACCAGAAAATCTCCTGGTGCATACTACTTGTACAGACTTTCTTGAATTTCAAAAAATAATTCAAGCCCTGCCTCAGCTGTAGCCAGCCAGCACAAGACTAGCCTGGAATACATGAGTCTGTCTCCAAACTAAACAAATGAAGTCCTACTCATTTGTACAGTGGTGTTGTTTGAGCTATTAAGTGGTTTTCTTTGCTCTAGACCCACTCCATTACCCTTGGGCATGTGCTGTGTCCTTAGAAACAGGCTCTGCTATGCTACATCTCTTATCAATCTCTTTTTTGGACACATATGAACCTAGGACCCCACTGTGAACACCCTCTGAATCTCAAAATCAGGACCATGTGAACAGCTAAAGGATGAATGGAGTTTTACTCAGAAAGGAATGAAGTATTGATACATACGATAACACAGATGAAACTCAAATAAAATACGTCAAATGAGAGAAGACACAAAATGCCACATACTGTAGGATTCTGGTTATATAAGACCTTAAGAACACAGATAAGACAGTAATTGTCAAAGGTTAGGGGACAGAAGTTATCAAGATTGAAGTCCTAATAGGCTCACAGCATTAATTTGGATGAAACATGCTTTGAAACTAGATATGAAACTAGATAAAATTATACATCATGAACGTATTATGCTACTGAATCTAAAACAATTTTATATTGGGTAATTGGCATGTGTTTCATTGTCTTACACAGATTCCATTTTTGTTTTTTCACAATGTAACAAAAATTTGCTACCTTAAAATCAATTTTCATGATGTTTCTTAAGTTGTTCATAGACATGAATGGAGCAACAAAACTTTTGAATTGCCTTATACATCCCTAACTACAGAAAAGCAAGCTGACTCTCTGAACCTCCATCCAAGCTTCCACTGGAAGCACAGGCCCTTGCTGTGAACTATGTCATGTCTTTTGAATTACTGAGATTTCTAGTGATTTCATTCTTTTAAAACTTCTCCAAGAGGGGGCTTGGTTCAGAAGGTGAAGGTGCTTGTAGCCAGCCAGAATAGCCTGAGTTCACCCCACCCCAAACTCACATAGGGAAAGAGAGTGCCCACTCAGGAAAGTTGTTCTCTAGCTCCACCTGAGCACCATGGCACATGAACACAGAAGCACACACATACACACAGAGAGACAGACAGATAGACAAGTTTGAAAATATAAAACTTCTCAAGAACAGTTTAGCACAGTGCTAAGGTCTGAGTTGTAGTCCTATTGGCAGTGAGGTCGATGTTAAGGATCCACTACATATCAAGCAACATACATTTAAAGAGAAAAATACATAGAAGATGAAATCTCAGGGTCGTTTTTATTTGCATTTCCCTGATGGCTAAGGACGTTGAGCATTTCTTCAAGTGTTTCTCTGCCATTCGATATTCTTCTATCAAGAGTTATATGTTTAGCTTTGTTCCCCATTTTTGAATTGGATTGCTTGATTTGTTGCTTTTCAACTTCTGTAGTTCTTTATATATAGTGGATATTAGCCCTCTGTCAGATAAAAGGTTGGTGAAGATTCTTTCCCAATCTGTAGGCAGTCGTTTTGTTTTGATGACAGTGCCCTTCACTTTACAGAAGCTTTTCAGTTTCATGAGGTCTCATTTATTGATTGTTGCTCTTAGAGCCTGAGTTGTTGGTGTTCTGTTCAGGAAGTTGTCTCCTGTATCAATGAGTTCAAGGTTCTTACCCACTTTTTCTTCTAACCGATTTAATGTGTCTGGTTACACCCATCAGAATGGCCAAGATCAAAAACTCAAGTGATAACACATGCTGGAGAGGTTGTGGAGAAAGGGGAACCCTCCTCCACTGCTGGTGGAAATGTAAAACTTGTTCAACCACTCTGGAAATCTATCTGGCGCTTCCTCAGACAACTAGGAATAGCACTTCCTCAAGATAGAGCTATACTACTTCTAGGCATATATCCAAAAGAGGCTCAAGTACAAAATAAGGACATTTGCTCAACCATGTTTGTAGCAGCTTTATTTGTAATAGCCAGAAGCTAGAAACAACCCAGACACCCCTCAACTGAGGAATGGATACAGAAATTGTGGTACATCTATACAATGGAATATTACTCAGCAATAAAAAAGAAGGATATCATGAAATTTGCAGGTAAATGGTGGGAACTGGAAAGGATCATCTGAGTGAGCTATCCCAGAAGCAGAAAGACACACATGGTATATACTCACTCATATAGACATATAAAATAGGATAAACCTACTAAAATCTGTACACCTAAAGAAGCTAATCAAGAGGGAGGACTCTGGTTAAAATGCTCAATCCCCAGCCAGAAAGGCAAAACAGATTGAAAACAGAAGAAGAAAACAGGAGACAAGGTAGGAGCCTGTCACAGAGGGCCCCTGAAAGGCTCTGCCCTGCACAATATTAAAGCAGATGCTGAGACTTATGGCTAACTATTGGGCAGAGTTTATGCAATCTTACGAAAGAAGTGGGAAATAGTAAGATAGGGAGAGGACAGGAGCTCCACAAGGAAAGCAACAGAACCAAAAAATCTGAGCACAAGGGTCTTTCCTGAGACTGATACTCCAATCAAGTACTATGCAAGGAGAAAACCTAGAACCCCTGCACAGATGTAGCCCATGGCAGTTCAGTGTCCAAGTGGGTTCCATAATAATGGGAACAGGGACTGCCTCTGACATGAACTGATTGGCCTGCTCTTTGATCACCTCACCCTGATGGAGGAACAGCCTTACCAGGCCACAGAGGAAGACAATGCAACCACCCCTGATGAAAGCTGATAGACTAGGATCAGAAGGAAGGAAAGGAAGACCTCCCCTAAGAGTGGACTTGGGGAGGGGCGTGTGTGGAGAAGGGGGTGGGAAAGTGGGATTGGGAGGGAAGGATGGAGGGGTTTATGGGCGGATACAAAGAGAATAAAGTGTAATTAATAAAAATTAAAATTAAAAAAGGGAAAAATAAAAAAATAAAGAAAGGGCAAAAAATACATAGAAGAAAGTTACCTATTAATCAGTTGATGAGGATATTGCCACAAAAGAATCTGGGGTTCCCAACTCTGCATTTTCCCCAGGAACTATGATCTATTACTTACCAATTCAATATTCCACCTGATGTTACAGAATATAATGTCATGACTGATGAGAAACAATTGTATGCATAAACAAATATATCAATGTCTGTAAATATTGGCACATAATAAAAATAAAAATGTTTTCATGTAAATAAAAACTCCTATAAAAGTTCCTATAAAAACAGTTGTTGTATTTTAGTGAGAAGCCACAAAGTGAATTAATCTCTATGTAGAGAGCCATGGAAGATGCATATAAACAAAGCCCTCGCTGAAAAGTGATACTAACCACATAAAAATATAATGTCAAAGAATTTCTGGTTTGTAAAATAAAAGCAACTGTTTCGTATTTCTGCAGTGCCAAACAAAAATTAATTTTAATATGGACTGCCATCTCAGTAAAATATCACTATAAAATAGCAATGGAAAGTGGAAAATGCATCCATCGTAAAGAGTTTATGGCAGTCTTGAACCTTACAACTGTATATTCCAGCACTTCTGACAGATCCCGCTGGTTCTCTCATTACCCACATCTACTGTATTAAAAGAATAAAGCGTCGCTATTCGAACAATATATCTCCTTCCCTACCAGCAAAGGCATTATTTTGTGTCTTCTTTTTTACAGTATGTCATAAGATTTTACCTTATTCACAGAGATGTGGCTTCTTCCCTGTTGCTAATGCCATGTAAAACTTTTTGAAGCCTTCTTATCACCAATTTTATGACTTCACCTAAATTTTTCAGATAGCTTAGTAGAGAAGTGATTCTAACAGGTCCCAGAATCAAATTCCCTGCACTGTTCTAAGGTTCTGAGTAACAATTCAGTTAATAAGCCTCACATAGGTTTATGATAAAGACTGTTAACCATTAGATATGTTTATTCTTTCTAACACATGTTAGATTAGATTTGCATAGGCTAATATATACTTGCGATTTAGAGGACCACTTGTTGAAAAGTAGCAAAGGAAGAAAGCTGCTCCTCATGTCGGGAGCCATGTTTTGCTCACAAAAAACTTGGTAATGGAAATGGTCGAGTGTTTTTTACTAACCACCATGAGAAGTTTATCATCATTGTGGCCTGTGCTGGCTAGTCTTATATCAACTTGACAAAAGCTAGGTTTATCTAAAAGGAAGAAACATCAATTGAGAAAATCTACATGAGAAATGCCTGTTAAGGCATTTTCTTAATTAGTGATTGATGGGGGAGGGTCCAGTTCATTGTGAGTGGTGTCACCTCTGGGCTGGTGGTCCTGAGTGCTAGAAGAAAGCAGGCTGAGCAAGTCATGAGGAGCAAGCCAGTGAGCAGCACCCCTCCATGGCCTCTGCATCAGCTCCTGCCTCCAGGTTCCTGCCCTGTTTGAATTCCTGTCCTAACGTGGAAGTTTCTGGTTTCTTTGGAAACTCAGTATGTGTCATATGAATATGTTTTTTGTTTTGGTCCCAAGTATGGAATGTGGGAATGTTTTTTTCCTGTGGAAAACACCCCCCTTGGAAAACAGCCCTGTGAGACCGTGCATTATGTTGGTCAGCTGAAAGGTACCTCATGCAAGGGAGGCGTGGTTTTTGTGAGCTGAAAAGCATCCTTATGTGGACTTTGAGAAGGGTTAAATGGAAGCCCACAGACAGTGAGAGAACACTTTCTGCATCTCTAATCTTTTGCATTGCTATAGTTTACATCATTTGCTGGTTTTTACAGAAACTCTCCAGAGAACTTTTCAGGCTTCTTTGACAGAGTTTTGCTACTTTGGTGGACTTGTGCTATTTGGGTGGAGTTTAGCAGTTTCTGCTAAATCATTCAACTGCTGATGACTCTTATTGCTGTTGCTGCTTTGCTGTTTGACCAGATTGCTGGTATCCTGATGACAGAGTTTGGTAAATCTCAAAGAACCCATCAGCAAGAAGTAGATAAAAGAGGTCTATAGCCCTTCTCCCTACTAATCTTCTACTTAAGGTCAGGAGTTTGGAAGGGAAGTAAAGGCATTTAAAAACATTAAATAAAGTAGGTGTTTGAAAAATCTAAGCCCACGCTGTCCTGACTTCCTTTGATGGTGAGATGTGATGTGAAAGCATAAGCTGTATAAACCCTTTGCTCCCCAAGTTACATCTGGTTATGGTGTTTCATCATAACAATAGTAACCCTCACTAAGACATGGCCACTTCACAGTTGACACAGGATGATCACAAATGACAAAAGCAGAATCTTTTAGCTTTTATTTCCCTCCATGTCTTTCATGTTTCTCGGTGTTTCAGACACTTTAAATAGTACTTCCATGTAGTCTTCCTATTGACCTTACTTGAACCTAAAGTTTTGATTATATTTCTGTGGTTTTCGTGCAGTAGACAATGATTCTATAACAAGAGTGGAGAAATGACAGTGTTTTATACCTATCACACTTTCAAACTAACATTCCTGATTTTTTTCATAGTGACTCAAAAGATAACAATAGATTGGTATTGTGTTTTCTTTAGACTGTTTTATTGGGCAGGTGAGATGGCTAAGTTTGTAAAGACTCCTGCTAACCAGCCTGACAACCAGAATTAAATCTTGAAATTCAGATGCTAGAAGGACAGAACCAATCCCCACAAGTTGTCCTCCGACTTCCAGAGGTGTACATGGCACATGTGCACACAAACTAGGAAGTGACATCACTACTATGTAAGAATATTTTGGATCCTCTCAACTGAACTTTATATTCATAAAAATAATTCAAAGAATGTTTTGTTGTTTCAAAAGAATGAAGTTCATGCCAATGCATCAACATGATCAAAATCAGGGTACAAGCTACTTATTAAGATTGTGGTAGAAAAAAAGTATTACAGTAGTTTTTAAAATGTATTTTAATTGATACACACTGTACAAGTGAAAAGTAATTCTACAGCATTATGATCTAGTTTTTATTTTAATCTTGTGTTAGCCAGTATCATCTCCAAGTAAAGTAGAAAAAAATCCATTGTTGTTCTTAAGACAATTTAATCAAAATTGCTGTGTTTAGAGCCAAATGCTGGTATTTATTTGTAAATTCTCTAAATGATTAGACCAAGTCATGAGAACTTAAGAATGGAAATTCAACTTTTTAACATATTATTTCACCTTGGGTACTGTTTATATGAGGTTAAATTAATCTTTGGGCTTGACTCTACCAACTTATGTTTCCTTCATTTCTTTTCCTAACTTGAATTTTATGCTGTCCTGTCTTGGACAGATAACTTAACCTTTGTTAGATGAGATCTCTTATCTGTAAAATGGGAGTGATAATGCTGTGAATTTTGAAGTTACTATGAGATTAAATAAACAGTTTACTTATGGAAGTTTGTAAATCTTTTGCCTCTCACTAAGTGATGTGATGATGATGCATTGTGAAAACACAAGCTGGCCTAAAACTTCTCCATGTAATTCTCAGAACCTGTGCTTCTCACTAAGCTTCACCCTTCAGAATAGCATGCTAGGTTGACCGTTGGGAAGCTATGGGTGTCTCTCTCCATCGAGGAGCAAGCTAGTCCTTCATCAATGATAAACAGAAAAAAAAATCTGAGAGAGCAGCAGCCATATCTTAGATCTCATATTTGTCTTGCTATAAATTTTTCTGTCAATCAATTTCCAAAGGCCCAATAAGCCAGAGGCAAATCTCCTGTAGCTTGTGACTAATGGGATAGAGATATGAAGTAGACTGATAATGTCACCATGACAACCAACGAAACTACATCATTTTCACCTAACTTTTTCAAAGTGTATGTTTGTTAAAATACTATCCTAAAAATGTTTGTGAAATGAAATTTTTGACATATGAATTTTCCATGATTTATGTGCTTTGTGTGTATGTACATGGTACAGAGGGCAATGGGGCATGCATGCCACAGGATGAGTTGGAGGTCAGAGGACAACTTTGTGGGAAAGGTTCTGCCTTTCTACCTTTATGTGATTTTCAGAGATTAAACCTAACTCATCAGGCTTGTGCCACAAGCTTCTTTACTCACAAGACTAGCTCGATAGCCTGAATTCTGCTGTACTCTTTTTTTAAAAGATGTAGCTATGTTATGCATATGAGTGCTCTATCTGTATATGCATCTGCATGCCAGATGATAATATCAGATCCCAGTATAGATGTTTGTGAGCCGCTGTGTGGCTGTTGGGAATTGAACTCTGGACTTCTGGAAGAGCAGACAGTGTTCTTAACCCCTGAGCCATCTCTCTAGCCATCTCTTCTACTCTTGAAACCCATTTTATTTTGTCGTCTGTCAGGTTTGTTTTTTTCTCACAGTTCAAAGTGGTGTCAAAAAAAATTACAAGATTTCTATAACTTGAAAGAACAAATTTTGAAATTATACAACCAAATAAGATTAGAAACATTTTAATATAATTAAGCAGCATGAAATGCTGTCTTCTTGCCCACACAAGGCCATTGCTTTTTCGCTAATTAGTAGTTCCATGTGGGTTCTTCCATAATTTGATTTTAAGTAAAGTAATGGTATATCCATCTTTGTTTTATGATATCCATCGTTTCTGTATATGTGTATATACATTCTTTAATTATTCCTCCGTTTATTTCTATTAGAAAGCTTAACAAAAGCAAGATTTCTAAGGATAAATGTTATGGACCTATTTTTAAGTAGCAAATTTACAGATGATTTTCCAAAATATGAAACAACAATCCATGTAAATATTTATGGTAAGGAAATGGTTGAAGAAGAAGAGAGTGTTAGAACTGGTCATGTGCATGTAAGAGGTCTCTTGAGAGTTCCCTGGAGGCCAGGCTCGCTTAGTTATTCTTCATTCTAGTGAACCCACAATGTTTCTTTGAACTAATCTAAACATAGGTGTGGCACTGTCATAACCAAGAGTAGCCAATGAGGTAATGAAGCCAAGGATACTGCAAATGACCCACCATTTCCCCTCATTTTTGTTCCTACCATTTTCTGGGTATTACCCCAAAAGTTAGGTGAAAAACTAGATTCACCTTCTCCCATGTCCCATGGACTAAACTGCACACCCTGGCGCAGAAATTACTACTGGTTTTAGAATGCTTTGGGGAACTTTCTTCTCGTAACAGCATGTCAGCCTGCACAGTGGCCCACAAAATACCTCCTGCAGTTTCACAATGATTATATACAACAACCACCCCTCCAGTGCCCACTCATCTCCCTGTATCCCTGGGGCTTAGACCCAGACAAGAGATAGATGGTCCTGGAGGATCCATCACTGCTGACACAAAATTCTGCCCTCCCAAGCTCCCTCCAATGCCGTCTCAGGATGTCTTCCTTTCTATATCCTCCTTTCTGTGTTTTCAGTGATTCACCCAGCCTCACACCAGCCAAGGGCAGATCAGTTTGCGCATCCCTTCGAGATTTTCACTGCCACAATAAATACCACTCAATATATATGTCTTCAAAGTTGACCTTCAATGGAATAAATCCCATAAATTCATTATGTGTCATCTTCCAAAGTGAGACAGTGACATTTACCTAACAACATAAACTTTGGAGACAGATAAGCTGTTGTCACAATACAAATATACCTTAAGTATCTAGCTGACTTCAACTGGCAGTGACATAGCCATGAGTAAGCAACATAAGGTTACCAAACAATCACTGTGGTAGATATGTGTAAAGGCTACTTCTATTTTAAAAGGTGACTCTCATTTTTTATTTTTAAATACGTTTAATGATTACTCACTTTGCATATTTGGCATGTTTTCAGAATGATGAGTGTACATCTCCAGCAGATGACACATATAGCTCAAAGCTTTCTTCACCGTTATGTTCATTTTTCCCATTTAATTTTATCCAATGTAAACAGCAAAACAGAAGATTTTCTCTGAATTTATACCAGCCCTGATTATATACAATTCCTTCACTCTAAAACATAGGTGAGACTGTTGGACTCCCCCCGAGGTGGGGAGACCCTCCATTCCTCAGGATAGACGCCAGACCTCAATAACCCACAAAAACAGAACTCTTGATGCAAACAGCAAGAGGTTTAATTAGTAGCCGGCATGCCAGGGCTCTGCACACAGCTCCCACACAAGGGGGTGATGAGGAGCCCCCAGCAACGGAATCACAGAGTTTATAAAGGCAAAAACCACAAAACAGGAGGGGGTCTAGCGTTAAGGGACTTTCCTAACGGGGCAGTCTGTGATTGGCTGTGCCCAGGTGTGCTGACTAGGGGACGGGTAGAAATTGTATCCATAACTACAGAAGGGCGTCTCTTAGAAACGTTTTGTATCAGATCCGGGTTTGGTTTTGAATCAGATCTGGGTTTGGTAATGATTAAAGCTCGTAAATCTCAGTTCCCATGGTTAGTTCCCATGGTTAGGGCCAAGTTAAAATTTTCCATCCTTACAATACTATTGTTGACCATATTTCTTAGCATCAAACTTTTCCAGGAAAAAATGAAGTCTTAAAGAATGTGCAATTAGTTGCAGTGGTGGAGAGGAATGTAGTATATTCCTGACCATAGTCTGCATCTATCTTCTATCGCGTACATTGTTTTCCTTTGGTCAAATTGCCAATAATCACAAATAAAATAGAATGTCAAATATTTGGTAAATCTCATAATATAGTAGAGGTATAAGAAGATAAATCTGAGAAGGTACAGAATAATTAGCCTAGCACAGTTTTAAAACCTTCTTTGGGTAAGAAATTTATAATACAGACAAGCCACCGTTCGTGGTAAGTCAGCTACCAGGAAGTGGTGGGCAAGTTGTCTAACCTTTAAAAATTAGAAATTATAACACAAATCAGGTTTTTAAAGAAAAAATACTTGACATAGTAACTAGAGCAGATTGAAGTAACTTATTTAGTGAAAAACCTTCCTTATGTCATGAAGCCTTTTGCCAAAGTCATGTTGAAACAGTTTTTAAAAGTTCTAAGAAATAGTCCCTGTCTCCCTTACTAGGGAACCTACTTGGATACAGAGCTGCCATGGGCTACATCTGAGCAGGGGTTCTAGGTTATATCCATGAATAGTCCCTAGTTGGAGTATCAGTCTCAGAAAAGACCCCTGTGCCCAGAAGTTCTTTGACTGCCTCCCCCTAAAGGCGGAGCAGCCTTACCAGGCCACAGAGAGGACAATGCAGCCAGTTCCTATGAGACTAGATAAACTGGGGTCAGATGGAAGGGGAGGAGGACCTCCCCTATCCTTGGATTTGGAAAGGGGCATGGGAGAAGAGGGAGGGTGGGATTGGGAGGGGAGAAGAGAGGAAGCTACAGCTGGGATACAAAGGGAATAAACTGTAATTAATATAAAAAATAAAAATTTAGTTTAAAAAAGCTCTAAGAAACAAGTGTTAAAGGGAAATGTTTCAGCTGTAACTGGCCTTCAAATGTACCTAGAATTATGTATATGTAAAAATTTAAAGAAAGGTGGCTCATTTTAACATTAGGAGAGAAAATATATACATGTTCTCAAATGATACATGTATTCATATATTCACATACTTACATATAACATAATAAATATTTTCATCACTAATGTTCATAGAGCCAAACCCAAGAATGAGAATCTAAGAGCAGAATTCTATCTATGGTATGCTCTAACAGAAGACCAATTTATAGTAAACACATCCTTACAACAAGGAGACAGGGAGTGAGATAAAACATTAAAGTCATCTGTGTGAGGGCATCGGAAGCTATGATGGTGGCAGCCAGCCTTGAAATGACCCAGACGAAAACAGAAAGTCACTGAGTGAAAACAACATACCATATTATTTCTCTTCTTACCTCAAAGGAAGCAGTCGAGAAGATGGAACTATAAGGAGTGTTGCATATTGGCATCCTGGGTCTAACAAAAAAATAACCTAAGTTAATACTCTAGCCATGAGCTGAAACTCATGGAGAAAAGTGTGTTATAATGTTTGCAACACATAAAGGTCTCACAGATATCAGTCATGACCCAATCAGTTCAGTCCAGGACAGATCACGGTAATCTTCTGATTTCCTATCTGTCGAAGAAAAGGAAATCATCTGTAGAAACAGCATCACCAAAATCCCAGTTTATATGATGAATTGATGTTCTGAGAATAAAGCTGCAGATGGGCATCCCTTGTTTCCATCTGGGATGAGCTCACCTCCATGCACAGCAGATGCGACGTGGCATTGCAAAGGAATTTCAGAAAGAATACAACGTAAACCAGTTTAAAGACCCCAGCAGAAACCACAGGGCCAAAGTCTAATATCATAAGAAATACTCAGAGAGCTGAATCCATGCCAAAATCACTACCTACAGGAAACACACTTTAACACAGCTCAGTAGTTTCCTAGTAAAACACAATACATGAACATCCAACCACTCCCCATCTTTCCTCTCTTTCTATCTTTTTCCCTCCCTCCCTCCTTCCAATACTACTCAAAATGATCTATAGGTTCAATATAATACCATGCTTATGAAAGTTTCAATGACACACTTCATCAAAATAGAAAATAAGAAAATAATACTGAAACGCATATGGAAATACAGAGATGTGAATAGCTGAAACAATCTTGAACAAAGATGGAGGTACCATATTTCCTGCTTCAAAGCACCATGGTATTAACATAAAAAACTGACCATAGATGAACAAAACAGAAAATAGAGCCTAGATATAAAACCATGTATACACAGTTGATTTTCATCTAGGATGATGTATTAGTTGCTTTTTTGTTGCTGTGATGAAATACCATGGCCAAGGTAACTTATGGAAGGAGTTTATTTTGCTTACAGCCCCAGAGGGATGAGAGTCCATCATAATGAGGAGGCATGCCAGCAAGCAGCAGGTTCAACAGCATAAGCAGGGGAAGCTGAGAGATTGCATCTCAAACACAAGCACAAAACCAAGAAACAAAACTGAAAGTGGGGCAAGGTGTTTAATTCTCAAAGTTTGCCCCAAATGACATATGTCTTCCAGCAAGGCTGTACCTCACCAGAGTTTCTCCAAACTGCACCACTGACTAGGACCAAGTATTCAGCTGCCTGAGCCAACGGAGGGCATCTGTCATTCTAACCATCTCAGATACAAACCTATATAATAGAGAAAGAAACATTATATTCAGTGACTACTATTGGGAAACATTAGACACCTATGTGTAAGAGATTGTAATTTGCTAGGCCGTGTTTGTTTGATCGCACTGGGAGGCCTCCTCTTTTCTGAAAAGAACCAGAAGAGGAGTAGATCTGAAGGAGAGGGGAGGTTGTGAGGGAGGAACTGGGAAGAGAAAAGGGAGAGAGAAATGTATTTGGGATGTAATACATGAGAGAAGAATAAAGAAAAAAAGAAGAAAGGAGAATGAAATCAGACTTTTATCTTACACAGTGACCAAAAGAAAACTCAAATGGATTTAAAAGCTTTAAAAATATATCTGAAACTATATATAAAAACAAAAACTTCCTCACAGAAGAGAAAAAAATGATCATGCATTTTGGCATTGGATTTGAAAGTAGTTTTTCTCATATGACACCAAATGAACCAGAGATAAGACTAAAAATAAGTGAGATTTGTGTCATTTAAATGTTCCATAGCAAGGAAAACAAAAAGATTAACAGACAGCTCACAGAACAAGGAAAAGGTTTCAAGCCATTAATCTAGTGAGGGAGTCTTTTGTTAGGCTTTCCATCGCTGTGGTAAAACACCACGACTTAAACCAATCGCATGGTGTTGCTATCGAAAAACAGGCGGATCCATGAAATCAAATTGAATCCCCAGAAATAAACCCGCACACCGACTGACAGACACCTAATTTTTTTACAAAGATGCCAAAACCACACAATGGAAAAAAAGATAGCATCTTCAACAAATGGTGCTGGTCTAACCTGAAGTCCACATGTAGAAAAATGCAAATAGACCTATATCTATCATCCTTCACAAATTAAAGTCAGAGTGGGTAGATCAAAGACCTGAACATAAAGCCAGAAACACTAAATCTGTTAGAAGAAAAAGTGGGAAAGAACCTTGAACTCATTGGAACAGGAGACAATTTCGTGAACAGAACATCAACAGCTCAGGCTCTAAGATCAACAATTAATAAATGGGACCTTGTGAAACTGAAACACTTCTGTAAAGCAAAGGACACTGTCAATAAAACAAAACAACAACCTACAGACTGGTAAAAGATCTTCCCAACACTACATCCAACAAAGGGCTAATATCCAGATTATATAAAGAACTCAAAAAATTAGACAATAACAAAGCAAATAATCCAATTAAAAACTGGGGTACAGAGCTAAACAGAAAATTCTCAACAAAGGAATATCAAATGGCAGAGACACACTTAAACAAATGCTCAACATCCTTATTCATAAGGAAATGCAAATCAAGGCAACTCTGAAATTCCATCTAACACCTGTCTGAATGGCTAAGATCAAAAACTCAAGTGAGAACACATGCTGGAGAGGATGTGGAGAAAGGGAACCCTCCTCCATTGCTGGTGGGAGTGTAAACTTGGACAACCACTTTGGAAATCAATCTGGAGCTTTCTTAGACAACTGGGAATGGTGCTACTTCAAGATCCAGCTGTACTACTCCTGGCCATATACCAAAAAGATCCTCTACCATTAAACAAGGACATTTGCTCAACTATGTTCATAGCAGCTTTATTTGTAATAGCCAGAATCTGGAAACAACCTAGAGGTCCCTCAGTGGAGAAATGGATACAGAAATTGTGATACATCTACACAATGGAATACTACTTAGCAATTAACAAGGAAATCATGAAATTTCCAGGCAAATGGATGGAACTAGAAAAGATCATCCTGAGTGAGGTAACCCAGAAGCAGAAAGACACGCATGGTATGTACTCACTTATAAGTGGATATTAGCCATATAATATAGGATAACCCTACTAAAATCTACAGACCTAAAGAAGCTATACACTAAGGAGTATACTAGGGAAGATGCTTAAATCTCATTCAGAATGGCAAGCAGGATAGACATCAGAAGCCATGGAAAAAAGAGAGGGAACTGGATGGGAACCTACTAGACAGTTCTCTCTACCTAGCAGGGGATCAAAGCTGATGCTGGACTCAGCCAACTTTGAGCAGAGATCAGGGATTCTTATGGAAGAAGGGGGGATAGAAGGACATAAAGGGGACAGGAGCCCCAGAAGGAGAACAACAAAGCTAAAAAAATCTGACCCCAGGGGTTTCTTCACAAACTGATGCACTAACCAAGGACCATGCATGGAGAGAGCCTAAACCCCCTACTTAGATGTAGCCAGTGGTAGCTCAGTCTCCATGTAGGTTCCCAAGTAATGGGAACAGGAGCTGCCTCTGTAATGAACTCTGCTCTTTGCCTGTTCTTTGATCACTTGCACCTTGTGATACAGCCTTGCCAGGCTGCAGAGGATGAGGATCCAGGCAGTCCTGATGAGACTTGATAAGCTAGGGTCAGATGGCAGGAGAGGAGACCTCCCCATTTTAGTGGACTAGGAGAAAGGGATAGGGGTTAAAAGTCAGGGAGGGTAGGACGGGGAGGAGTTGAGGGAGGGGGCTACAATTGGGATATATAATTAATAAATTATTTAAAATTTTTAAAATGTTTATTTTTTTCAGCCAACTGTTTCGTATCTCAGTTTATTACTGAGTGCAGTCAGGGCAGGAAATCAAGGCAGGAACTTGGAGGCAGATATGGCTTGCTCTCTATGTTTGCTTTCTCATACGACCCAAGAATGCCTCTTCAGTACTGACACTGCCCTGGTGAGCGGAGCCCACCCACATAGATCATCAAAAAAGACTCTGTACTGCCGATCTGACAATGGAAAAATACCATGGAGGCCTTTTCTCAGCTGGAAAGCTCTCTTCCCAAATGACTCTGACTTAGTGTTAAGTTGAGGGAGAGAAAAAAAAAAAAAAAACTAGCCATGGCAGAAATTAGTGTCTAAAATACACATAAACTTTATACAATTAAATATTAAAACATCAAACAACTCAAATAAATAATAAAGGATTGTCAACCTTTTATTATCTGAGGAAGTTGTGGTTTGAACGAGAATGGCCCTCATAGGCTCACATATTTGAATACTTGGTCCCCAGTTGGTGAAACTGTTTGGGAAGGATTAGGAGGTGTGGCCTCATTGAAGCAGGTGTGTCTCTTTAGGGGAGGGCTTTGAAGTCTCAAAATTCCCAGTTAGCTCTCTTGGTGCCTGTAGAATAGGTGTAAGTTCTCCAGCATGTGTCTCTGTTGACCATGCTCCCCGTCCCAATTGTCATGGACTTTAATCCTCTAAAACTGTCAGCTCCAAACTAAATGATTTCTTTTATAAGTTGTTTTGGTCTTGTGTTATTGTCATGGAAATAGCAAAGTAAGAAGATTTTTTAATGTATTATTAATTTCTCTATAAGGAAATTATAATAAATAATTAAAAATAAGTATAAATATAAAAACACTATATAATCATGTTTATTTATTTTTCTTCCAAGAATAGTGCCTTACTACCAAATGAGCCGACGTTTTCCATGTCTCTACACGTATGTCTGTGTACCATGTGAGTGCCTGGTGCTTGCAGAAGCGAGAAGGCAGCCCTGGATCTGCTGGGACTGGAGTTACAGAGAGCTGGGAACAGCCTCATGGGTGCTAGGAATCAAACTCGGGCCCTCTGCAAGAGTGGACAGTGTTCTAAAGCACTAATCAGTATTGGTGGGCCTTAATAATTATGTATTTTCTAAATCATAAATTTTAAAATGTAAGTAAAAAATATTGGTGGTTGTTTGATTATAGGGTACTTAGAGAATGTGTTTAGGGACTGGAGAGATGGCTTGGTGGTTAAGAATGCATATCTTTCTGACAGAGGATCCACCACACATGTGGTCCCGACTTCCTTTATCTGCAGCTTCTAGAGGCCTGACTCCTCTGGACTGAGAGAGTACTTGTACTCAGATGCACATACCCACACACACACATATACAGAATTTAAAATGAATATTTTAAAATTTATAACATTTTATAGTCCAACAATTATTGCTGGTTATTGACTCTGACAGATTTGACTGAAGAATTATGGCTGAGAATCAAATATTCAAAATCTCTTAGGGTAAGAAGTCATGTGACTCCTGTGCAAGATGATTTCTGCTTCCCTTGATGTGTTAAAGTACACTTTTGTGGATTCTCATAGATAATGGCGAAATTTCAAGTAAAAAGGTCTCAAAATATCTCATAATTTAAGGTTGTTTAGTGTCTTAAAACTTACAAGCCACTAACAGACTTATGTGAAAATTTTAGATTCTACTAGCACATCTCTAAATATCTTATAAGGAAAAAAAGAGTTGTCAGAAAAATGAAAGGAAATTATGAGTGTTTCAACAAAGTGAGAAGGTTATGATAGTCCTACTACCACAGAGATGAAAAGGGTTGTGAGTTAACCATCCATTGAAAACCAAATGATGCTACATTGCCAAAGGCCAGTGGGCTTTAAGGGTCTACTGCCCACCATCTGCACAGTACTATGTGCTGTTTCAAACTACAGGACAAATAAAGAGGCAGAATCTTCAGCAAGAAATTCAAAAGTAAAACCGGGATTTGTGTATACTGCCTTCTCCAAGGTCATGTAGCCATGATTAAATGGTAAAGTTTAAAATAAGCCATCACAAAGAAAAGTGAAATGTTAAAGTACACAAAAAGATCCTTAATAGTATTTTTAATTCTAGAATTTTCAACAGCAATTAAAAACTACCAAAAATAGTCGAAAAGTGTTTTTATTTCCGAATATTTTATGTAGTGATTAATTATACATCTATATGTAGTGAGTTTATAGAGTAATAATTTTGGGGGGCTACTTAGGGGGCATACTTATAAGCACAATACTTGGAGAAGTACATGAGTAAAAGAAAAATGTGCTACTAAAGTTTTCACCAAATTATTCTTAAAATAGAAAGCATGTAACAACAATTTTATTTATGATGTAACAAAAATTATAACTGGCAAGTAATAATTATTATAATTATTCCAGCATACAGAGATCATCTCATGTTTTTACCCATGTGTGTGGTATATTTTTTAAATTTATCCACATTTCCCTAAGGATTTGCTTATATGTATATTTCTGCCAGTAGCTAGTGAATACATTAAACTCTCAGATTATGATTTTTTTCTTTACATCGCTCTAACATCTGGGCTTTGACTAAAATTAAATGAACATGTGGTTGGTCAGAGCCTTGCTTTCTTTCTTAATATTCTGATATTAATTAAAATTAATTTTAAAATTAAGATAAACATCAATGATTAATATGAGCATAAATGAATAGGTCACTGGCTTTTAAACTTAGAGAATATATAGAGCTCTCTTTCCTTCTTATCCACAAATGTAAATGAATAAGTTCTCATGGTCACACCCACTGTATCTATTGTCAGGAAAATAAAACGTCTTCAAGTGGCCACATACCTCCCACCTGCTTTTAGTTTACATTAAAAAAAAGAAAGGAAGGAAGGAAGGAAGGAAGGAAGGAAGGAAGGAAGAAAGAAAGAAAGAAAGAAAGAAAGAAAGAAAGAAAGAAAGAAAGAAAGAAAGAAAGAAAGAAAGCACTTGGCTCATTCAGCAAAAATTCATTTTCTGTGTCTACACTGTGGCTGATGCTAAGCAACATGAGTTAGCAGAGACTTCAACTTGGAATTTTCCAGCTGAGAAAGGTATTAGCTTAATGTCAAACATTCTATCTACAAGTGTAGATATTGTTTGCCTTCACTGGCCATTTTCATCCCAAACTAATTATAGATCACTTATGATTGCTCACCTTTGAAAATTACACCAACAGCTCTGCCACAGTTATATTCATCTGAAACCCACCTCTTGTCATGATCATTATTAAAGTTTTCAAACTAAGCACAATAATATCCTTGCAATGTGTAATTTTTATAACCCAAACTCTTGATTTGTGTTGCTATCTACATACAGCTCAAGCTGTCGTGCCCATTAAAATTAAATTAATTTGAAATAAATGTAGATATTCACTGTTTATAACTATTTAAATAGCTTGAATACCCCATATTTCCAATTCTAAGTGTCTGTTTCTAGTGAATTATTAATTTGGTCTTACCCCCTTCCTATGACTGTTATTTATCTAGGCACCTAAAACCACAGCAGCCCAACTTCCTTCTTTTCCATAATATGAAAAAAGGACTGGACTAGAGAGAGAGCCAGGACCGCTTGATGCTCCTACATAGGATCAAGAGCCCATTCACAAACCGCAGATGGCAGCTTGCATCCTCACAACTCCTGTTCCAGAGGCTGAGACCTACTCGCCTGACCTCTGCAGGCGCTAAGCATTCATTCAGTATGCCCTCGTGAGGGTAGAAAACAACAACAACTCAAACATTAGTAGATATGTTTAAAAATAAAGAAAAGAAATACCTAGAGGAACTAGCATGTAACTGGCTTTCATGAAGACTAAAAAGAGCACATATACACACAAGTGCACCATACACAAGTAATTATTAGTGACTGATACAGTGTGTGTATGTGCTCTTATGTGTGTTGTCAGGTGGAGGCTCCAGACAGGGTCTCAGGCTGAACCTGACACTACTAGATTGTATTGGGGTGGGGGGCAGGCTCATGTTGCATACACAGATGGAGGTCAGAGGATAGCTCTGTGGAGTCAGTTCTCACCTTTAACCTTTGCATTGGTTCAGCAGCTTGAACTCAGATTATGAGCATTGTTCAGTATGTACCTTTATGTGCTGAGCCATTTTGTCTTCCATGAACTCCTTCCTGGATAAGATCTTTACCTTATTTCCCCTTCAATACCCATCCAAGAAGCCCTTAGTCAGTCCTGTTGCTTGCTAAACTCTACAACTTCTCCAGATGCCACGGAAGAACCTTGCTTGGTTCAGAATTTCTCTCTAGTGAGCTTTTAAGTTCTTCACAATCGGTCCCTACTAATGGCCTCTGTACTTTCTGAGCTTAGGTATGCATTTAAAAAGACACAGACCTATCTATCCAATGTTTCTATGAATTTTCAGGGCTGGTTAGCAATATTAATATATCTGACACTGCTTGAACTACAGAGAATATCTGATTTTGTATCTGATATCATTAGTACAGCATGTTTCTTTTCTTTTCTTTTTAACTTTTTTTATTAATTATATATTTTTATATCAATCACAGGTTAGGTACTTTGCATCCCAGGCATAGCCTCCACCCTCATTCCCTCCCACCCTCCCACTCCCTCCCTCATCTCCCTCCTCCCCGCCCCTTCCAAGTCCACCAACAGGGGAGGACCTCCTCCCCTTCCATCCAACCCCAGCTCATCCTGTCTCCTCAGGGCTGGCTGCAATGTCCTCCCCTGGGATCTAGCC
>CM053745.1:45737697-45767498 GCA_028658305.1 Pachyuromys duprasi | reverse complement strand
GGCTTGTCTATTTTGTTGATTTTTCTCAAAGAATCAGCTCTTGGTTTCATTGATTCTTTGAACAGTTTTGTTTCTAATTGATTGATTTCTGCCTTGAATTTGGTTATTTCCAGCTGTCTGTTCCTCTTGGGTGTATCTGCTTCTTTTTTTTTTCCTAGGGCTTTCAGGTGGGCCATTAAGTTGCTTGTATTAGATGTTTCAAATTTCTTCTTGAAGGCGCTTAGTGCTATGAACTTTCCTCTTAGCACTGCCTTCATTGTGTCCCATAGGTTTGGGTATGTTGTGCTTTCATTTTCATTGAATTCTAGGAAGTCTTTAATTTCTTTCTTTATTTCATCCCTAACCAAGCTGTCCTTGAGTAGCAAGTTGTTCAGCTTCCATGTATGTGCAGGCTTTTTGCTGTTTCTGTTGTTGTTGAGCCTTAGACTACAATGGTCAGATAGGATACAAGGGATTATTTCAGTCTTCTTGTATCTGCTGAGGTTTGTTTTGTGACCAACTATTTTGGAGAAGGTTCCATGAGGTGCTGAAAAGAAGGTATACTCTTTTGATTTGGGATGAAAAGTTCTGTAGACATCTATTAGGTCTGTTTGATTTAGGGTGTCTGTGAGTGCCCTTGTTTCCCTGTTTTGTTTCTTACCAGATGATCCATCACTTGGTGAGAGTGGAGTGTTGAAGTCTCCCACTATTAAGGTGTTGGAATCAATGTGAGATTTCTGCTTTAATAATGTTTCATTTACAAATATAGCTGGTCTTGTATTTGGAGCATAGATGTTCAAAATTGAGATGTCCTCCTGTTGGAATTTTCCTTTGATGAAAAGGAAGTGCCCCTCCTCATCCTTTTTGCTTAGTTTTGGGTGAAAGTCTGTTTTAATAGATACTAGGATTGCTACCCCAGCTTGTTTTCTGGGTCCATATGCTTGAAACACATTTATCCAGTCCTTTACTCTGAGGTAGTGTTTATTTTTGTTGCATAGATGTGTTTCTTGAATGCAGCAGAATGTTGGATCCTGTTTCCACAACCATTCTGTTAGTCTGTGTCTTTTTATTGGAGAGCTGAGTCCATTGATGTTGATAGATAATAGTGACTAATGACTATTTGTTCCTTTTATTGTGGAGTTGGTGGTCTTACTGTGATTCATTACTTTTTTTCGTCTTTTTATTTTGCTGGGAGATTGTCTGTATCCTATATTTTCTTTGGTGTAGTTATTTTCATTGGATTGGAGTGTTCCTTCTACTATCTTCTGTAGGGCTGCGTTGATATGTAGGTATTGCTTAAATTTTGTTTTGTCATGGACTATTTTGTTTTTTCCATCTATGTTGATTGAAAGCTTTGCTGGGTATAGTAGTCTTCGTTGGCATCTGTGTTCCCTTAAAGACTGCATGACCTCTGCCCAGGCCCTTCTGGCTTTCATAGTTTCTGATGAGAAGTCTGGTGTGATTCTGATAGGTCTCCCTTCATATGTTACTTGACCCTTTTCCCTTGCTGCCTTTAATATTTTTTCTTTGTTTTGTAGGTTTAGTGTTTTGACTATGATGTGACAAGAGGTATTTCTTTTCTGGTCTAGTCTATTTGGTGTTCTGTATGCTTCTTGTATGTTTATGAACATCTCTTTCTTTAAATTAGGGAAATTTTCCTGTATGATTTTCTTAAAAATATTTTCCGTTCCTTGGAGCCTGGAGTCTTCTTTTTCATCTATTCCTATTATTCTTAGGTTTCGTCTTTTCATGGCATCCTTGATTTCTTGGATGTTTTGTGTTTGGGACTTTTCTGTTTTTCATTTTTCTTTGAATGAGCAAACAGTTTCAGCAAGTGTATCTTCAGCTCCTGAGATTCTCTCTTTCATCTCTTGTACTCTATTGGTGATGCTTACCTTTGTGTTTCCTGATCTTTTCTCTAAGTTCTCCAGTTCCAGGTTTTTCTCTGTTTGTGTTTTCTTTATAGATTCTAATTCTGTTTTCATGCTTTGCACCATTTCCTTCATCTGATTGAAGGTGGCCCCTATTTTTGTATTTGTTTCCTCTCTATATGCTTCTAATTGTTCCTCTATGTGAGCCATTATATTCTTTTGAATTTCTTTGAGAGCTCTGTTTGTTTCCTCTTTTTCTTCCTGAATTAACTGGATAATCATAGCTTTAAATTCATTTTCCTGAGTTTCTGCTGAATTAAAATATCCGTTAGTTTTCGGTGTTGCTGGTGGGGCATTGGTGTCCTGATTTCTGTTGGGTGAGTTCTTATGTCGACCCTTGGCCATTGCTCCTATATAGTCTTCACTGTTTGTTCTTTGAGTCTGAACTTCGGACTGGAACTGTCTTACTCTGGTGTCTGTCGAATTCTTCAGGAAGATCAGTGAGGTCCAGAGGTTTGAGAGTATGTGTTGTTGCTTCAGTTGTTCCTGAGGGAGAAAAAGCTGAATCATAAGTGTGTGCACACTCAGACTCGGGTGCAGGGATGTTTGTTTTGAAGGGGAGTGCTAGGGTGTGTAGCAGCTTGGGATATATGGGTTGGGAGCAAGCGCAGGAGGGGATGTGGATGCTAGTGTGGTTAGCAAGCTCAGATTGTGGGCGTAATGTGCCTGTGCAGGTTTCCAGAATACCCCGTGGTCTACAGTCTGTGGCCCGGTCAGCAGGGTGGACTCTGAGGTCTGCAGCTGATGCTGTAGGCAGGACACGTACCCTGTTTTGGGTTCTCTGAGCCAGGCCCTGAGTTCTGTGTTGGAAGCTGTGAGCCTGGCAGGCTGCACTCTGCTCCCTGAGTTGGGAAGCGCTATCTGCTTCCTCAGCTACTACCCCCTCAGACAAGGCTGTGGGGGAATGCCAGAGATCTGTGCTTGGAGCATGCAGCACTATGCTCCTTGCAGGTTGCTGTGTGCACCTTAGGCTGCCTCATCTGCTTCAATGCTGGTTGGGGTGTCTTCGCTGCTGCCTTCTTGCTGGCTGTGGTACCCGCCCCCCCTGCTTCCTCTATTGCAGGCTTGGCTACATCCGTCCACTGCTTCTGCCCATTAAGGGGAAGTGCCCAGGAATTGATTCCCCAGGAGAAGTCCATGGAGATGTCCTCGGTTGACCTGTGTCCTATTGGACTCAGATCAGGTTTTGTCTCTCTTCTCCCCGAGCTCCTTGTATGGTTATTTTGGGTTCCACAGCCCCTAAATTCACCAATTCGGAGTCCTTTCCTGTGGGGTTTTCTCTAGACAGGGAAACCCAGACTCTGATACTCTGGGGCGCACAGTTCATCTATGGCGGAGAGTTGGGCACACAGCAAGTCTCTGTGCTCACGGGTGGAGCCTAGTTCAGAGATGGCAATGCGCGCCCGCCATTCTGTAGGATCTTTTCCCAGGGAAAGCTGGGTGACCTAGGTCATTCCCACTTCCTTCCTTCCCTGCAGGTTTTTCTCTCAACTGGGATTCCCAGTCTCTGGTGTTTTTGTGCCCACAGTTCAGCCTGGGAAGGTGATCAGGACACGCATGCCTGTGGCTCTGGCGACTGAGTGCTGAGCAACTGGGGATCTTTTCCTGGTTCTGGCTGTGTGTCCTGGGAATGGACCGTGCCGGTTCCCACACCTTGGGGCTTCCTCTCACCTGGAAAACAGGACTGCTGTAGTTTTAGGGCCCAGAGTTTAGGCTCTTGGTCGCTGTACCAAAAATGTTGTTCTGCAGCTCAGAAGCAGAGTCCTCCTGGTGCCACCATCTTGTCCCGCCCCCTAATGTATAGGTTTTATAGTCATAGGTTTGTATGGCTCTCATCCTTGTTCTGGAAATCTTATTGCAGTGGATATTTATTACAGAGACTCATAACTGTTACATGTGCTGAGACTAAATGATGATGGATGCTCAGCTGTCAATGGAATACCTGTATCAACCCTTCACAACCTCAAAGTTAAGGGAATATGATTGAATAAAAGCAGAAAGAACATCTATGAGGCAGAAGATGTGGAGAAGTGCTCGGAAATGCCTTTATCTGGATAAAATATGGCTGCCATTCATGTGAACTCACAGTAGCTGGGGTTACTTACACAGTATCTGCCCAAGATCAAGCCAATTAGAAATTTCAGCATCGACTGGATAGGAGATCCTGAGGCCTCAGCCCTACCTCAGGAACTTTTGATAGTTAACGGCTGCTGGGGAAGGAAAATCACTTTTCCTTTGGGCATTGTGGTGCCTACACTTATAGGGTGCCCATGCCCCATGAATAGCCTCACAGTCACAAATATATGGGCAGCACAACTTAGAATCAGTGAGTTATAAAAACAAAAGTAAGAGGGCATGGATTAAGAAGGAAATGTGTTGGAGAGATTGAGTAGGAAGTTTATTGAAATACATTGTATACAAGTGTGAAATTTACAAAGAATTAAGACAAAAAAACAAACAAAACTGACAGCGCTTAGAATCAGAACTAGAGCCTGAGGTCAAATGACCAAATGGGCTGACTCAATTTAATCAATTACTTTTCCAGAGTTTTCAATGTGTCAGATAATTTTTTCCACTGGTGATAATTTTATTGAACACCATAATTTTGTTTGAGGGAACAGACAGCTAATTTAAGTCTCTAGATGAACTCCCTGACAGACAATTACCAAATCAGCAGTGGTGCTGAACTACTCCTAAATAAGAGTTTCAGCTTTGTGAACCACTCTTTGTCAAACTTCAGGGCTATGGTCTGAATCATTGTGTCCTCACCAAATCTCTACATTGAAACTCAACTCCCAAAATGAAAGTATTATAAGATGGGATTTGGGGCAGGTGATTAAGTCATGAGCTGTCATGAATGGGATTCTTTCATTTGTAAACGAGGATTCAAAGTGATCTCTACCTCTTCTGCCATAAGAAGACATAATGAAAAAGAGCTGTCTGTGAACCAAGATGAGAACCTTGAATAGACACTGAATGTATATGTACCTTGATCTAGGACTTCCCAACCTCCAGAACTATAGAAGTAAATGTCTGTTATTTATAAGCTTCTTGGGTTATGGTAATACATACAGATAGTTTGAATGGATTGTATCATTTCAACTCTAAAGATAGAAAACCTCAAAGAACATCAGGAACCACGTCTTTCTTGATGGTCTCTGAATTCTCGTTTCTGACTATTCTCATCTAAGGCTTCTCAACCTTTGAGAATGACAGGTGCTTTGAGGGAAGGGCCACAAATGGCCAGTTTCATTTGACCTTTTCTTCTCCTTGGAGGCCCTCTATCTCAAGTCTTAGTGGCTTCCTAATCCTTTGTGGGGGGGAGGGCGTGTCAGGTTTTTCTCAACCAAGTGTAGATTTTCTAGGCAGTTTTCTACAGAGAATTGGTCTATAAAAAGTTGGTCTTACTGTAATTTGAATGTCATAAAATAAGCCTCGTTGATCCTGAGTCATTCATATTTTTATATCCCTGTATTTTTATTGTATCTTCACAGACACTAACACCTAAAATTTGGGACATGGAGATGGCTCCGTAGCCTGATGACTTGAATTTGATGTTGGGAACCAGCATGATAGAAGAGAGAACCTACTTCTGCATCTTATCCTTTGTCTTCCACACATTCATGAGCACCATAGCATTCATGCATGAGTAGCATAAACTCATGCCCAAATATATCCACACATAAAATAAATGTGTACACATATCATATATATGTGATACATATAATATGTGATATATATCAGCTATATATATGTATTACCTAAATAAGCCTTTTGTCTGCTATTAAATATAAATTGTTTATCTTCTCTATATAGATGATAATAAATTTGAAAGTAAGATTTAAAATCACAAACTTCCTATCCGTCTTATGTATTTCCTGAAATGCTAAATGCCACCACATGAATATTGTTGGCACAACATACAGAAGTAGAAAAATTACAAGTGGAAATATTTGTTTCTATTTTCAGTATAGCAAAACCCTCCCCACCTTGCTGTATCCTCAGTCTTAGAAATCTATGTCATCAAAACATCTCCATAAAGATACATGTGTTATCTAATCCCCTGCTATATCCCCACAGGACTATTTTTTTTCTTATCTTACTTATCATTGACGTAATGTAAATGTGTGTATATGAGTGTGTCCTCATCCTTTACAGTTAAAAAAAAAACACCTATGTTAATGAACATGGATTTGATTTGCACCAGACCTTGAGTTCTCAGCCAATGAGAACTGACTAGAATCCCAGCCAAAATTATAAATGCCTTAGACAACAGTGTCATCTCACTCATGTCGTATAGAGTTCACCACACAACAGAGCTGTTTACTCAGCTGTTGCTTCTTTTTCTGCCATTAACTTTGTGTCTGGAGAACCATGTTGACAGTATTAAACATCAAAAATATTCAAGTGATAATGTTGGACCTCTTTGAAAGAAAATAGAAAATGCATTAAGCTGCGTGTTAGAAGACAAGGTTTGTCATGGCTTGGATTTCTTCTGGGAAATGATAAGAACCTTTACAAGTGAACAGCAACAGATGATCTGAAGCCCGTGGGAGTCCTCTGACAAATGAGGAGCATCATAAAAATCACTGTAGCTTGGATGATTGGCCAAGTCTGTTACAGACTGTGCCAGAAGAAACAAGGGAGGAAGACAGGTAATGGTCTTAGCAATGTGAATAAAAAGGAATTGCCAAAAACTGAAGCAGAAATATATCTTCACAGAGATGGCTTAGCTGCTTCTTTAGTTGTCTGGGACACCAGGTTCATTTGTGATTCCATTTTAAATGATGCTTCCACAAATTTCAAATCCTCAGAAGAACTGTGAAAGATTCTATTTCAGAAAGAGAAAGCTTAATCTCTACAAACGAAAACTATCAGGTAAATGTGTACTAGCAACTACCATCATGTATGTTTTAAGTAATACAATTTTAGAAAAACTATCATATAATCTCATGCATTTTAAAACTTACAATACAGTGATAAATGTACACGTATATATATACATGTGACAGGAAGGCCTTCTAGAAGAACACAGTCTATTTTACTGTCGTGTTATTTTTGTGTTATCCTGCCCTGTCTTAATAAGATGGAGGAGGCAACTGTGACCTGAGGAGAAAGTCTCCATGAACAGTCATACCTTTAGAGACTCCAATGAGCTCTCTCATCCCCCATCTTCTATAGGAGACTAGAATAAGAAAACAGTGTTCTGCCTCCTGGAAAGTTCAAACATGTAAGCACCCCATTGTCAGACTGAGCCTTCGAAAAAAAAACGTAAGTAAGAAGGAAATGGCTATTGTTTACACTGGCTTCCTAAATTATGGTACTTTGATGTATAGCAGCCCAACATGGTAAAGACAGGTCACGCTGTATTCATGATTATGTCAGAGAAGACACTAGACAAAGAAAAATAAGAGTAAAATTTTAATTTGTGTGCATAGTTTATTCAGTATGCTTGTGCTTAAATATAAAATTGTACAGAATATAAAAGTTACAGTATTTTGACTGATGTGTGTCTTATGAAACATCTAGTATTAATTCAGATTTGACTTCACTAATCATCTGTCATAATCTTCAAGATTCAAAAATAATATGTAGTAATCATTGAACCATTTTATTTGCTGCCACAGAGTTAAACACACATCAAGAGTCTGATTTATGCTGAATATCAAGGATGTAGTGTTGTAACTTGATGATATGGACTTAGCTTCTGCTAAACTGAAATTTGCTCTCTTGGCTCAGCTTTTGAAGAGAGAGAGAAATTTCTATAGTAGAAAAGGAGTGAGATGGGGAGAAAAAAAGGGATGGCCAAGAAAACAAAGCTCCATTAAAGGGAATGCATGATTATTTTTTAAATGTACATTTTATAATAAAAAACTACTTAAAACAGCATTATCAATACACTGTCAAGTATTTTATATAAATACTTGATGTTAGCTAATGGAGAACATCAGTATGCTCATTTTATTCTTATTTTATTTTATTAACTCTAATAAAATTACTTCCTACTCCTCCAAACATAACATGAAATAAGTATTCTCCTTCCCCTCTGATGTAAGAAAATGTCATTTTTTTGATTTACCATAAAAAGGCAAAGAATATGTTGTTTCTAAAATGCAGCATAAGAACAGAGGAGGACAATGCAGCCAGTCCGGATGAGACCTGATAAGCTAGGGTCAGATGGAAGGGGAAGAGGACCTCCCCTACCAGAGGACTTAGAGAAGGGCAGGGAGGAGATGAAGGAGAGAGGGTGGGATTGGAAGGGAATAAGGGCAAGGGCTACAGCTGGGATACAAAGTGAATAAATTGTAATTTAAAAATATAAAAAATTAATCAAAAAGAGAACAGTGGTAATAATCAAACATCCAACAGCCAGTACATTGTCACACAGGTCATTATTTCAGACTGGGCAGCAGTGGGGCATGCCTTTGATCCCAACTCTTGGGAGACAGAGGTGGACAGAGCTCTGTGATTTTGAGGTCAGCCTGGTCTATGAAGTGAATTCCAGGACAGACAGAACTATACAGAGAAACTCTGTCTCCAAAACACAAACAAACAAACAAACAAACAAACAAAACTTTCATTTTCAAAGATAGTTTGGAGCCCGATGTGGTGGCACATGCTTATAATCTCAGCACTTAACAAGACAGAGGCAGGCAGTTCACTGTGAGTTCGAGGCCAGCCTGGTCTACAAAGCCAGTCCAGGACAGCCAAAGATACAAAGAGGAACCCTGTCTTTAAAACACCAAAAGAAAAAGATAGTTTGGTTGTTTTAAGTCATAATGAAACTATTCATAACATGAGACATTGTTCTCAGTGCAAATATATAAAGAAATGTCTTTTAGACTTATTTTAAATATACCTACTGTTTTAAAAGTCATCTACACATACTAGATACTGGAATTTTCAATTAAAAGTACCCAGGACTCTGAGTTCTCTGACTAATCATCATTTCACTCCTTTTCACCCTCCTCATGTAGTTATTCTGTGTTTGAAAAAAAAATAAGTAGGAGATTGAAGCTGACAAACTAGTTCCAGCAAACATTTGATTCAAAATTGTATTAATTTCACTTGATTTGCATTCATTTAAATAGAAGACTTTGGGTTTTTAGTAACTAAACTGAATTATTCCTCTCAGCATTGCTCTGGACTAGGTGCCTGAGTGTCAGGTTCCCAGTTTCTCTCAGATGAAGTAGGGATACTACTATTTCCCTCACAGGACAGTTGTGTCCACTCAATTAGTTGTACTCTGGGAATTTTCTGATGGCCCTGTCAGAAGAAGCACTCGGTGGAGGTTTTACTGTTATTATTTACATAAGGGATTAAAGAAACCAGACATCGTTGTTCATAAATTTTCTCCATTTATCAATCTATCCAGTGTAAAACATTAGCTGGATTTGCCCAGTATCTTGCTCTTAACAAGCGAAAAAAAAAATGCCAATCCATAGATTCCACAATTACAGTCTGAAATAATAAGGTGGACAGAACCTTTAGCCACATCCGTTGCCCAGGTGGCATCAATCTCCAAATACAGCCCCTCAGCTGAGCAGCACAGCAAAGCTGGCCCTGGGTGTAGGTATTGCAGTAAGTTGTCCCCCATGAGCACGAGTATAGGAGAGCTGGTCTTGCCTCTTGTCTGCTGGGCAATGGCATAGACAAGAGAGGGAGACACCCTCCCTTCCCTTGTCCTTCACCATCTATAGCACGCAGGGAAGCTGGCCCTGGGATCATGAGAGTGGCAGAAATGTCCATGTCCCTTACTATTGCAACAACTAGGAGAGTGGGCCCTGCACCTCACCTAAGCAGCACAGTGGAGCGGCCCTGGTTGCAGGGGTTGTGGTGAGCTGGCTCCTAGGATGGAAGAGTGGTACAGGCAGTGAACTGATGAGCTTAGATACCGCTCAGGCCCAGATCCAGGATTTTGAATTGGACCACTCTAACATCTACCCCATTGATAAACCGCTGGAGTGCGTGAAGGGGCCAGTCCTATAGATCCAAAAGTGTAGTATCTTCATGACACAGCCCGACAACAGGATATCTGAGAGGAGTCCTGTTTAGTTCCAGAACTGGTTGAGAGGCAGAAACCAGAGGCCTTGAACCAGACCAAAGAATCACTTCAATGAACAAGAAGAGGAGTGTCGACAAAAGGGTATACCAACGGACACACTGTTACACACTACAGTTTCCAAAATGAGATTGTTTTTTTCTCTGTTGGAAAGGAGTTGGCAAAGGTGGAGGACAAGTACAAGGGGAGGAAGAAATGAGTGGGATTGGAGTGCGTGATGTAAAATTCGCAAAGAACCAATAAATAGTTTTAAAAAACTTAATGAGTATACCAGATATGTATCTATTAAGGTTTGAAAGATAAAAGAAAAATTATCAAAGACTTAAAAATTGTGTGATTCTAAACTTTTCCCCCATTTTAAGTTTTTTATAAATACTCATCCATAAGATATTAAAGAAAAGTATCAATTACTAAGAAAAAAGATGTGCTTCATAGCCATTTGGAAAAACAAGAGAAATGTGAGCAAGTTTTGTTTGCCGTTATATATGGATAAACTTTACATGACTGAAGGAATACAGCTTGATGTTTTTATATGTTTTAGTAAGCAAATAAAGAAAGGCTGCATGTTTCCATTGTGTTTGGGTAGCTTCAGCTGAGGTCCTTTATGTTACAGTAAGAAAAAAGAAAGAATGAAAGAAAAAGACAAGAACATCCTAGTGAATAACAAGTCCCCGGAGGAAGCGATCTAAAAAACATGACAGAACAGATAATCCTCAGACTAGACCCAGGGCTCACTCATTCTCAACCATGAACTTGTGTTTTAGTTCAACTGACTTGTTGTGTTGGATGAAAAATTGGATCTGAGAGCAATTTCCATGTTCCTTTCCCATTCCCTGTGAACTGCGAGAAAGGCACAGCATGTAACCGGGACTTAGCCTGGAGCAGGCAAAACCAAATCTTAGGGAACACGGTCTTGCTACTTTGCAGATTCATGGGAACTCCTGAGTTCCTTAAGAATTTATTAGGGCTGCAGAGCTGACATCTTAACGCATCAGCTGTGTGAAAGTATCAGTATTAAAACCCCCCCGATGGGTTGAAATGATAGAAGCCAATACATATTTCATGGTAGGTGCTGTGTGTTGCTTTTGTATTAATATTACTTTAATGAGAACTTCTGTTTGTTACAGATTGGCTAATCCATTTTTTATTTCTTATAGTTTGGGTCAGGCCTGTTAGTAATTGGCTTCAAGGCAACTTCACATAAAATACAGTTTTTTTTAATGGAGGTCTAACTGATACTTGTTATTAAACAGGCTGCTTGTGAGGGAAATTTTCTAATCTGATATCTGTATCAGATATACACACCCTGGAGGGTTGCCATCTGGTTCATGTATTTTTAATAATTTCAAGATTGCATTAGTGTAGTTCAAATCTGCAATGTTCTTTGTCTTATTTAGTCCATAGTAAAAATGAGTCACAGCAAAACCAGAATTAGTAACTATGTGATTCAAAAGGTATGAAGTCATTAAAAACATTTCTGGGCAGAGTATGTATTGTAGTGACAGAGAGCTTGCATAGATTCATTTTATCCCCAGCTCCATATAGAATACCATATCTCAGATACAATTAATCAGAACAAATGACAAGTGTTTTGTTTTCAAGACTAAAGAAATAAGGAAGGATAAAGGACTAAATGACTAAAATGTATTATACAAATATGTGAAACTGTCAAACAATAAAAAACAGGATTTGGCAGTTTAGACATAAAAGAGTAAATATTTTTTATTTAATTTGTTAACTGAGTTATTTTTAAGAAATAAGAAAATATTGACAAGGTTCAAAGTACTATTTTGTGTGCTCCCAAGGAAGCCATATGAGAGAACACTGACCTCGCCCAGTGAGTGTGCCAAACATCTTTTTCTGTTCCGGCGATTTGAGGCCATCCCGTTTATGATACTAATAAGGTTAGTTCCCATACTATAGAAAGTATAAAAGGTTTTTTTAAAATATTTTTCCATTTGTTTTCTGAATAGATATGTCAATTTTTATTTACATTTTAAAGTCATGTCTCATGCTACCTTTCCTTAACTGTGGAAATTCCTAGCAATGAATTTGAGTTGTGCCAGTTCACTCTGAAATGGGAAAAATCACCTGACAAAATATTGAAGAATCTGTCCTCTCTACGGATGGGCCACATGATAGGTTAATCCCAAACAGTCATCCTTAAACATGTGTACATAAAAGCAATAGACTGAGTAGGCATATATGTGATATACATGCAAACACGTGTGTGTGTGTGTGTGTGTGTGTATGCCCATGTTGGGGTACCCAGGAAGTCCAGAAGAGGGGATGAGATCCTGTGGACTTGGGGTTACAGATGGTTGTGAGTCTGAGGACATGAGTGCTGAGAACCAGACTCAGCCAGTGCGCTAAAGCACTGAGCCACCTCTCCAGCCTCTTGCACAATAATTCTGTTTATACTTGGACTGGCTCTGTAAATCCCATCCCTGCCTTCTTAGCAATCCAGCGCTTGGAAAATGCCATAGATTATTAATTGCTAATGCACTAACAGCCAGTGACTTCCAGTCTATTCCCCCAAGAATGCTCATATGTAGTTCTTCTTCTGTAAATTTTTTTAACATACCCATTTCTCAGATTCTGGAAATTCTGAAATTCATGTGTGTCTGTCCTTCCTGTGAGGATGCTCAACTCTCTCCACACTGCTTAAATGTGAGGAGAGTAAACATGGTGTCAGTGCATTAAATAGGATGGAAGAGGAGAGAAATGCTTCATATTACTTCCTGTTTGCAGCCTGGAGCATCCTGTGTTCTCATAGTATGGGATCTCCTTGACAATTTTATAAATAATGTGTGTGAAGTTAAAGAGAAATGATAAACAAAAGCGATACAGGAGACATCAGCAAAATAATGAGTAGTTAAGTCACAAAACATCAATGTGGTATATTCTGTTAATTTTATCACTGAGATGCAAGTTTTCATCTCAGTACAACCTCAGTACTCTCACCTTCCAAACATGTAAGTTCACATTATAAATATAATATATAATTTTTGTGGGATCAATGCTGAAATATATTACATAGTACATATAGTATTTCATGTCTTTGGCAGTCATGTAGATGGTAGACTACTAGTACAAATATTTCTTAAATTTTGAAGAAGTAGTAAATAATGGATTTCTGGAATTCAGGTCTAAACTTTTTTGAATAAAAAGTATAAATAAAAATCCTCATTAGATACTTAGTTTATGCCCATATTCTGGTGCATCTCTGAGCCTTAATCAGAGAATGAGCTGTGAGCATTCAGTGAGAGTCAGGGCAGAAACTCATAGTCCCTGAGAAGAGAAGAACCCTGGGGAAGAACCCTGGGCGCTCAGCCCCAAATGGGATATTGATATCACCCACTCTGAAGCCAAAGGAGTTTCTCAGGAGAGGGGGTAAGAAGACTGGAAAAGTCCGAAGATGAGGAGGTGTGCAATATAACTAAAACACGCTGTCGTCTGGTAATAACATGACTGATACAACCAGGAACAAGAAACACAAAGCTGTGTGGTCACTAGACAGCACACACTCACACACAGGCACACACCATCTAAGGCTGATAAGGATGGGGGGAATAGTTTGGAAGGAAAGGGGGTCAGAAGGAGTGGAAAGTGGTTGAGAGGATAGATGTGGGCGGGAACACGATCACAGTTCATTGTGCACAAATAAGAATCTGTTCATTTTTTATAAGGAAATAAGTGAAGGGTAAGAATAAGTCAGTAAGAGCATAGAATTAGAGTTAGACGGTTTCCTTTTATAAATGAAGAAATTGGGGTGCTTAGTGCTAAGACAAATAAAAGAACTTGAGAGCAATCATTGTTAGAGGCGACACTGACTCATAGCTCGAAAGACAGAATGTTCTAGATCTTTGGGGTATTATGCCTCTGGCTCATGCCAAAGGTGTACCTGGTAGGTTTGTGAAAAGGAACAAGAAATGCTAGGATGTTCAAGCTGAAGACAGAATCAGGTTGATCTTTGTTTCTCCCTTCACTGGTGTACAAAACATAATTACTGTGCTGTAATTGGTTGTGTCCTGGCCTTCAGATCTGGCCTTACTCAGTGCCAACTCACTAAGCCAGAAGGCAGCTTGACAAAAACTAATTTGAAGGACGTTGCCAAAAGAAATAATGATACAAAGTTGGTAAAGTTGATTAACAAGATTTGAGCAAAATCCGAATGAACTTTCAATTCTAACATGCTGGCGTTTAAAGAGGGGTACCTAAAAGCAGAAAGACAAAGTTCCAATTGTATCACAGTGTAATGAGTAAATGTGTGTACTAGGAATCCACCTGGTGTTTGAACATAGCTACTCATTTCTACTCAGTATTGCAACACCAGTCATTCGGATCAATAATTGCAGAAGGGTGCTAGGTTGGTCACTTGACTGTGTCTTTTAAATGTGCAGGAGAAGAAAGCAATTACCAAATATATAGCATCTCAATACCGTCTCTACCAAAAACAGAACAAAGGACATGGTGCTTATGGGCATAAAGAAACTAAAGAAGGAATAGTTTCCCCCCTTTGTGGTCCAATAGGCTTAATGATCTGGAAGCTTTGTCCTTAAGCCATTTCAAAGAGACTTTAAGAAAAAAATTAAGCCAATGAGAATTCTTTGCCATGAATATAGGATTTAATGTTAAATATCTTTTAAAACAAGTGAAATTTCTATAAAATTTCATTTTTCCCTTTGCAAATTGATGTCAAAGTTGTCCTAAAACACATGATTCACAAACGATTATTCTTGAACCTCCACAGTTCCTGCTGAGCTCAGCTGACATAAGCAATCATCACAGATATAATTACAACCCTTGATCCATTTTCCTTAGCAGAAACATTAATGGTTGCAGTAAGAAAGTGTTCAATGAAATGAAAATATAACCCCAGAATAACAGTTACATCTCTCAAGAAAAATGAATGTAATACAAATATAACCTTGAAATAACTTTCACATTTCTCAAGCTAAAGTAATTCATATTTATTAAAACATGCAATTTACCTACAGCTCCTATAATCACAGCAATTCTCACATTAGCATAGGGCACATGCTCCTAACTTTGTAGTCTGACAGCTCATTAAACCAACATTTTTCTTGCTGTTGCTGTTTCAATCTTGATTTTATCATTTAAAAATTCTAAAAGAGCATTTGAAAATAAATTGAGGTTGATTCTTTTGGGGGGAAAACCTTCATTTTCAACTCACGTATCCCTTCTGAAGTAGACTTAAAATATTGGTATTTATAGAATTTCAAGATTCATATCAGACCCACGAAAGAAAATAATTCACTATGATGCCTGTGAAAAAAACTGCTGAGTCCATTCACCCAGATCTTCATTTCAAATTTTAATGTGTACATTTTCAACCTTCTGGTAGACATCTGCTTTGGTAGCCAACATTCCTGTTCTTATTACAGTATCAGCGACCACTTTAACCAGAAAACTCTTCTGGTTTTTATTTTCCCTTTCTCCTCATTCTGTGAACAACAAATTACCAAGGATTTTTCCATAGCATTATACATCCCATTATTTCTCTAATTTCTGGGATCCTAACTTTGCTACCTTATCAAAAATCAAATTGAGAGACTGAATCCGATTACAAGCCCTACCCTATCTGTGCTTTATAGATACAAGAAACACACAGCAAATGTAAGGAACATAAAAGCCTCGTGGGCTCACCTAGCACTTCAATTTCAAGACCCCTGCCAATGTTGTTTCATGAAGCAGATAGCCCTGATTATAAAGTTATTACCCCTCTAACTTTCTCCTTTATAAACATATATGAAAATGGTTTCTTTTTAATTTTTTTAATATTAGTTATAGTTTATTAGCTTTATATCCCAGCTGTACCCCCTCCCTCATTTCCTCCCAATCCCACCCTCCCTCCCTTGTCTCCTCCCTGCCCCTCTCCAAGTCCACTGATAGGGGAGGACCAACTCCCCTTTCATCTGACCCTGGTTTATCAGGTATCTTCAGGACTGGCTGCAAAGTCTTCTGTGGCATAGCAGGGTTGCTCCTCACTCCGGGGGGTGGGAGAGGGAGTCAAAGAGCCCGCCATTGAGTTCATGTCAGAAATAGTCCCTGGTCCCCTTGCTAGGGTACCCACTTGGATACTGAGCTACCATGGGCTACATCCAAGCAGGGCCTCTAGGTTATATCCACCCATGGTCCTTGGTTGGAGACACAGTCTCATAAAAGACTCCTGTGCCCAGATATATTTGGTTCTTGCGGAGCTCCTGTCTTCTCTAGGTCATACTAACTCCCCCTTCTTTCATATGATTCCCTGCACCCTGCTGAAGGTTTGGTTATGAGTCTCAGGGTTACAAGGAAATGATGAAATTTGCAGGCAAATGGTGGGACCTAGAAAATATCATTCTGAGTGAGGTATCCCAAAATGAGAAAGGCACACATGGTATATACTCATTTATATAGATTTATAAGATATGATAAACATACTGAAATCTATACACCTAAAGAAGATAAACAAGAAAGAAGGTAAGATGATTAATCCTCACTTAGAAATACAAATGGGATGGACATTGGATGTAGGAGAAAACAAGTACAGGACAGGAGCCTACCACTGAGAGCCTCTGAGAAGATTCTACCTAGCAGTGTACCAAAGCAGATACTGAGAATGGTTTCTATAGCAAACTCCTTATCAGTGAGAAATTCTTTAAAACATACAAATTACAGAAATTCATCCCATCATAAACCTCAGCTCTGAACCTCAACTGAAGACCTTTAAAAAAGGCTTGTCCTTCTTAGACTCACAGATGAGAAATGGCACTTGTGACACACTGAATTCAGATCTTGTGAGGTGCAACCATTCTCTGATAAAAGAAATCAGTTTTCCATAGAGAAACAGCTGCTTCCAAGAGAAGGACAGTGAGCATAAAGAATAAGCCTTGGACATCTGGTAATATCAGAAAAGTTCCTGGGCAGGGGAGTGGGGTGGGGAAAGGATTAATGGAGATGTGTCATTGAAGAACAAGAGAATCTCAAACTCACAAATGGAAGATTATTGAGCCAAAAGGCAAGGTCAAGAGCACACACAGACCCATGTCTATACTTATTAGGGTATGAAATTATTGATGTCCATCAAGAGCTCACAAGTTCACCCAGTGGCCACTTGTCAAATACGATCAGATCACTTTCCTTAGGTACAGCAACTACCCCGAAAGTCAGAGCATCACCAGACTCAAACCTCTCTGGAGGTGAAGAAGTTTGTGGGTTCTTGCTTATCTCGAGTTGATCAGAATTCTCAACTTGGAGTGACGGCGGAGGCAAACTGGGTTTCCTGATTTATCCCACTGAAGCTTTGGTTTGCAGGACAAATTTGTATACAAAAGCCACAGGAAGAGCTACACAAGAGTGTAGGTGGAGTGGAGATGTGGATCATCCATCCCCTTACCTTTAATCCTGCCCTTTCTGCAAACATCCACATGTGTTTCTAACCTGAGCAGTAAATATCTTCACATTATACATGATCCACTAAGAAACAGGAAGCAAGTCTCAGTACCTATGTGCACATTCTGCCTTGAATAAACAACAGATCCTGCAGTAATGCAAATGATCGCACTGTATTTCTAAATTTCACCAGGAAAGAAATCGCTGGTTACTAACTAGATAGTCTCATCTAACGCTGCTGTAAATCCTGTATCATCTGACAAAGTTTTGATGTTTTAGATTTGCAAATATCTGGCTCGGTGCTGATGATGGACATGAGTAGAGTATGCTCTGAAGGGATAGATATTCAATTCCCTTTCATTAAGCCAAGGGAAAACTCCAGCAATTGTTCAAATTTAATTTCATCATTGCTTCAGCAGTGGTGTTCGTGAGACTTACCAGTAGTGTGCTTTACTCATGGGAATGGACCTGGCAAACCCCTCACCTTCTGCCCAATTTTCTAAAGCTTTCTTGAAATGCAGCCCAATTATTTACATGTTTAGACTTTCTCCATACCAACGCAGGATGGAGCAGTTAAGAGAAATGATTTGGCTCTAAACCTGGGACAGTAATCAAGTGGGTCTTTTTTTAAGTTTTGTTTTTTTATATTAATTACAGTTTATTTACTGTGTGTCCCGGCTGTAGCCCCCTCCCTCATTCAGGGAATCCAACACTTTCTTCTTGCCTCCATAGAAACCTGCACTCACGTGTTCATACCTAACACACACACAGAGGGAGAAATTAAAAATTAAATATAGGTATTTTTTAATTTTGAAAGAAGGTTTGTCAACCTCTAACATAAACAGCAAGATTTGTATTATCTAGAAGATTCACTGTGCTCTTTGTGGTTGTTTTCTGTTTATTCTCAATACTTTTGGAAAGTCAATATAGAAAAAGATCCAAGATCTCAGGTAAGCTGCAGCAAAACAAGTCAGAAGTTCTTTCCTGTATCTCTAAGTCAGGGAGTTAAAGAACAAGCTTTCCTCTAGTAGCTAGAAGGGGGCAGCAAATAGTGGATCGTGGCTTATTTGTATTTATAAAATACACATTCTTCCATGAGATTCTTTGGTCCCAACCTCGGGGGGTGGGGAGCATGCTTTTTACATGCCTGTGACTTTGTTTTATTATTCAGAATATGTTTCTCATCTACTTATGAAAGAAAAGACACTTACTAACAAAACACACACAAAATTTTAATATGCAAGAGATCTAAAGTCTCAGAGTAGCTTCTTAGTAGGAATCATATTCTCAGTTGACCAAATGTGTAGATCTGGTTCTTTCTTCAAACCCCTGTTACTACATCTAAAGTAGCACACACAGGATACACCCTGTCAGGCACTAACGGTGTTCACAGTCCTAGATTCTGTGATAAAATATGAATGACCATCCTGTGTGCTCATCAGGGATGGTTCTTGTTGTCTCGTTATTTATTCATTCAGCAAACACTCATTGAACACCTACTTTAAACAAGTTCACTGATTTGAAACTTACATTCTGTAAAAAAGGCATCTCTATGTACAAGCCACCCCTTCTGAGATTTTTTTTTCCCTCATAGGCTCCTCTAGCAGGCAAGAAGTTGTTTTGCTTTGTAGTTCACTTAACTGAAGAAATGGAAATTGTCAAATGTATATAAAGTTGACAATCTGCAGGCACGTATATTTTGTTGACATTGTGAAAGGCAAATAAAGTCTTTCTTATATTCTCTGAACTTTAAAATCAGTTTGGGGGCAGAGTAAACACGGGTGGCCAAAATTTAAGGAAAAGAAAAACCACAGTCATGCTTGGTCTAGGAATGTTCTAGTTTTGATAAAGGCGATACAAAGGAAAGATGATTACAGTAAAAAGCAGAGGAAGTGTGGTAGAGGGATGCAAGTATTGGCTGAGTTAGCTGTAAATGGGAAGATGTCAACTCACCTTAGCCAACACACAGAGAACTCCACATGGCTTCCAAGCAAAAACGGAGAAATGAAGTCAGTGAGTGAGGACTTCTGCCTCCAAGACATCACTATTCCTTCAACAGCTATTAGGAAGATCATTACCAGTGGCCTCCACAGTCAAATGACCCCCAAATCTCCATCCATAGTCCTGCATATTCAGCTTTGGAATATGCGGGCCTCAGTTACCTGGTAAGGCGGAGCAGTACACACTTCAGGTTAGTCACGCTTTCTGAAATGCAGCTGCAAATCTGTGAGTATTATTCCTCAAGCAGTATATTAACATTTAAACACCTCTAAAAATATTCAGATTTTATTTTAAAAACTCCGATGCAAATCCCCTTGCTGTGAAAGCAAAAGCCATTTGGATACGCTGTGTTAGGGCTGTCAAATGCATTCTGCTTTGCTGAGAAAAAGCTAGAAAGAGTTTTTGAAAGAGCTGGGTTGGCATGAATCTCCAAATCAACCCAGGAAGAAAGGAAGTAAAGTGCAGGCATCGAAGAGAAATCTCTAAAGTAAAGATGGTGCATGCTCTATCAGTGAAAATCATGCAGCCTGATCATTTGCTCAGAAAAGGGGGAAAGCTCCAATAGATTTCTCCCCCCCTGCCCCGTATGGCTGTAACTCACACTTAGCTTTTATTCAGAGTCTATAAAATTGGCTCCGCAGAACCAAATACGTTTGAGTTTAAATGGATAATCTTAATATAAAATTAGCTACTATTTGCCAAAAAGACATGCTGATAATTATAACCGAAACCAAAGTTCCTTAGCACTCCCTCCATATTGAAAAAGAGAGTTTATTTCTTTTATGTTAGCATTATTTTCAAACTGCTTTGAGGTATTTTAGGCGTTTGCGAGAATTTTCACAAGCTAAGCTACATTGAAAATGGGTTCGTAAATATGGTATTTCCCATAGGATGTATTTCTGACCAGTTCCTTTTTACTTCCCTGCCTCCATATTACTTTTGCATACACACTGTGCCAATGCACAGTTCTCTCAATGCACGTGATGAGTGAACCATTTGTTAACTAAATATGTGAGTAGCTTGTGGTGAACACGCTGTCTGGCAAATAGTGCTCCATAACAAGCCATTGAATCTACATTAAGAATGTGTCCACTGTGGGGGCACCTAATACCCCTGTGGGATACAAAGCATGTAAATACAGAATCTGCCTCTAAATAGGATCGAGAAAACAGTAGCGAACTTGTATGCAAGAGTCATGGTGGTGACTGGCAAGGTAGCTTTGTCAGTAAAGAACTAGTCTCCTCAGACACACAAATAGTTACACACCCACACATCCAAACATGCACACACATACAAAGAAAGACACATCCCTGAAATTCAGAAGAGGAGGTGTACCATCTGTTGGGAGTTTCTGAGAAGTATTTTTGATAAAGGGCCTCTGTGTTTATATTTAGTTTTGTGGAGATGCAGGACCAGGTCATTGTGGGCTAAATGAAGAGGCAAATGTCTAAGAACAGAGTTGTGAACTACGTGTGGGTTTATTTCAGTCTCCTGTTGTAGAGAGATAATTTGCTATTGAGACTGCAAGAAAGAACAGCAAAAAAGGCAAAAACCCATCAACAGGATAGTCAGTTTACTATGCTTCTTTTCTTCAACTAGACTATTTTAAATACCCATAAGAGCTAAGAACTAGTTATGTAAAGACCAGTGAATCAGAAAAAAAAAAATTCTCTTGAGTTTCTCTCAAAGTAGCATTAGCAATTAGCACGTAAATACATGTTCTCTCTTTTTTTTTTTTGAGTTAATAGATTGATTTATTTATTGGATTAACAACCTGAAGTGTTAAGAAGGCAGTTCAATATATGGAGAAGGATGCATTATAGTTGTTTTCTTTTTTTTTTAATTTATTTATTTTTATCTCAATCACAGGTTAGGTACTTTGAATCCCAGGCGTAGCCCCCTCCCTCATTCCCTCCTACCCTCCCACTCCCTCCCTCATCTCCTTCTTCCCCGCCCCCTCCAAGTCCACCAACAGGGGAGGACCTCCTTCCCTTCCATCCAACCCCAGCTTATCCTGTCTCCTCACCAGAAACACTATCATAATGATCAAGGAAACAAGGGGAATCTGGTTGCATCTAGGGAACAATGTCAAGAAAAGCTTCATAAGAAGACAAAGGAAACTTAACCTTGAAAAAGAACAGGTGTCTGTCTAGTTAGTAAACGCAGATCAAACAGTACTTTAGACCTTGGCAAGGAGTTGCTTGTGTAGGCAGAGAAGTGAGATATATTAAAATTATATTGCTAAACACTTCAACATGAGTTATTTCTTTCAGTCTATTTAATTTTACCTTTTGCTTTATAAAAATTCATTCACTCAAAAAATGTCTCCATAGACAGTTTACTATCCTAGCGTTGATGAGACCTGGGAGAAAGGAGGCAATAGATGAAGCAGACTAAAGTCCCATGTAATTGCCAACTTTATTCAAAGCATCAGACAGCTTATACTCTGAAAGTTAAGAAGACTCACATGAATACAGTGTACAGTCACAAGGGCAGGCCATATCAGGCTTTTGCTGTAGAGGCATATATTAGAGACCTGATAAGCTAGGTCAGATAGAGGGTGAGGAGGTCCTCCCCTATCAGGGGACTAGGGAAAAGGCATAGGGGGAGAAGAGGGAGGGTGGGTAGGACTGGGAGGAGACGAGGGGGAGGGCCTACAGCTGGGACATAAAGTGAATAAATTGTAATAAATTAATATATAAATCAAATTAAATTTTAAAAATAAAAATAAAAATTTTAAAGGAGGTTCCAGTAAAGAATCTGAGATATGCCTTTACAATATTCTTTTGGACTCTGTCTCATACGTCTTCATCTAAGTTTCTTCTTCTGCAAACCAGGCGCTACAATCACGAACAACTTGCAAGCAGTCTAATAGTTACAATTTTGATACATGTGTTTCTCCTTTCTTTAAAAACTGATGCGCATGCTCAGCATAAGGCTAACCTTCCGTGGTTTCTGCTCGGTTATGCTCACTCACTTCCCTCTGTGATGGCTCTCATTTCCTAAAGCCACTTCACTTTCCTCATGTGTGGCACTGCTTATTTACCGCTCTGGAGGTGGTGGGACCTAAGAGAATGGGATCGATAAATGAGGCGGATTCATGCAATAGCCAGCTTTATTCAGAGCATCAGACAATTTATACACTCAGGGTTAAGGAGAATCAAATGTGTAAAGTGTAACCTGTACAATCATTAGGACAAGCCACACACGACAGACAAGCTGAACACGATGGGCAAAAAGGTGGCAAAAAACAAACAAACATGTTTTTCTATAGAGGCATATTAACAAATAACAATAGCCAGCTGTAATCAACAGTCTGAACTAAGCATAGCCCTGTTTGCTACACCTGGGAGGGACACGGAAGCATAACCCAAGAACCATTTCATCTTCTTGAAGAACCTGAGGTTACAAGACTCTTGTCTTGGTTTCTTGGAGTTTTCTCACAAGCCCTTGGAAATCCTCTCACAAGCTTCCGTTCTTGGACCGTGTTCCAATAGCTACATTTGTCCACATTGAGTTATCTGACTTTTGTTTCTTCCTTGGGTTTCCTCAGGTGCTCTTCTCTGACTGTAAGTTAGATGGAAAATCCCTCTTCCAGCTTCACTCACGGAACTCAATCCATCATAGCCCAGCTGTTGCAAAACCACCAATGATAATACAACCTTTGAGGGACTTGAAACACATTCTAACCTTGTCTTTTGAGAAACCAGTACATTCTACAGCTAGTATTATTTTTCAGTGTTGTTTTGTTTTGACAATGGTATGTATCAAACTCAGTGCCTTGCACATACTGGGAAAATACCCTACCACTGAGATACACACCAGCCCAAATGCTGTTTTGTTACTCTTTTTATCATATGCAAGAATATAACAGTGTTTTATGTTGCTAACATTGGGGTAAACCAAATGGATGTATGAGTCAATATTCTCTCAGTTTACGTTGTATACATGTATGTATATAATTACTAAAAAGATATTTTTACTATACAAATACAACAAAAGGTAATAATGTGTGGTTCAAGATATATTGACTAATTTTATTGTGATAATTATATCACAACATATTTCTGTATCAAATAATCAGTTTTTCTACATATTAAGTGCATGTGATTTCTGTTTGTTAAGTGTACTTCAATGAAGCTCAGGAATAAAACAAAACCAAATCCAGGCACAATGATACAGTCTTATATTCATAAGAAGAAGAAATAGGAAAGTTTTTTGAACCCAAGAGTTTATAGCCAGCCTGGAAGACTTGACTAGATACAATATTTTGAAAATCAAAACAAACAAACAAACAAAAAATAGGTTGCCAAGCATGGCTGAGCTGACAAAAATTATAGTTGTCAAGCCTAACGACCCTGTTCCATCCCTGTGAACTGAATTGCAGAAGATAACAACTTGACTGTCACTATTTCTCCTCTGACTTTCATATGTTTATCATCATACACACATATATACACACACAAATACACAGACACACTTCAGTAAAAACATAGGAAGATTTAAGAATACTATCACTAATTCAAAATAATTGATTCCTATAGATTACTCCAACACACACAAGAAGATAGCACAAGTTATTAGTAATTAAGAATGAAAGAAGTCCCCATAACAGACCTTTGGACATCAGAAGAATAACAGGTTATTATGAAGGAACTATATAACAAAAGGCCTACTTAACTTTTTATTATTTATTTTTTTATTAATTACAGTTTATTCACTTTGTATCCCACCTGTAGCTCCCTCCCTTTTCCCCTCCCAACCCCACCCTCTCTCCGTCTTCTCCCCCCTACCCCTCCCCAAGTCCACTGATAGGGGAAGTCTTCTCTCCTTCCTTCTGATCCTAGTCTATCAGGTCTCACCAGGAGTGGCTGCATTGTCTTCCTCTGTAGCCTAGTAAGGCTGCACCCCCCTGAGGGGGAGGTGATCAAAGAGCAAGCCAATCAATTCATGTCAGAGGCAGTCCCTGTTCCCATTACTATGGAACCAACTTGGACCCTGAACTGCCATGGGCTACATCTGTTCAGGGGTTCTAGGTTATCTCCATGCATGGTCTTTGGTTGGACTATCAGTCTCAGAAAAGACCCCTGTGCCCATATTTCTTGGTTCTGTTGCTCTCCTTGTGGAGCTCCTGTCCTCTCCAGGTCTTATTATTTCCCACTTCTTTCATAAGTTTCCCTGCACTCTGCCAAGTTTGGCTATAAATCTCAGCATCTGCTTTGATACCCTGCAGGGTAGAGTCTTTCAGAGGCTCTCTGTGGTAGGCTCCTGTCCTGTTCCCTGTTTTCTCTCTCTTCTGATGTCCATCCTCTGATCACCGGCCTACTTACCTTCTTTAGAAGCCACAACTTGCCTGAGAAATGAGAAATAGAGAGGAGATTGACTGATTTAGCAATCCAGGAAACTAAAGCAGTGGTTAAGAAAAAGGTGACTGCTCTTTATAGTAATATTTTTATGGTGAAAAACAAATGCTGACAATTCTCTATAAAGACGTCTCAAAACAGAGCAATACAGCCCAATTCCTTTTATAGCGCCAGTAATAACTTGATGTGAAAACACAAATACCAAGGAAAAATGAAACAAACGATCAGAAATCCTTAGGACATATCATAAATACAATATTTTTTAAATTATTTTAAAATCCACTCAATATATATGTGAATGTATCATGTGTTTTGGTCAATTTAAAACGCAAATGGAGGTTTTGCTCATAATACAAGGTGAATTTCATATATGAAAATCAATTCATTTAGCATAATTTATTAAAAGAATAAAGTTAAAACAAATATCATTTCAATAACATATTTTACCAAAATTTTGCTAACCTAAAGATTTTATTAGTGAGATGTTTGTTTGTTTGTCTTTATTTTCTTTGGCTTTTGTTATTTTGAAAGAGGACTGCATGTAGTTTAGGCTAGCTTCAAAGTTCCCATTTTGCTCAAGGTGACTTTGAATGGTTGTCTCCCCTGCTTTTCCTCCAATGTGCTGGGATTACAGGCATACAAGACCATTCCTGTACATTCACCAACAGAGACTATTAGGGATAACGCAGCTCAGTAGAAAAATCACTACAAAACAGACATTTGATAGAAAGACTTGTGTCCAGAATATAAAAATAGACCATACAAATCTGCAAATGATTTGAGCAAATATTCAATAGAGGTACCCGTGAACGCACCCAGAGAGAGAGAGAGAGAGAAAGAGAGAGAGCCATGAATGTCTAAAAGGCATATGAAGAGATATCAATATCACTGATGATTAGAGAAATGCAATTTAAAACCCACAATGAGCTTCCACTATAAAGCCATTAGAGGGAGTCATAACAAAAACTAGTAATGTCAACTGTTGCTAAAATGTATGGTAACAGAAACTCTCATTAACTGGTGGTGTAAATGCGAACTGCATACTCACTTTGAAATATTTAAGTTTCTTCAAATGTTAAACACAGAACTACCATATGCTCCAGAATTCCACTAATAGATATCCACACAAGAAAAAACTAAAATCTTTTACACAAAGGCTTTTACACAGATGTTTATAGCATTACTATTGCTAATTAGGAAAAATGTAAACAGCCTATCTGTTAAACAGATGAAGTGTGAAATAATAAATAATGAAAAGAAAGATACTTCTCCACATGCGTTCAAATGTCAATAGCACTATACTAAAAGAAAGAAAACACAAATATTACAAGATTCTTTACAGGATGTTGAAGGAAAAGTAAAGTTAGAATAAAAATTAAGTGTCCCAGAATGTTCCACAGTTTGTGAGTGGCATAATACTAGGCTATAAGAACTATGGGACTAGTTTAAATAGGTGGTACCTATTTCTAAAACACTACGGGCAGGTGAATGGTTTATATAATTACCAAAACCCTATGGCTTTTTAATTGTAATGGATGTGTTTTGCAGTTTACAACTCAAATGTAAGTAAAGTTGCAAAATACAGATTAACTATAATTTTAAATTTCGGTCGGTACCCCTTGGGAGCCTCCCCTTCTCTGAGAAGGAGAGGGGAGGATGGGGAGAGGCATGAGATGGTAGGAGAGTGGACTGAGAGGGGAGGGGAGAGGAGGAGGGCGTCAGCTGTGCAATGACTAAATAAATAAAAGGAAAACAAAAAATATCTTCAAAAGCAAAAAAAATTAAATCCCTTGACTGTAAACTTCAATAACTGTTTTTGAATATTTCTCTTGGCAGAACAACAGTGAATTATATTTTAACAAGAATGTCAACTCATTCTTAGATTATGTAGAAGCAATTCCACCATAAAATTAAATTTTAATAAGTTAGAAGTTGCATAATAGTTGTCAATTTTGTTAAATAACTCATAATAATGACAAAAATTTCAAACATCTTTTTGAAGGAAAAGGCTGGTGGCCTGGCAAGAATATTGATCACTAGGATTTAAATTTTCCTCATATTGATCTTGATTCTAGCTTCCTACATGGCGATAAAAGAGCACACATCTAAAGAAGTTTATGAGCAGAATTAGCTGTGGGACCTGAATTCGGGGCATTAGAATTAGAAATGTGTAAGGGAAGAAGCCCTGGGCCCCTGCCGCTAAGGTCAGATATTATATATGGATATTCTAACATCTGTCTCCAGCTGAAATCCTATTTCAAATCTCATTATGAAAGACTTCTACAGTGCACCCAGTCTCTGATATTCAGAAACGTTGTGGTGAATATTTTATTTCTGGTTAGATCCTAGAAAGCAAAGTCCTGTCTACTTTCTTTGGAAGTAAACAAAATCTTCAGAATCAGTTATCCACTTTTACAGGGCTATTAAGTTTTTGTCATTCTTTCCTTAGCACAAGTTTTCATAGGAATCTATCTGTCTGTCTGTTTCTCTATATACATAGATAGATAGATAGATAGATAGATAGATAGATAGATAGATAGATAGATAGATAGATAGATAGATAGAGATATACATATATATCCAAGTATCTATCTGTGTGTGTGGGGAGGTGTTAAAAGATTGGATTGAGAATTAAATAGCAATTAACTAGGATAGCAGAGGATGTTAATTAATTGTTGTGCTTCTCCATTTCTATATACCATTTGTGATAGTATATGAGTTTATGATGGCGAAATAAGGTCATAAAAGCATATTTTCATAATGAATGTGTAAAACCCAATGCAAAGCCCCATGCCCTCAGAATAGCCATTCTAAGTGTATAAAAATTTCTTGAGTTGTGTAGACTTTGGGTCTGGTTAGTTTAGGTGTGTGATGTTTATTTGACTTGCGTATTTCTTTTATAATGTTAATTCTTTTTAAAATCAGTTGTTGGCTGTTCTCTGCTAAGGAAATCCTGTCCTCCTATGATTGTTCACCCACCCATCTTCATTCCATTCTGTGGCCTCCTCAGAAAGGCTCAAATAACAAAGTGTTATGACCTAGCTCTTCTCTTCACTTGAAATTTAATTTATCATATTATATTGATTTTGCTTAACTGGCTTCAATCAGCTGTAAGAAAAAATCATAGATGAAGGAGATGAAAACCTTGGACTTGAAATCACAGTCTTGGTTTCTGATTGTTGCTAGAAAGCATAACCCAAATATTTCTCAGGTCTCTTGTTCATGCATTAAGCACAGTTTCAAATTACTGTAATAATCATGTTCTTAACCTCTTCTCTCTGCCTTGAAATCTAAGGTCCTTAAAGGCAATGGCTGTGTAATCACTGATTCCAGGAGAGGTATGGCATGGCCAGTGCAATAAATGAGAGTAAACAAGCCATGACATTTTCCTATCTGGAGACTTTAAGAGGTGGTGAATGCATTCCGAGGTTATTGTGAACTCTAAATGATATGTCCAAATATAATGACACATCCATCACTAGGTGGGACATTGCACAGGTCATTCATTCAACAATTTAAAAGACTTGCTCCATAACACAAAGATTCATGTCAGAGTAAGCCCTGCTAACATAACTGTCTACGTCCAGAAAATGAACTTCAAAAGCTCTGGCTGACAATTTACTCGTCAGAGCAATGGGTTAAATATATTAGCTAGAAACAAAATAGGCTTTGGAAAATCTTTTCAAATTTGTAATAAGGGAAATTTCCAGGGAGCTAGAAACAAAACAGGAAGTTGGCATTTCTTTTAAGGCCCCTGCTTCAGTATCCCGGGGGCGTAAAAGCCCGTTATGAAGAGCGTACCCCAAAAGAAGCTGCCATATGTTTTTCCTCACGTTAGTTATCTTACAGTAGATGGCATATAAAAGCAGGCATTGATGCAGTCAGCCATTCTTCTTTACATTCCAGTTTGTTCAAAACATCAAACATACATTCAAGAAATAAAGCATCGTAGAAACATGCTCTCAGTTTCTAGTAGGTACCAAGATGCCAGTGAAGAGATGACCAACAAGGCACAGGGGGAGCCTTAACGGAGCTCACAAATATCATGGGGAAATACTTTGGAAGTTTTTATGTGCTCAAGAGCAGTACTTTTTATATCAGTGGATTCTGACGTATACATACATGTATACTAGAAGTAAAGATTTTTAATGCTTATTTTTGTGTCATATATACAAGTAAATAATTTTGTTCTACCATTATCACAAGGAGTCTTAGCACAAGTCTTTAATATTGTCTAATAAACTGCTTTTAAAAAAATATTTCCATTGAAAAGCACCATGCTTAAAGGTTTCTATCCATTCACTAAGCCATTAGTTAAATACAGATAAAATAGTAATAAGCATATTTTGGAGTGCACACATGCATGTGTGTGCATGTGTGTGTATGTGAGTGTGTATGTTTGTCTGAGTGTAAGAGTTTGTGTGTACGTGTGTGAGAGTATGTGTGTGTTCATCTATGTGTATATGTGTGAGTGTGTGCATTTGCCTGTGTGTGATAAGTGTGTATGTGTGAGACTGTGTGTACATGGGTGCATGAGTGTGTATGTACGCATATGTTAGAGAGTGTGACTGTGTATGTACATATAAGTGTGTGTGCGCGCGCACGCACATGTTCATGAAATAGACTATTTCTCTTTTGTTAGCTATATTCAGACGAAGGTGATTGGCTCCGTCATGTTAGAGCAAATGACCACATCTTATGTGACAACTAGGTAAGCCTTCGAGCTGAGCAGGAATTTGGCAAAAAAGAAGTGATTAGTACCATGACAGAAGTGTGGGTGGAATGATGGAGACGTGATTCTGAGAAGAATGGGATAGACAGGAAACGAGGAAGTTTGAAGCGTTGGAGGTACACAGGTATTTTATTAAATTTTTCCGTAAAGGAGAATAGAGAAATGAAACATTAGCTTAAAAGGGAGAGTAGGAGTCACGCCTTTTTGATAATAGCGAAGTAGAGCATTTTCTTTTTTTTTTAATTTATTTATTTTTATCTCAATCACAGGTTAGGTACTTTGAATCCCAGGCATAGCCCCCTCCCTCAGTCCCTCCTACCCTCCCACTCCCTCCC
>CM053745.1:45679640-45737197 GCA_028658305.1 Pachyuromys duprasi | reverse complement strand
CTGTAGTATTGCTTTGGTTTTGGTTTTGGTTTTTGCCAAATACCCAGACTTGGCAGGGCAGGGGTGAAGGTGAGGTTACTGTTCTACAATCCTTTAATTCTTTACCTAATTTAGGAATTCTGTGAGAGTGCCTTAAACAGCTTCCTTAGCATTAGGTCATTGTAAATGTGCCACCCATGGAATTCCACTAATATTTTTTCTGTTAATTTTGTTGCTCTTGGGAGAAAAAAAGAAAAAAAGTTTTCCTATTCATGTAGTGTGAAAACCAGTTTCAGAATAAAGTGATCAATGTCTAAAAAAAAAAAAAGAGTATCTAATTAGCATTGTTTCTAGGGATATGTCCCTATTTGCTTTGAGTCTTTTCTTTTGTAAGTAACTGGTGCAGTATGATGTTTTTCTTATGAATAAAGTCTCTGAATTTTTCAAGCATTACTTGGAAGGTATCATCTCAGCTTTTCTAGATATTAAAAATTCATTCCCTTGAATAAAATCTGTTCTATTGCTTCATCTTTCAGTATAGAAGAGCAGTAACAGCTCTTGATAGTGGATGTGAGTGGCAGGAATCGCATCAGAACCCTAGACAGGCACTAACCGTGTTAGCCAGGAGCCGCCAGGCCACACAGAGACTTTCGAGAGCTCATGTGAATACACCTACATATATGACACACCATGATGAGGACCGTTTATGCCTATCTGATCTTGCTCAAACCACTCATTCTAGAGATCAGAAGATTGGGGGTGAATATTTGAATTAATTGATTTGATGAGTTAAATAAAAAGCTTTGGATCTAATTCTCCTGACTTCAAGTCATCTCTTTTCTTGGTCAGCAGGTTATCATGAAGAATAAGATTAGTCTACCAGACTCCTTAAATATGTTTAGATACTATTTTGAAATGGCTTCTAGGGGCTTAGGAGATGGATCGGTGTGTAAATCCCTTGTCATGCAAGGGTGAAGACCTGAGCTGGGTGCTCAAAGCCCGCTGAAAGCCAAATGTAGAATCATGCATGTGGGATTTATTATACAGGGATGCATATATTCAACCTGTCAGTTCTGTCCTTAGAGAACTCTGACTAATACAACCGTGTCTGAAAACTATTTTCCAAATCTGTTTAACAGAAATAAAAATACCTACCAAAGGTTTGCTCTTTTGCTTATGTTTAAATTTTGTTTTGTTTTGAGAATTATGTTACTATGTACCCCAACTTTACTTTTTCATAATTTACTTTCAAGTTACATTTTTAATTATAAAAATAAAATTGGGGCAAAATACCTACATTATACCAATACTACTTAAATTTGTACACAAATGCATTTTGTTTTGAGACTAAACTAAAACTTCATTAACTTATCAGGATTATTTACTTACTATAATTTAAAACTAGGTGTGAGCAAACTTTGAAAATTGTGTTTATTCTGTCTCTAATAACTGAAAAAGAGAGATGTGATGAACCCATGAAAAAACAAGCATAGATATTAAACCCTGGTTTTACATTAATAGTGTAAAGTAACATATTCATAAATCACTTTATAGAAAATACAAACTTTACACTATTTTATGGAAATTGTACCAGTGGAATGAACAACATATAACTACATAAGTATTAGAGTTAAAATCCAAACTACATTGTTTACATGTATAAACTTCTTTAAGACTAAAAAATATGATTTTTAATTATACAATGATATTAAGCTATAGAAGAACTTGAGAAGGTCCACACTTTATGGAAATCTGGATTGCATGATGTACGCTCCCTCCATCTCTGAAATATCAAATTCAGGGTAAGTTGCTAAATAATTTAAAGAGGTAGAAAAAAATGTTTGGTCAAGATTGTTTATGTAAGCACAGCACTTAACACTTGAGGGAAAAAACTGGGCAGACACAGTCTTTGGAAATCCTCTCTTCTGGAACTTCGCAACTTTTATTCAAACTCAGCATGAACATTATGGAAGATACAGTTCTAACTACCACTGAAACAACACACTAAGACAACCTTTTAAAAATGCCTCAGCGAACAAGGATGGGCATCCTTCCCTGGTGTTGGAGAGACGGTTACGGCACTGATTGCATGCCTAACAACTGGTGTGTCTCCAGAAGCAAGTCCACCTTCAACCGCTACCCATGTCCAGGGCACGGCAGTTCTGCCCTATCAGGAGAATCTAGGAAAACATAAGGTCCTAAAACCACATAAAGGACGACTGTGGTCAGGGCTTTCTTAGCAGATTATGCACCTGAGTCTGTATCTGAAGATAAGAAACAAAACCTTGGAAGACTGGCAGAAACTGGGTCAATTTTCTCCCCACTAGAAAATCTCAGAGACTTTTGCAGTGCCAAAGAAACCAGAAAATAATGAGACCGTGGAGACCCTGGGACTTTAAAAACTGCTTCCAGGGTACCTAATAATTACACAAACAAGTCTTGATTTCTAAGCCCCCATTGAGGTCCACACTAACACTCCATTCAGACCTCAATCATCTCTCCGCAGGCCAAAACTTTTTAATAAGCTAGCTAAAACTTATGCTAAGAATGAATAACAAGATTTTTGCCACGCTTCTATTTTTTTTCTATTTTTGTTTACTGAGCTATTTATTCATATAACCCTCGTTGAACTTTAAATGGTTTTCAGTCTCTCTGGGAACGTTTCTGTTTACTCAGTACAGTTAGAGGTTCATAGTTTACATTCATGATCAGGGCTAAAGCGACTGAAGAAAGGAAAGAGATTTGTAAGGATGGGCACCTTAACAGTTTAGGGGAAATCGATCTTAATGCAAATAAGTTCCCTCATTTTTAATCATTAGCAAGTACTTTCCCAGAAAGTTCATATAAATAGATATTTCTTTGCATTTTTCATCAAAATATATGTAATTTCTGTCCAGTAAGCAGTGTGATCAAGGCAAGACAACCTGCAGGGAATATGAAAGTGAGTAAAATATGGATCACACTGCCAGAGACTCTGGAAGGCAAGGCTGTGTTTTTCCATCTGGCCTGATGGCAAATTCCTGGGCACAAATGATAGGAGCAGTGACTTCAGGGACCACACCAATGCAGTTAGCAAGAGGAATTCTTTAGCTACGGACACAGACACATTAAAGTTCACATTACTCTTAAGAATACACGAGGGCCATAAGTCTCATCATCTGCTTTGATATTCTGCAGGGCAGAGCCCTTCAGAGGCTCTTTGTGACAGGCTCCTAACTTGTTTCCTGTTTTCTTCTTCTTCTGATGTCTATCCGCTTTGTCTTTCTGGCTGGGGATTGAGCATTTTAGCCAGAGTCCTCCCTCTTGATTAATTTCTTTAAGTGTACAGATTTTAGTACGTTTATCCTATAGTATATGTCTATATGAGTGAGTATATACCATGTGTGTCTTTCTGCTTCTGGGATAGCTCACTCAGGATGATCATTTCCAGTTTCCACCATTTACCTGCAAATTTCATGGTATCCTTGATTTTTTTATTGCTGAGTAATATTCCATTGTGTAGATGGCCAACTGTTGGGCAGAGTGCATGGAATCTTATGAAAGATGTGGAAAACAGTAAGATCTGGAGAGGACAGAAGCTCCACAAGGAGAGCAACAGAACCAAAAAATCTGAGCACAGGGGTCTTTCCTGAGACTGATACTCCAACCAAGGACCATGCATGGAGATAACCTAGAATCCCTGCACAGATGTAGCCCATGGCAGTTCAGTGTCCAAGTTGGTTCCATAGTAATGGGAACAGGGACTGTCTCTGACATGAACTGCTCTTTGATCACCTCACCCTGAGGGGGGAGCAGCCTTACCAGGCCACAGAGGAAGACAATGCAACCACTCCTGATGAGAGCTGATAGACTAGGATCAGAAGGAAGGAGAGAAGACTTCCCCTATCAGTGAACTTGGGGAGGGGCATGTGTGGAGAAGGGGGAAGGAAGGTGGGATTGGGAGGGGAGGAGGGAGGGGCTTATGAGGGGATACAAAATGAATAAAGTGCAATTAATTTTAAAAAAGAAGAAGAATACAGGAGTGAGAGCGGAGCATTACCGCAGAGGTAGGGTGCTTGCTTAACAGGTACAAGACCTTATGATCAATCCCTAGAACCCAGAGAAAAGCTGGGAAGGAGAGGGAAAGGACAGAGGGAGGAGTGATGGAATGAAAAGACGCATAAAGAAAAATAGAAAGGAAGGGAGAGAAAGAAGGGAGGGAGAGAGAAAGGGAGGAAAGGAAGGGAAGGAGGGAGAAAGGGAGGAAGGCGAAAAGAAGGGAAGGAAGGAAGGAAGGCTGGCCATCAGGTCCTCCCAGCAGCTACCAGTCCCTACCTGTTACAGGGTTCTCCTGGCTGCTGCACATTGCCTCCTACCCTAAATTCCAGGCCAGGTACTACGCTGGGTTGTCCTTCCCCCAGCTGCTCTTCCATATATAACAGTCATTTTTTTAAAAAAATTAACTCAATTCACATCTTGGTCATAGGTCCCTCCCTCCTCTCCTAGTCCTCCTCCGTCCTGCATCCTGTCTCCCCTAGCCCTCAGAATAGTGGGGCCCCTCTACCCAGACACCCCCTGAGGACTGAGTTCATCTTCCTCCCCTGTGGTCTTGTAAGAAAGTCCCATGGGGGGAAGTGATCAAAAAAGCAGGCAACATAGTCTACATCAGAGATACCCCCAATCCCCTAACTAGTGGGAGCACATGAAGCCTAGGATGCCCATCAGACTTACCTTCTTTGGGTCCATGCATTATAGTATGTCTATCCTGTACTATCTGACTAAAATAAATTTATTGGTGAATATATACCATGTGTGTCTTTCTGGGTCTGTGATACCTCACTCAGGATGATCTTTTCTAGTTCCATCCATTTGCCTGCAATTTTCATGATTTCTTTGTTTTTCATGGCTGAGTAGTATTCCTTTGTATAAATATACCACAATTTCTGTATCCATTCTTCAGTTGAGGGGCATCTGGTTGTTTCCAGTTTCTGGCTATTATGAACAAAGTTGTTATGAACATGGTTGAACAGATGTCTTTGTTGTATGATGAACCAGCTTTACCACTTCTGGGCATACACCCAAAAGATGCTACACAATAACAGCCATTATGATTATGCCCTTTTTTTGCCCTTTTGCCTCTTGGCTACTCCAAGTTCCCTTCTCTCCATTTCCCCTCCCACCTCTCCTTACATGGCCTGGCTCTGTCTGGCCATATTCACTTTGGACTCTCCCAGATGTCTCTGACTTTTTCTAGCTGTTCTTTCCCACATATCTACAAGAAACCTTCTCCAACTATGCCTCGGAGCAGTCATGGCCTCCTTTTCATTTCTTTTTTTTTTCCATTCAGGAAAGAACAAAGAGGGAAGGAAGGACAAAAGGAAAGAAGGAAAATACAAATTGCTTAGATACAATATAAAGGAGAAAGCACAGTGCACATTTTTTTCATTGCCTTCACTGCCTGTAAGCAGATCACTGAGAAACATTTTCAAATATCAAATCCGAAGAATCATTCCTCATACTGTACTGTTTGCAGAAAATAAGAGTCAGAACAATCATTCCTAATGAAATTCTTTTCTGAGAATTTCATTTGCCATGAATAAAACACTTACTTTTGTGTTCCCAATAAATATGGAGCATTATAGAGAGAGAAGAGAGAGCACACCGTCTCCTGCAAAGAAGCAAAATTTGCACTGCAGAACAAACAAGCATTCTGTAAAAGCAAAGCAAAAAATTAGGAATCAATCTAAGACATTAACATTGAAATAAAAATTATAATACGACCAAGTTAATCTGATAATACTTGCATAAACTACATCATGAGCCAAATGAGTTTATACTAGCATGTGAACATTTGATTAATTACCTGAAAGTGTTTTGACGTAATTTGCAAAATTGCTAAAGGATTATCTCAACTGTTGCACTGATGCTATCCCACTTTGTGTGTGCGTTTGACAACTGCTTTATATAATTCACTTTGAGTTTTGGTGGTGATCCTAAGAGGTATTTTACTTCCATATATATATTTATATACATTAAAACTTATGAACATTAAATAATACATATATGCTCATATAGATGATAAATTACAGGGTCAAAACTTAGTGTGGATTTGGACTCTGGATCCTCTGTGCTTGTACTGTGCTATGCCTCATGTGTACACATAGATCTCATAATAAATACAAAAGTTCTGAGGACGGCTAAGTAACAACAATAAACAGAAAAATAGTAGTTTCAGGCCGATGCTACATATCTTTGGAGCACCACTGCTTGCTTTTCCTGTTGTGCCCCCTCCAAGGTCTGCTCATTTATTTGTTACTCTTAAGGACTTACCTTTGACTGTACTCAGACTTAGAAGTAGACACTTTCAGCAAAGAGAGCTGATGTTTCTCAGCAATCTGCTCCTGACATTTTTCTTTGGCTTTCTTCATTCTCTTGGTCAAAAGATAAAACATATGCTGAAGGCTCCTCCTCTTTCTTCCTAATGCATTGTTATTTGGAGCAATACATCAGCATGTGTTGCAAGGCATGTGGTGTAATAATATGCTGAATCCTGAATTGTGGGTGCTTTGGTCCTAGGCTTCTTTTATTCAGTGTTGAAGGGCTTTCTGACAACATATTGCTAAGCACCAGTTTCTTTCTTTTTTCTTTTAATTAATTTATTTATTCACTTTACATCCCTATCATAATCCCCACCTCCTCTCTTCACGGTCAGATGCTCCCTCCCTCTTTCCCCACCCCCTCCACTATTCCTCAGATAAGGGAAGTACCCACCAACCTTCCCACTCCAGCTCATCAAGCAGAATCAGGACTGAGGGCATCCTCTTCCTCTGTGGCCTGGCAAGGCAGGCCCACCAGGTGGGGAGTGATCAAAAAGCAGGCAACAGGGTCCATATCAGAGACAGTCCCTGCTCCAATGACTAAGGATGTTGAACATTTCATTAGGTGCTTCTTGGTCATTCCAGATTCCTCTGTTGAGAATTCTCTGTTTAGTTCTGTACCCCATTTTTTATTAAATTATTTGGTTTGTTGGTGTTTAATTTCTTGAGTTCTTTCTATATTTTGGATATTAGCCCTTTGTCAGATGTAGGATTGGTGAAGATCTTTTCCCAATTTGTAGTCTGCTGTTTTGTTCTGTTGACACTGTCCTTTGCCTTACAGAAGCTTTTTCAATTTCATAAGGTCCCATTTATTGATTGTTGATCATAGAGCCTGTGCTGTTGGTATTTTGTTCAGAAAGTTGTCTCCTGTGCCAATGAAGTTCAAACCTCTTTCCCACTTGTTCTCTTAGTAGATTTAGTGTATGTGGTTTTATGTTGAGGTCTTTTATTGACTTGGACTTGAGTTTTGTGACAACAGCTTATTTAAAGAGACTGGAGGGTTAGGGTTCCAAGCATAGTAGTAGGTTGAGGAGTCTCTTCTTCTCTCTTTGTTAAAAATAACCAAGTTGAGAACACTCAGATTGGCACCCACAGTCATCCTGACAGACTTGTGTGTGCTTCCTCCCTCCACTTCTCCTTAGGCTAAGACTAGGACTAGAACCCAATAGTAAGTGTATTCTGCCATAGGTCAAGACATTTTCCTTCTTGGGAAATGCTGTTTGTCATAAGTGTGACTCATCTGGAAGATGTAATCATTCCATTCTTCATACAGAGCATCAACAACAACTTCTGTGGTCTGCCCTTCTCATAGAGAACATGAAGATTGCTTAACTGTCTATTCCCTGAGTTTCTGACGGCCTGTGGCTAGGAGGAAGATATTCAGCTTTGTGTTGATGCAACCCACCGATGAGGAAGAACCGTAAAATGAACTTTGCTCTTACTTTTAATCAAATCTAAATTAGATCTAAAACTTACTGACTTCAATGAGATTTACTTATATGGTGATTTACCACACTATCAATTTACTTTTTTCTATTCTCCAGAGAACTCAATTTTTGCAACCAGCATCATTTCAATCAACATCTATTATAGTTTTTCCTTTCTGCTGCTGTGGCAAATCCTCCAGCCAAATGCAGTTTAGGCAGCAAGAGAGTTTGTTTGGCTGAAACCTACCAGTTACAGTCCATCACTGAGAGAAGTCAAAGCAGGAACTCAAAGAGGAAGTGAAGCAGAAACCATGGAGGAATTATTCTTACTGGCTCAATCTGCCTTATGTTACGGTAGCTTTGCTGTCCATCCCAGGACCACAGTGGGCTAGGCTTTCCTACATCAATTAACAAATAAGAAAATGCCTGGCAGACATGCCTACGGGCCAAATGTAATGGAGGCAATACTTCAGTTGAAGTTCCCTCTTCCCAGATAATTTTAAAATTGTGTCAATTTGGCAATAAAATTAATCAGCACAACCTCTAAGATTTCACAGGATAAAATTTAAGTTTCAGACACAAGATAGCATTTTTCATAAATTTATTTTAGGAAAACATTAAATGCAAATCAGAGAGAGAAAAGCAGAAGAGACCACCATTGGCTCTCATGCCTCAGATAAGCTTATCTCTCTGTAACTCCTTCTTAGCAGCTCAGCAAATGACAGTTTGTACAGAACATATTCCATGGCAAGTTTTAGCCAAACATCATAGCCTCTTTCTTTTCATTTAAAGTATCATTCTACAAGCCTGATTGGGAGGACCAAAAATCTAGAAATAGAAATAAATTGCCTTCAACCAGCAAAAAAATACTGTTGTGTGATTTAAAGGAAATATCAGAGGTTAACTGGAGTCAATGATTTGTTATGTTTCATAAGCATCAACTACACAAAGAGCCGTCAGCATCACTAGGAGCTAAAGGGTCCAACTGATAGGAGGGTCCAACTGATAGGACCCTCAAAAGATCAAGCAGATGCAAGAATGAAATGTAATCCTTTCACACACACACCAGTTTCCAACTATATAATAAGCATACCTATTACAGTCTTATTGTAAGAGGGCTATCAGGCATAAAGAAGATCATATATTTATTTTTAAAACTTAAGTTGATCTGGAGAGAATCCAAAATGGTGGCAACCAGAGCACACCGTATTCAGAGGAGCTAAAACTCCGAATTGGTGGGCCTAGGGGCTATAGAACCCAAAACAATGGTGGGAGGAGTCCAGGGAGAAGGGGGACAAACCCTCATCTGAGTCCAGTAGGACACAGGTCAACCGCAGATATCTCCATGGACTTCTCCTGGGGAATCGATTCCCGGGCACTTCCCCATAAGGGTGGAAACAACAGTGGAGGTAGCCAAGCCTGCAGCAAAGGAAGCGGTGGAGATACCACAGCCAGCAGGGAGGCAGCAGCAGAGGCACCCCAACTAGCAGTTGAAGCAGAGGAGGCAGCCCGCAGTGCACGCAGCAACTTGCAAGGAGCACAGTGCTGCCTGCTCCAAGCACAGACCTCCCTTCTTGAGATTTGAGACTGAGAACACTCAAACCCCCGGCATTTCCCCCCATGACCTCCAATCTCCAGCCTTGCCTAAGGGGGAGGAGGCAGAGGAAGCACATAGCGCTTCCCAACCCAGAGAGCAGAGCCCAGCCTGATGTGCTCACAGCTTCTAGCACAGAGCACAGGGCTGGGCACACAGAGCCCACAAAAGAGTAATGTCCTGCAGACAGTATCAGCCACAGACCTCAGAGTCTAGCCTGCAGAGCCTGCCACAGACTTTAGACCACTGGGTATTCAGGAAACCTGCACAGGTACTTTGCGCCCACAATCTGTGCTTGCTAACTGTGCTAGCATCCACAACCCCTCCTGCACTTGCTCCCAACCCCTATATCCCAAGCAGCTACACTCTCTAGCACTCCCCTTCAAGACATACTTTTGCGCACACGCACACACATGCTTACTCCCCACCAACAACGATTCTGCACCAGTGGCTTTTCCTCCCTCAGGTACAACTGAAGCAACAGCACACACTCTCAAACCACTGGAACTCACTGATCTTCCTGAAGAATACTCCAGGGGCCAGAGAAAAACAGTTCCAGTCTGAAGTTCAGTCTCAAGGAACAAAGAGTAAAGATTACATATAAGCAAATGGCCAAAGGTCAATGTAAGAACTCACCCAACAAAAACCAGGACACCATGGTCCCACCAGCAACCCCCAAAATCAATGGATATTTTAATTCAGCAGAAACATAGGAAAATGACTTTAAAGCTATAATTATCCAGTTACTACAGGAAGAAAAAGAGGAAATGAACAGAGCACTCAAAGAAATACAGAAGAATATAATTGCCCATGTAGAGGAACAATTAGAGACATATAGAGAGGAAACAAAAAAAAATAGGAGCCACAGTCAATCAGATGAAGAAAATGGTGCAAAGCATGAAAACAGAATTAGAATCTATAAAGAAAACACAAACAGAGAAAAACCTGGAACTGGAGAACTTAGAGAAAAGATCAGGAACCACAAAGGTAAGCATCACCAATAGAATACAAGAGATGGAAGAGAGAATCTCAGGAGCTGAAGATACACTTGCTGAAACTGTTTCCACACTCAAAGAAAAATGAAAAACAGAAAATTCCCAAACACTAAACATCCAAGAAATCAAGGACATCATGAAAAGACAAAACCTAAGAATAATAGGAACAGATGAAAAAGAAGACTCCAGGCTCCAAGGAACAGAAAATATTTTTAAGAAAATCATAGAGGAAAATTTTCCCAACTTAAAGAGATGTCCATAAACATACAAGAAGCATACAGAACACCAAATAGACTAGACCAGAAAAGAAATACCTCTTGTCACATCATAGTCAAAACACTAAACATACAAAACAAAGAAAAATATTAAAGGCAGCAAGGGAAAAGGGTCAAGTAACATATGAAGGTAGACCCATCAGAATCACACCAGACTTCTCATCAGAAACTATGAACGCCAGAGGGCCTGGTCAGAGGTCATGCAGTCTTTAAGGGAACACAGATGCCAACCCAGACTACTATACCCAGCAAAGCTTTCAATTAACATAGATGGAGAAAACAAAATATTCCATGACAAAAATTAAGTTAAAAAGAAAATATATTTTCAGTCACTATTGCTAAGGAAATTCTATTCCAATAGCACTATGTTAAACAACACATTTAAGAAATATATCTTTTAATAAAGTTGATTTATTCAAAGATTTTAACAGTTTTCATTTATTCAATAAATAAAAGCAAATCTGACAATTTACATTAACAGTAATTGTGGGCTTTATTAGCAGTTAGCACTGTACAGCTCTCCTGAGCATAAATTTTGCTAAGCTCAGCCTGTCAAATTAGAACAATGAATCTGATACACAACACAAATGATGATGCCTGCCTCACACCACAACTTCTCTACTGTTCTTAGTTTCACAGTGCAGTGATTGCAGAAGTTGTAAATTATTTGAAGTGCTATTCTATCTTTGTAAAATGTGTAGTGGGTTCAAATGGACATCCTCTTTCATGCTTAGAAAAGTGACAAGATTTTACATAATGCAATCTTGCATTGTAAAGGATCTTCACAAAATGTACAAAATGAATATTTGTGGTCAACATTATATTATCACTGCTAAGTTTCTCGGAGAAACTTACAGCAATAAATATCTCTTACACTTCAACAGTGTCACCATCTGCACTGTCAAATCATACACTGCTTGAATGTCTTAGCTCAACTCCTACAAGAATATCAGATTCTTAAGCAAGGCTAGAGTGTGGGTTACTTACTTTCTAGGTGATTCCATGAAGTAGATGCACTAGATAAGTCAAAGTACATATGCCTTTAATGTGTCAACTCACGTGAACCAAATGATACCCCAATATTTGCTACAGAAGTATCCTTTATGTTTTTGTGAAATTTGGAGGAGACCAATTGGAATTGGAAGATCAAATAGGAGAGGGCCTGTTTGGAGTGGTCCTCCCTACTCTGGATGCTCTGACTCAGTCAGGTAAACTTTCCCAAAGTAAAAGAAAATCTCTCTTGCCCAGCTCTCCTCCATCTAAAACACTGCTTTTGCCCTGTCTCTGAGTGCTGATTAACACATGAATGCTCACAGGGTCTTTGGCCTCCAGCTATCAGGATTGAGCTGTGTCATTGGTTTTCTTAGCTCTCCAGATGTATTGATTCTATCTGTAGATCCTGGGATTAGTTGAATTATGAGCCATTGTAGATAACTGGTACTCAACTAACCGTGGATCCACAGAATGCATCACAGCATTTCCTCCATCAGTTCTGACCTACTGTTATGTTCGGTGACATCACAGAGCCTCCATTCCATTAGTCTGTAGAAATACTCAATGGAAAGAAACAAAAGACCAAGCAATATGCAGCATTAGGATGAAAGTGGCCTAACTTACATAGAGCTATTGGTTGGAACCAAAGGTAAGATAGAAAGCATGTGGTCAGAGAAAAGAAAACTACAGTAAAAACTACATCTTGTACCATCAATCTAAGAAGTTTAATAAAAAACCCTAACCCAAGAATGATGGCTCATATATCCCAACACAGAGGAGGCTGAGTCAGGAAGGTTGCTCAGAGTAAAAGGTCAATCCAAGATACAGAGGGAGTTTGGGGCCAGTCCAGAATGCAGAGTAAAAGAAAAACTGAAACCCACACATGCAGAAGGAACCTATATAATGCTTGCTGCTAAATTTTTTTTAAAAAGTCTTTACAGAACTTGAAAGAAAAATTCTCAACTTCATATGGAAAAACAAAAGACCCAGAGTTGCCAAAATGATCCTGTACAAAAACTGATAGTCTGGAGGCATCTCTATCCCTGATCTCAAGCTCTACTACAGAGCAATAGTAGTAAAAAACACATGGTACTGACATAGAAACAGAATAGTGGATCAATGGAATCGAATTGAAGAGCCAGAAATAAACTCGCACACTTATGGATACTTGATTTTTGACAAAGAAGCCAAAACCATACAATGGAAAAAAAGACAGCATCTTCAACAAATGGTGCTGGTCTAGCTGGATGTCTACATGTAGAAAAATGAAAATATGCCCATATTTATCACCCTGCACAAAACTAAAGTCCAAGTGAATCAAAGACCTCAACATAAAACCAGATACTCTAAATCCGTTAGAAGGAAAAGTGGAGGAGAGCCTAGAACTCATTGGCACAGGAGACAACTTCCTGAATAGAACACCAACAGCACAGGCTCTAAGAGCAACAATCAATAAATTGGACTTCATGAAACTGAAAAGCTTCTGTAGCAAGTTCACTGTCATCCAAACAAAGCAACAGCTTATAGACTGGGAAGGGATCTTCACCAACCCTGTATCTGACAGAGGGCTAATATCCAGAATATATAAAAAACTTAAAAAGTTAAAAAGCAACAAATCAAGTAATCCAATTAAAAATGGGGTATGGAGCTAAACAGAGAACTCTCTGTAGAGGATTGTAGAATGACAGAGAAACACTTAAAGAAATGCTCAATGTCCTTAGTCATCAGGAAGATGCAAATCAAAATGACCCTGAGATTTCACTTTACACCCATCAGAATCACTAAGATAAAAAACTCAAGTGATAATACATGCTGGAGAGGATGTGGAGAAAGGGGAACCCTCCTCCATTGCTGGTGGGAATGTAAACTTGTTCAACCACTTTGGAAATCAATCTGGAGCTTTCTCAGACAATTAGGAATAGCTCTTCCTCAAGATCCAGCTATACCACTCCTAGGCATATATACAAAATATGCTCAAGTACACAGCAAGGACATTTGTTCAACCATGTTCAGAGCAGCTTTATTCATAATACCCAGAACCTGGAAACAACCCAGATATCCCTCAGCTGAGGAATGGATATAGAAATTGTGGTACATTTACACAATGGAATACTACTCAGCAATTAAAAACAAGGAAATCATGAAATTTGCAGGCAAATGGTGAGAACTAGAAAAGATCATCCTGAGTGTGGTATCCCAGAAACAAAAAGATATATACTCATGATACATACTCACTTATAAGTGAGTATACATACACACAGTATGTGTGAGTATATATACACACAGTATATACTCACTTATAAGTGGATACTAGACGTATAATGTAGGATAAACCTACAAAAATCTGTACATCTAAAGAAGCTGAGCTAGAAAAGGACTTTGGGCAAGATGATCAATCCTCACTCAAAATGGCAAACGGGATGGAAATTGGAAAACGGAGAAAACAGGAAACAGGACAGGAGCCTACCACATAGGGCCTCTGAAAGACTCTATCCAGCGTTGTATAAAAGCAGATACTGAAACTCATAAACAAACTTTGGGCAGAGTGCAGGAAATCTTAGGAAAGAAAAGGGAGATAATAAGACCTGGAGAAGACAGGAGCTCCACAAGGAGAGCAACAGAACCAGTCTGGGTACAGAGGTCTTTCTGAGACTGATACTCCAACCAAGGACCATTCATGGATATAACCTAGAACCCCTTCTCAGATATAGCCCATGGCAGCTCAGTATCCAAGTGGGAACCCTAATAATGGGAACAAGACTGTCTCTAACATGAACTCAGTGGCTAGCTCTTTAACCACCTCCTCTGATGAGGAAGCAGCCTTGCCAGGCCACAGAGGAGTACATTTCAGCCAGTTCTGATGAGACTGAATAAACTAGGGTCAGATGGAAGGGAAGGATAGGTTTGGAGGGAAGGAGGGAGGAGGCTACAGCTGGGATACAAAGTGAATAAACTGTAATTAATTTAAAGAAATAAAAAATTTAATTTAAAAAAGCCTTTTACTATTTGTAATACCTCTTCCATATGCTCTTTTAATGGATAAAAGAACTGGCCCTTATTTGAAAAGAAAAAATATGCATTATACCAAATGTAATATATGAATATGAGCTCCAGACTAAATGAAGTAATTAGGACATACCTCTGTAAAATTGCACTAGTTAAAGCTTATCTGTTTTAGTGGAGGAGGAGCATGAAATATTCTTTGTGACTGAAGAAGAGAGATATCTTTAAATTTCAACTATGTAACCAGTAAGACAAAATGTTTGATTTTCTTTTTATTAAACTTAAAATTTTTGGAAGAAACTGGGAGAATGATGTGGTCCTTGGGAAGGTGTTCAAAGAACTAGTCACAGAAGTGGAAATGAGCTATGAATCTTCTGTGGTGAGGCATCACATAGTCACAGAGGCATAAAGTAGAATGGTAGCTGCTGGGAGGTTGGGAAGCCATTCCTGGCAGGCCTATTGGTACTCAGTTTGCTTTGTAGCTCCTCTTGCAGGGGGGAGGTGGTGATTCTGCATGACTACGTCTCACAGAGGAAGTGGACATTTCACTTGTCAGCTTGGTTGGCAATATCACTTCAATTCTGTGAATGAGTGTGACATGAGGGATGTAAGAGTTTAACATATGGGCAGCACATTTACTTCTAGTAATTAAAAAGTTCTAAAATGTACTGAAAGCTTTTGAAATGCACTTAAACTGTGGCTAAAATAAGATTACTTCTAAGAATAACATTTTTAATCCAACTAAATGGCTCGGAAACCTAACTAGTAAGAGTATCATACATATAGCACAATTTTCTTTTGAGTATGTGTACATTAGATTTAAATATGTAGAAATTTAAGTTTCTTTTAACCAATCTAGCTACATAAGGATGAAAGGAGAAGCTGGTCAAATGACTGGGATTCAACTCATGTAGTCTTGTAGCTATTCCAACACTGCTAGCCAGCGTGAAGGAAATGGGAACGCTTATGAAGAGAATGGGAGCATTTTGTCCTTCTCACCCAGCCTCACATCTCTTTCTATCCAGAAGGCACAGGGGGACAAGTGATAGGTTATATGTAAGAAGAATGTGGAACGAACTTTTCCTTACCAGGAGAATGAAGACTAACAATGCACTGGGTAGCTCTTTACTTGTTTTTAAAAATAAAGCATTGAAACCCACATGGCAAAATCTACTTCACTCTGCTTTAGGGTAAACCCAGGCTGCACTGTCTGTTTTTCTTTTTATGCTTTTTAGCATCACTATCTTAACACGCACTTTCCTACCATTACTCCTTAAAAAGAATATAAATTAAAAGACCAGTGTTTGGTTGGTGAGATGGCTCAATGTATAAAGATGCCTGCAACGCACACCTGATGGCCAGAGTTCAGTGCCTGGATTTTCCCAGATTCTATCCCAACTCCTGAAAGTTATCTAATTACCTCCACATGTGCTCATACTCACACATTACATACATACATACATACATACATACATACATACATACATACATACACACATTCAAGAGATAGTGACAGAGGGGCAAAAAAAGAGAAATAAGCACATAGATGCACATACACACAGAGACACAAAAAACACAAACACATGCACACATATACATACTCACACTAAATAAAATATTTCTTAAAAGGTGAGTGTCCCTTAAGAAGACAATTTTTTATTACCAAAGGTTTACTAGTTACAAATAGTGATATCCCAGAGCCCAAGAAGCTAAGTAACAAGGAGGCTCCAGGGGAGTGTGCTTGAATCTCACTCAGAAGGGGAAATCGAATGGACAACCGAAGTGGATGAAGAGAAGGAAAAGAGTAGGAGAGCAGAGGAAAATGAAGGTGAGGATAAGATTGGGGAGAGGATGGACAGCAGGTCAGAAGGCTTGGAGAGAGAAGAGAAACTAGGAGCAGGAGAATAGCTGAGACCTACTACAGGGTAGGCTCCTGAGTAGGTGGGGGTGACTCTAGCAAAGACTCCTAGGAGCGGGGGTCATGAAGACTCAAGAGGCAACCTTCTAGCCAGACAGGACTTCTAGAGGGAGGGAATTTCAACCCACCCACAGTGACTTCAATCCCAAATCTACCCAACCAACAAGATGTGCAGGGATAAAGTTAGAGCAGAGATTGAGGGAATGTCCAAGGAATGCCTGGGCCAACCTTTGATCCACCCCATGGGGCTAGGGATCAGGATGTAAAGTGAATTTTTAAGAACACATAAAAAAACAAACAAAAATTAAATAGTGATGTTCAGAATTTTAAGACATCACAACAAGTAAAATTTCATTTACTACTTTGAGTCAATATAATTCTAATTTGACACATTAATAAAACAAAGGTCATTGTCATCTCTTCTAGATGCTGAAAACAAAACTGACAAAATTAAATTCTAATTGATAAATAATACTTTGCAAAACAATATAGTTACAAAATACTAAGCAAAGGTCCTGTGTGATGGGAGGAATCCCCAGGAGATTCAAAATAAATCAAGTGAACATGCCATCACCACTCTGTTCATCACTGTGCTGTAAATCCTAGCTAACACAGTAAAGCAAAATAGAACAGAAATTTAAAAAAAAATAGTAAAGGAAAAAGAAAACTCTCACTACTTACAAATTATATAAATAAAAATTGACCAGATCTAATTTCTTCCAAATAATTGAATTCAGTAAGATCAGTAGCTATGATGACCTATGTGTTTCAATATGCTATCAACAAAAGATAAAAAATGCCAGACAGTATGTAGGTGGAAAAAGTGTGCATCGAAATACTCCTGGGATCCTAGCAGTATGCATGTGTCAGAGCAGCAATGCACATTCTAGGCCCTATAATCTATACCAGATTATTGAGTTAGATACTGGTATAGATTATACCAGTATCTAACTCAATAATCATATTTAGTCTACCAAGAATATTTAAACAACATGTGCACCTAATTTGAAATATTCAGCATTGTTAAATTACTAGAAACTCCAGACAAAAAGGTATGCGTAAAGATGATAGAGAATGAATAATTAAAATCAACATAGCAAATAGGAATGTCCATGTAAGATTTTTCCAGGATGCCCTAAATTTTCACATATTGGACATAATGCTTATTCTCATTAGATATATATGAAATAACATTTCACCTTTAAAAATTATCATAAAACAAAAAGTATGAGCATTAAGTTTGTTGCTAAAATGGGGACAAATTTTTATCTCAGTTCAGCTACTTGATGTGAACCCCTTATCAACTAAGCACTGTGTCAGTTTTCTTATTTATAACAGGCTAATGGCAATAGTCCTTATCTCCTAAGACTGTGGCAGGGTGGATAAGATATGACAGATACATTATATGTATTCATTATGTGTATATTAGCATATATATATATATATGTATAACCAATTAATTCGGTAATGAGGCTGTCAGTATTTTACCCTAGCCAGGTTCACTCCAGAGTACATATTGCACCATATTCATTCATTTAATTTATCATTTTATTTAATTCATGATTAAATGTTTAACAATCACGGATACTAACAAAATAAATAACAAAAGAAATATCCCTACTCTTAGTAATGTACTTATAATGTAAGGAATATAAATTCTATCCAGTGGAAAGAAACAATTGATATATAACATCCATAAAGTGATGAACATGTAATGAAATAACATCTTAAGAGAAAGAAAATAAAATGTTAAAATAGATTTAGTTTTTAATTATGTTTTATTGAACACTTAAAATTGCTTGCAATGACTGAACAAGTAGCTAGGAATAAACAAAGCAGAAGATACACAAAATTTCCTTTCCTGTTTTTTGTTTTTGAGGCAATGTCTCTCAGGTCTGGTGGTCCTAAAAGTTACTATGCAGACCAGGCTGGCCTCTAACTCACAGAGATCTGCCTCTGCCTCCCAGGTGATGGAATTAAAGGCCAAAAATTCTATCAAGAAAATTGTAAATCATGTAGGGTGGCTCATTCCTGTAATTTCAGCACTCAGGAGACTAGAGCAAGAGAATCGCCTTGAAGTTGAGGCTAATATGTGCTGTATAATGAGATCAAGATCAGCCTGGGCTACATACAGAGCAAAACCTTGTCTCAAAAAGAGAGCTAGGGATATGGCTCAGTGGTAAAGGAGTTGAAATGTGTGCATGAGGTCCTGAGTTCTGAGTCTCAGAACCCAAGTGTGGTAACCTGTGTGTCTGTGATCTTAGTGTGCTTGTGGGGAGATGAGGGGAAAAGACAAGAAAATCCCCAAAGCTCATGTGCCCCTCATGATGTCTCAAACAAGGGAGACATTAAGGAGTATCACCGGCAGATCTTCACCAGTGTACCACGGCACGTGTGTGTTCTCAGTCTCGTACAAATGCATACACATATGCACACACCAGGTAGACACACAAGAAATAAAAACTGTAATTAAATCACACACAAGAAAAATTAAAAAAAAATCCATTGCCCTATAGACTTGATTTCATAATGAGGTCGATTTTTCCCAAATTGCTCTACTGGTTCCATTCAATAGCAGGGCCTTTTTAAATGTGTTGGTGGAAACTGGAAAGTGGTTCTAAATCTTTAGAAATGCAATGAGCCAATTATAGTCCAAACTATTATACAAAAGGGAGAATAGGAAGGACAGAAAGGAGAAATGAGAAGAGAAAAATTATTAAAAGAAAAAAAAAGGAAGAAAGAGGAAGGAGAATGGGAAGGGAACAGAACTGACATTACAAACGTCTGAGGCTTATAAAAGCCATGTCCATAGCTGCTCTAGTTAGAAAAGCAGGTCACGGAAGCAGACAAGACCTCCATCAGCTAATGAATGGATCATGAAAATGTGGTACCTACACAAAATGTAATGTTATCCAGCTGCAAAAATAAAAATAAAAATAAAAAACCATACTGAGTAAGAGAGATAACCCAGACCCAGAGAGACAAATGTCACATTTTCTTACTTATATGTAGATCTTAGCAATGAATCTTTAGATTTGTGTGTTTAATTTGGAATGTCTCTTGAATCCAAGAGACTAAATAGAGACTATTGGTGTGGGAGCAGGGGGAGAAAGGTCTTAGTGGAGGACGGAGAGCACAACACAGGTGATGAAGAAGAGAGACCGTAAGAAGGAGGGACGAAGATGGGAAACAGGACAGAGGAACTTTCACGGGGGAAACCAACACAAACAGTGTTTGAAAATCCATATGGAAACACACTGTTTTGTAAGCTTTCTGAATACACATATCTGTGTGAGCGTGGGTTTTGGTCTTAAAGGATAGTCTTTTAATATTCAATAAAGTACCGTATATTTTCCCATAAAAGAGTTTAAATGGAGTTACTTCACACAGGGCTTTGTGTACATCCCAGATGAACACTATACACTTGTAGTGTTTGTGCATTTCAGTACATACAAACATTTCAAATCAATGAAAAGGTGGTTTTTGTTTTTCTAAAAATCAATACTTTTATATTAAAATTCATTCATGAAAACTCCATGAATGTTTTTGCTAAAAGTGTGTAGAATTAAGAGTCAGAACAAGTATGTCTTTCTCTGTGGCAAGGGTATAAATCAAAATTTCATTTTAATATTTGAAGCTTGGACAACCACTTTGGAAATCAATCTGGCGCTTTCTTAGAAAATTGGGAAGAGTGCTACCTCTAGATCCAGCTATACTACTCCTGGGTATATATCCAAAATATGCTCAAGTACACAACAAGGACATTTGCTCAACCATGTTTTTAGCAGTTTTAGTCATAATATCCAGAATCAGGAAACAACCTAGATGCCCCTCAATTGAAGGATGGATACAGAAATTGTGGTTCGTTTACACAATGGAATACTACTCAGCTCTTTTAAAAAAGGAAATCATGAAATTTGCAGGCAAACAGTTGGATCTAGAAAATATCACGAGTAAGGTGACCCAGAACCAGTAAGATACGCATGGCATATACTCACTTGTAAGTGGGTATTAGCCGTATAATACAGGATAAACATACAGAAATCTACAGACCTAAAGAAGCTAAACCACAACTATGTCCATAGGGAAGATGCTTAATTCTCATTCAGAAAGGAAAACAGAAGACACCAGAAGCAGTGGAAGAGAGGGAACAGGTTGGGAACCTACCATAGAGGTCCTCTGAAAGGCTCCACCCAAAAGGGGATCTAAGCATATGCTGACACTCACAGCCAAACTTTGGTCAGAATGCAGGGAGTCTTATGGAAGAAGGGAGGACAGGTTAAAGGGCCTGCAGGGGACAGGAGCTCCACAAGGAGACTAGCGGATCCAAAAAAATCTGGGCCCAGGGTGTCCTGCAGAAACTGATGCACCAAGGACCATGCATGGAGAGGACCTACACTCCCTGCGCAGATGAAGCCAATAAACAGCTCAGTCTCCATGTTCGCTTCCAAGTAAGGTGAAAAGGGGCTGTCTCTGACATGAACTTGGTTGCCTGCTCTTTGATCACTTCTGCCTGGTGATGCAGCCTTGCCAGGCCACAGAGGAAGAGGATCCAGGCGGTCCTGATGAGACTTCATAAGCTAGGGGCAGATGGCAGAGGAGGAGACCTCCCCATTTCAGTGGACTAGGGGAAGGGAACAGGGGAAAAGAGAGAGGGAGGGTAGGCCTGGGAGGATATGAAGAAGGGGGCTACAATCAGGATATAAAATGAATCAATTGTAAAAAAATATAATAAATATTTGAAGCTATCTTAATAAATTAAGTAACCACATTATAAACCCTACACTCCCACATTGTTTACGGTCAATATTTTGTCACAGGATCCAAACTCAAACTAAGACATGATAGTCAACTGGCTCATTAATATATTGGCCCACAGCTGGGAAAGGTGCAAAGTGATAAGATACTTGCCTGTCAAGCGTGAGGGCCTATTTGATTCCCAGAACCCATGTAAAAATGGCAACCATGGTGGCATGGATTTTTAACTGCAGTGCCAAGCAGCAGAGATGGGGGAAAATAAATCCCTTAGGCTCATTGGTCAGTCAATCTAGGCCAAAAGGCGAGCTCCAGAACAATAAGAGGTGCTGTCTCAGAGGAGGTATATGGCTTTTTTGAAAAGGACACCTGAGGTTGCCCTCTGGTTTCCACATGCACGTGTACATACCCACAGATTGACATGTATGCACACACACATACACACACACACAAACATGCATTCATGCATTAAAAAAGAAAACAAGCAAACTGATCCAGCTATCCTATAAACACTGATTAGTAATTTACGCACAAACACATAAACACTCCCCTCCCCCATAGGCACTGATCTCAGTAGATACAACCAGGGCTTCTTGAGAATGGTCACTCCCAGAAGCAGGACTAGGAGCTGAAAGAAGTGACTAGCTATTTCACATCACTCTGGGGCACTAGAGATGTGTTCACCTCTCACCTTTTCATAGTAAGTGTGCTTTCCTTGCCTTGCTTCCTTCCTTTCCTGACACCAACACCCTGAGGTCTAGATAACTTCTTTGAGCCCTGTGTCTCTCCCAGCCCCAGGGTCAGAAGTGATGCTACAGAGAAACCAATGAAGATTTTCACTCTTCGCTTTTGGTCAAAGGTGCCCAGACTTGTTCTTACTTATCCACATCTCACCTCTGTGGTATGCCTTGATTATACGTGTGTCTTATAGTGTCATAAACTTTACTCTGGAGTCACTTGTTTTCATCAAAAAGAACGTTGGAAGAACACAAAATTTCTTCCTTTGCCTCACTTGAACGCAATTAATTTAATTCTGAATAAACTCTCTGTTACAAGATGAAGAAACCATTACTCCTGATGCTGGCTCACAGCTTCCCACTCCTCCCCCTTAGAAGCAACATTCTCCACTCCTGGTTCTGCTGGCGATACTGCCATAGTTATTAATGATAAATTCTCTGCTATTTCTTGGTTTATTAAATTTAGATGATAGCCGATATTTCATACCGTGGTATATAACAACTAAATTTTTAATCTGCCATCTCCACTTCTGCCCCTTCTGTCACACGTATGTGCTGTGTAGAGGCTTGGGGTTATGAGTGTGGTTATGATGGTATTTATGTCATGTTCCATGCTCACTCACTCCCATGTCTCTCTATTCTCCCAGGCTTCATTACTTCATGTCCTCTCCCTCCCTTGGTTTCCAACCCACTTTACACCTAATAAAGAAATATCAACCAATCAGATTTTTAATTTAAAAATGTTATAAGTAAAGTTAATGGCTTACTTTTCAAAAGCCAACATTTCCAAGTTATATGCCACCTCATACAGGACATCCATAAAATATATATATTGCCTAATGTGTTAACATAAAAACAATGATTTTATTTATAAAATTAAGGTTATGGCATTACAAGTACATTCCTAGAATTCTAATTAACATTTACCTATTGAATTGAGGAGAAGAGTCAAGGACACCATTAGAGTAATCCAATGAAAGACCATCAGAATGTAATTATTTTTCAAAACTAGAGTAATCAAGAGGACTGGACCAATACAACTTTGAAGCATGTGACTGTGTGACACAAAACACCAAGGACATGACTTAATCCAAGTAGAACAGTAACACTAATGAAAGCTTTCTGAGAGCAGAGGTATTTACCGTGTGTCCATCTGCTCTCCTCTGTGCTTTGAACAGCAGCTGGCATTAGTATATATTCAAAGTTTTAAAATTTGAGAAAAAAAAGTTAATATTATTATATTTTATTAACATTATTATATTTTATTATATATATATATATGTAGATTTATACAAATAGCTTGAGTACTTCCATTCTAGAAGACGACCAAAACTGATTACAGCATAGTTTGTCTGGATGAGCCCTCAAGTGTCTTCTTGTGGAATGCAAGCATCCTTCCCTTTATATTATAATCAATACATGCCAAGTACAGCTTTCCAATGCTTTGACTAGTAGATAAACAGTGTTTTGATGACTGTTCTATTCTAGTGAAGAAACACCGTGACCATGACACAAAAAGTGCTTATAAAAGAAAGAATTTAATTGAGGCTAGCTTCCAGGTCAGAGGTTTAGCCCATTATCATCATGGCTGGGATCATGGAGGTGATACAGAGGCAGACAAGGGGCTAGAGAAGGAGCTGAAAGTTCTGCTTCCATATCTGCAGAGAGAGAACTGGGACAAGCATGGGCTTTTGAAACCTCAAATCCCGCCCCCCAGTCACACACTTTCCTCCAACAAGGCTACACCTCCTAATCCTTTCAAATAGTACCACTCTGGGTGACTGAGCATTCAAATATTGAGCCTATGAGGGCCATTCTTATTCAAACCAGCACACGTAGGCCGACTGATAATGGATCTTGACAATTTTTTCTAAGACATTCATTTTTGCAGTCATTGAAATAGAACACAATTTTGTGTCCCCTCAAGTTTCACAGAATTAGACATATTTTGTTGCATCTTTAAAGTACCAATAACCACACTCAGAAAAACTCAAAGCAACTATCAAATTTTACAAACCAAGCCTTTGCACATAGAAGTTGGAAAAGAGGGTTCTATCTATCACCCAGATGCCCGCATTCCCAAGGCACTGCCTGTCAGGAGAACGCGGGCTCTGCGCTGGCTCTGCTTCCCACTGCTCTTTTTTATCCTCCCAAGCTGATGGCATTTCGCATAGACTGCAGCATTTGTTCTTAAAAGTCGAATTAAGGAGAGAATGAAATCCTTCACCTTGTGCACTTCACTTTTTAATGTTACCCATAGGCATTCCAGGTTTAAGTCTTGGTCTAAGAGAAATTACTTGAGCTTCAACAGGGCACTTCATCATCTGAACCAAATGAATGATTCCTTTCTGCCACCCTGCCCCCAGGCACCTGTGAACTCCAAACAGTTTATTTTACACTGAGCTCACTCCCCCGTGGGGCCATTAGCATCCTTTCCAGCCTGTCTTTGCAATGTCAAGTTTCTCTGCTTACAATATGCTTGACCTTTCCCCTGCCACTGAAATTCTGCTAATTTTTCAAATGTTGCATCCTCTTCTCTGTGAGGCAGCAACTGTACGATTGCCATGTGGCAAGCACTTCACTAGATTCCCCAGGACAAGGAAATAAATGAAGTATACCCACCCAGTCACAACAGACCTTATATTCTAAAAGAATGTAACAGGACTAGGGTACATCTCAGTAGAAGACATCTAACCTAGTGTGTTCAAGGATGTTTTTGATTCTTATCACTGAAAATATCATGTGTTTCAAAGAGCAATTATAATATGTCATGCTAATTACATTGAAATAAATGTGTGAGCTCTCTAATGGGAAGCTATAGCATTCCGTGGAAGTACAAGATAGAAAGAGGTAACAGCCTCAGGGGTAGGTTAAAAAGGAGAGGATTTAACTGAGTGAAAGATAATAAGAAGCGTCTTGGTATGCTTTCTCCCTAAGGCAAAACAGTGCAACTGGCTTCTGTTCATTTCTCTGAACTATGGTAACAAATGCCCACAGACATGCTGGTTTAGAAGTCACAGAAATGGACCACGGTTCCGGGTGTGAGAAATGTTAAATCAAGTTGTCAGCATGGTAGGCTTGCTCTAGAAATCCCTAAAGAAAATCTTTTGTATGTCTCTCCAAGCTCTCTATGGGTGCCAGCAATCCTGGACCTCCTGCTCTTGTAAATCTTTGTTTCAATGCAGTCTGGCTACATCTTCATAGCATGCTCTCCTTTCTGTGGTTTCTTCATCCACATCTTAAAGGCAGTTGTTGAGTGTAGGGTTCACATGAGGATGGTTTTATGATATTAATATCTACTCTTGCCAATTCTTTTTAATGAGGTCATATCTGCAGCTTGGCAGTGAACTTGCATTCTTGGGGGTGGGAGTACATATTCTGGAACTAGACACAAGTAATACAGCTAAAAATCATCTAGGAGGGAAACAGAAGGAACACAGTGTCAGATCATAGAAGGTCTCATCCAACTGAAAGCCGATCTCAATATTTAATCAGAGTGGCTAAAAGTTAAACAATGAATTACATGAACTTTTTTCATGTTTGAAAGATCGCTCCACTTCATGTGTACTAAAAGGACTATGTTCTCAACAAAAAGCATCTCATGGTGGCAAAATGAAGGACAAGGAGGAAGTGAGCCGCTAAGAGGAATTGTGAAACTGTGTTCACCATTCCAAAGGAAAGTCAAATACTACAGACTTTCCTGTGTCTCCAGCCCCCTTGATGTAGTGAAGAGAGATAGATACGAAAATATTATTTCTTATTTATCTCACAGTGAATATTGTGCCATTAACCAAGCTCTGTGGGGTTTGGTACATTTAATACAAATAGAAGAAATTAACCATATCACCCCAAACTGAAGTTTAGAGAGGCATATGTAACATCACCTTGTTGGGCAGGGCTGGGTGCAGCCTTATCAAATCCCTTTGGACTCATTAGGTACAGGAGTACCTCAATGTCTCCCCTACCCCCCCTTTCCTCACTCAGCAATACCAGAATCTGTTTTTCTTGAACTTGCTAAGACCTGTACTCACGCTACTTGAAACATTCCCCATCTGACTAAATTATTCAATGTTGCTATCACACATGGCATATCTGTCACTTCAGTGCAGATTCCAATACAGAAAATCCTGAGTTCCTCATTATCTTCCATCATTACAACCTGCTTGCCTCTCTTAATTAGTAAATATGTATTTGTCAATGCATTCTAAATGGTTCATTGTGTATGTTAGAAAAAACAATGATATTGTCTAAGATACATTCAGTATATTTATCCACTCAAGAATGAGCATTACAATACTATCAAACTAATAATTGTCATTCTAATTTATCACCGTGGATACTAAAATCAGTGAGTGAAAGTTTGATGTCAAAGAGGATATTTTCATGGATTCAATGAACTCTCTACAAAATATACAGAGCAAACCAGTAATTTTACAATAGAATAATCTGACAAATAACACTTTAACAAGGAGTGAAACAACATCTATAGTAAAACCAATTAACATCATTCACCTGCCGATGTACTGAGAAAGACCTCATCCTCTGTATTATCCCTTCCCAAGTCCCAGAAAAAAAAAAACTGAAATCTAATCACAAACACAAATCATACATACCTGATTTGATGTCCATCCTACAAAATAACTTATTCACAACTGTTTAAAATGTCAAAATCATTTTTCAAGAAGATTAAGGAAGTGTGATAAATGACAGAGCCTACAGAGACAAGATCACTGAACGCAGATTAGGATTTGGACGCTGGACCAGAACTACTATCCTTTTTTCAGGTTTACTCTCTTGTTCTTCCTTTCCTTGCCTTGCCTTGCCACTGATAAGTGGTTTGCTGAGGGTAATGAGCATATGAAACCATGAAAGGGTTTTTTTTTTTTTATTAGAGTACCATATTCTGAGTGTTTGGAAAGAGCCCTCACAAACACTTTTCTAGGAAAATATGCATTGAAAACATGGACGCGAATTGAAATTTAGATGAGGGGGTAAATGGCAGGTGAATAAAATAATCTTGAAATAGCAGCTTAGAGACTGACAGAAGATTAAAAACTGTCACTGTGGCTACCTACCAGTGCCTCATCCTCTCTAGATTAGAATGTGAAAGTAATACGGGAAAAAATAGAGACATAGAGGTTAAATTTTGCTGAAACCAGTAAGGAAGATTTCAGCCAACAGATTTTCTCTCTCTCTCTCTCTCTCTCTCTCTCTCTCTCTCTCTCTCTCTCTCTGGAAAAAAAACAGATATTGCTATTCATAAAAATGTGGAAAACTGAAAAATGAAGGAGGCAGAAGTCAAAAGTCGAACCTGGTTTTAGCTAGCTGTGAAATCTGGACCTGTACCCAGGCATATAGCCCTTGCTCCAATCCAGCAACCTCCTCAGCTCTTCATTCTGCTGACAAGGCTCATTTTTCATTCTAGGTTGTCAGAAAACAGACAAGAGCGGGATACAGGATTCAGAGATTCTGGTGATGCCTTCAAATTACTCCGTATTCCTCCTGGGACTCTCCCCGTCCTAATGTTTTCAGCCTGTCAGTCAAAAAGTTGGAGGTGTTGAATTTAAAATTCAGGTTGAAGAACAGGACAGACTCTGACAGACACTTCCTGGGTCTCCCCAGTATGTCCTTCCTCACATACCCTCCCAATATCTGTGGCACTTTGCTCCTAAATGAAAGGACAACAGAGTATGTGCAAAGGAGAACTGAATTACAGGTATTGAACACAGTTTGAAATAAAAATCCAAGTAACAGCAGTGGCGTAACAAGAAGTTATCAGCAGCCACACTGGTACCTCCAGACCAACAACACAGAAACGGAGTAAACAAAGAGGAACGACAGAACATGAAGTCCAAGGTTTGGCAGCACATAGCTTTTGCACAGTGTCAACTCCAATATGTTCTGATCAGACACTTATTATAGAACAGCCCATGTGTCATCAAAGACAACCAAATTCATGTATCAACAGAGTTTTTGGCATCATGTAAGAACATTAATTTACTAATACAATAAAATCATATGTTGGTATATTTGTATTCACACAGGTTTACATGCATATATACTTATAAGAGGGAAATTCTTAAAAAGAATCCATAGTGTTTTGGGGTTTTTTTAATATTTTAATTGAAAATAAACTTTTTTATGCAATAGACTCTAATCATGGTTCTCTCCCAACTCCTCCCAGATACTCTTCACACATTTAACTCTGTCCCTTCTTTATCTCTTTCTTTAGAAAATAAGCAACCAAACAAACCAAAATAATAGAAATAAAAAGTTTAAAAAGAAAATGAATAAAGCACAGCACACACACACACACCAAAAAAAAATCCACAAATAATGAAAATTCTACAAATCTAAGCGTGTATAAAGGAAGACGACTCTGTGTTTGCTTAAATTAGACATACACATGGGTACAACTGGCTTACAAACCTACTGGCTGGTTTGATTGGCTTTTGCACTGTCATCATAAAAAAAAAAAAAGGAAAAAGAAATGGCCAGAAACCTGAGACAGAACCCTGCTCATTCTAGACTAGTCAGCGATTGATCAGGACCAAAGCAGCCAAATTGAACTGAACTTAATTGATCTGAGTTAATACCTCCAGCAATTAAGTGATGCTTTAGCCCTCGCACATAGGAGAGAGCCTGGAAAAGAAAATGAAATGAGACAGGGCTGCAAACCTAAGGAAAGAAAACATTATGTTAAACCTTTAGCTCACTGTTCTGTCTAGTAATTGTCACAAAAGTACTGTAAGTTACAAATCAACTATTAATTCACATTTCATTCAAGGCATGTGAATAATTTACCTCCACAGGCCCCGTTTTACAAACAAACTTTGTTAGTATTGGTATTAAAAATGTTTTGTTCTATTAACATTTTATCAAGATATTTGATAATTGTTTATTTTAAAATATTTTCCTGTTTTCATTTTAATTGGATAATGTAAGTTCATAAACCATACTATAATACAGAAAGGATGTTTATTTTTAATGAGCAATAAGCACGCACACACACAATGACAAGACAGAGAGACAAAGACAGCGAGAATACAAAAACTTGGACAGTGGTTATTTCTAAATGGGATATACCTTCAAGAGCTAATTTTTTAGAACTACATGGATAGTACAGAATGATGATGTTTATTATTAGAATCTGACCAAGACCTGAAAAATAATTCAATATGAACTGTAGGCAAGTATCACTGTCTAAATTCTTTCCTATGGTTCTTTTAATACCATCTCTGAATTTATCCTCAGCTCTCATATCAATGAAATAGATTCCCCAACATACTTGCTTAATACAAAAATGCTGCTTCTCAAAGACTGAAGTGAATAGGCAAAATATATTTCGGCATTTAGTTAAACTACTGATCCAAAAGACTGATGCAGACCATTTGTGTTCTCACTGGGAGAAAATGGAGAATAACGCTTCTCTTCTGCACGAAAAGTTCAAACTATCCAACAAGTCAACAGAAATCAGTAAATCAAAACTGCCCAATTTATGACACATGGCATTTCAACTATAACTGGGGCCCTAGAGCCGATAGAAATGTGCTACTATAGCACATAAGCATCTCAGAAGCAGTGAATGAAATATAAAGTTAATGTTATGCAGATATGGCTGTAATCCTCATCTTCTGAACAGGACATGGCAGGCCCCAACATAAATGTACTGAGTTAAATTTAACTATCTCAGAACAGGGTTGTAAGGGAAGATTCTAAAACAAACAAAACAAAAATATTTCTTAGGGCTGTTAATTATATTGATTTTTTTCCTCAATTCATTTAGATTTTCATCTAGTTAGCATCTGAATTAAAAACAAACAGAAAACATTTTAAATCCCCATTTGTAAACTGAACCTCTCTCACAAACCTGTACAAACAAATCCACTTACACATAAATATACTATTCTTAGAGTTTTACTATTCATCAAAACCATATATAGCCAATATAAAGCAGTCCAAATGTGAGTATAAATGACAGAAGAAAGCTGGTCTCCTTCTATATGACTAAAATGCACACTCATGGGCCTGCTGAAAGAGGCTCTGTGTGTTTGTGCTGAGATTCATCTCTGGAGATGACCACATGAGAAGTCAGCCTTCATCTATTCTTTGGTAACTAACCACCATGGGTTTCAGAGCATCCCAGAACCACACAAAATCTACTTTCATTAGCAATTATTGATAAGAAAAAAAGTTTCAATAGTTTCCTGAACCTAGACCACACAGATGGCCCCTTAACTCAGGGAATCACACAACAAAACCAACAGACACAAATGTGAGGGATACTGGTAAGATGGGCAGGATGGTGGGCATATGGGAGAGGGTGAGGAAGAGAGTGGTCAGTGTGCACTATGCACGTGTGTGAAGATGTCAACAAAAAGGTTTATTTAATGATAAAGGAGTAAGGTTGCCTAACTAGTATTACAAAACTTCAAGCATGAGAATTCCTGTATTCAAAACACGGAGGAAGTGAGTCGTGTTCTGTTTTGTTTTTGTTTTCTTTTCCTGTTTTTTATTAATTATTATTATTTATTACAATTTAGTCTGTTTGTATCCCGGCTGTGGCCCCCTCCCTCGTCTCCTCCCAATCTCACCTTTCCTCCCTCTTCTAATCCTTTGCCATTTCCTTAGTCTCCTGCTAGAAGAGGTCCTCCTTTTTATTTTCAGGCTTGGTAGCATTTTCAAAGTTTTTCAATTTGATCATCAAAATCTAATTTTGAGTCTTCATTGTTCTCTTTTCTCCCTCCTATTCCCCAAGGGATAAGAAGATAGAGGAGTATGTATCATATGTGTCTTTCTGCTTCTGCTGCCTGCAAATGTCATGATTTCCTTGTTTTTAATTGCTGAGTAGTATTCCATTGTGTAAATGTACTACAATTTGTGTATCCATTCCTCTGTTGAGGGACATCTAGGTTGTTTCCAGATTCTGGCTATTACAAATAAAGCTGCTACAAACATGGTTGAGCAAATGTCCTTATTGAATGGTAAGGTATCTTTTGGGTATATGCCTAGGAGTGGTATACCTGGATCTTGAGGTAGCACTATTCCTAATTTTCTGAGAAAGTGACAGGTTGATTTCCAAAGTGGTTGTACAAGGTTACACTCCCAACAGCAATGGAGGAGGGTTCCCCTTTCTCCACATCCTTTCCAGCATGCATCATCCCTTGAATTTTTGATCTTAGCCATTCTGATGAGTGTGAGGTAGAATCTCAGGGTCGTTTTGATTTACATTTCCCGAATGACTAAGGATTTTGAGCATTTCTTTAAGTGTACCTCTGCCATTCAGTATTCCTCTGTTGAGAATTCCCTGTTTAGCTCTGTACCCCATTTTTTAAATGGATTACTTGGTTTGTTGGTGTTTAACCTCTTGAGGTATCCCAGAAGCAAACACATTTGATACATACTTATAAGTGGATGTTAGCTATATAATATAGGATAAACATACTAAAATCTATAATCCTAAAGAACCTAAATAAGAAGGAAAACCCTAGGGAAGATGCTTAATCCTCATTCAGAAAGGCAAACAGGATAGACATCAGAAGTAGGAGAAAACAGGAACAAGACAGGAGCCTTCCACAGAGGACATTTAAAAGACTCTACCCACCAGAGTATCGAAGAAAATACTGAGACTCAGCCAAACTTTGGCCATAGTGCTGAAATCCTTATGAAACAAGAGGGAGACAGAAAGACCTGGAGGAGTCAGGATCTCCACAGGAGAACAACAAATCTAAAATACCTAGATCCAGGAGGGCTTGCAGGGACCAATACTCCAACCAAAGACCATGCATGGAAAGGACCTAGACCCCTTGTTCAAAGGAAGCCCATTAGCTGCTCAGTTTCCAAGTGATCCCCTAGTAAGGAGTACAGAGGCTGTCTCTGAGATGAACTCAGTGGCTAGCTCTTTGATTACTTCCCCCTGGGGAGTGCAGCCTTGTCAGGCCACAGAGGAAGATGATGCAGCCAGCCTTGATGAGACCTGATAAGCTAGGGTCAGATAGAACCAGAGGAGGTCCTCCATTTTCAGGGGACTAGGGAATGGGCATTCAGAGAGATGAGGGAGGGTGGGTGGGGTTGGGAGGAGATGAGGGAGGGGTCTGCAGCAGGGATACAAAGTGAATAAATTGTAATAAATATATATATATAATTAAATTTTAAAAAGGAAGGTATATGAGGCATTGGGTGTGGGGCATATCATCTTTCCTCTGAGTCTCTTGATCTTCCTCCTGTGCTCAAGCTCCAGTCCAGGCTCATTTGGTTGCAGTCTAGCCAGGCTAGCTGTGCTTCAAAAACTTACACTAATGTAGTCAAGTGTTGATCTAAGAAAACAGCAACAAAAAAGGCTAAAATAAATGAAGCTAAAATAAACTTGGTGCTCTTCCTCGTTTTCTGTTTCTTACTCCTCTTTTTATAAACTTTTTGAATTTAACTTTTTAAATATAAACTAAAGTATAATAGAGAAAAAGTCAGTATTTCTAAAAGGACTGTATTGCAGTTTTGATGTAAGAAACAGAAATGGCACTAAGTTCTAAGAATACCCCACTGTGTCTAAGATAATATGGAAGTTCAAAGCCACCCGGTATCTACAAACCAGAGCCAGCCCTTGAACTGCAAGACAACCACAGTGTGAACTTTATATTATAACTGGGGAACTTAAAAATGGGAAAAGGCTGAGGCAATATTTTGGTGGTAATTGACATACAAACTGCCCAATTTCAGTACTAATTTAGTTGATCGTTTCAGTTTTTTCAGTCAAACTTGGATATTCTCCAAAATATGTTAAAACAAAACCCATCCTAAAATAATTTTTGCTTAGGTTGGCATATACCCTAGATAACCCTCCAAACTGATTCACAGTGTTGTCTGAGATTCCTAGCTCTTGTAAAGATTTAAATTTATGAAAGCTAGGAATGTTTCTTCTGTATTCTCTATTATAAATGAGATGAAATTCATGGCATTGCATCCAGTACCCAAGAAAGCCTCCATCTTGCAGCCACAAACACCACTTCTCTTGGCTATAGGTAGGTGCCATCTTACATGGCTTACAGTGAGCATTTAAGGTTGACCTTGGTAAGTCCTATAGAGTTATTTGCTTTCTTCAGAATTTTTTGGTTAATACAGGTACAAACATTCTTGGTATTCTTATTTTACATTGCAAATAATTCTTTGAAATGTTTAAACAGTAATAAAATACCCACACTCAGAAGAGAGAGGGAATAAAGAAATTAACATTGTATGGTAATTTAAATAAACACTCATCACCAAACAAAGAGTTCCTTCATTTTATGCCAGTTCATGCCAGAACCTAAGGCAGAACTTTCATCTCATCCTATGCCTGAATCCAAATCATTTGACCAGCTACTGCAGGATTCTGGTTAGTAGACATCTAGCTCAAGTAACCTCTAAGAGAGAACATTTAAACTAGCCTTGACGGATGCCTCAAGGTTCTGTTTGACTCAACATACCCACCTAGAACCTGGAAGCAGCAGAACTTAGGGAGAAAGGGTTCTGCTTTCACAGACCTCACCCACTCATGAATCCAAGGTTGGAATGACTCATTCAAAAAGACTCTACCCAGCAGTGTATCAAAGCAGATGCTGAGACTCATAACCAAACTTTGGGCAGAGTGCAGGGAATCTTATGAAAGAAGGGAGAGATAGTAAGACCTGGAGAGGACAGGAGCTCCTCAAGGAGAGCAACAGAACCAAAATATCTGGGCACAGGGTTCTTTTCTGAGACTGATACTTCAACCAAGGACCATTCATGGATATAACATGGAACTCCTTAACAGATATAGCCCATGGCAGCTCAGTATCCAAGTGTGTTCTCTAGCAAAGGGAACAGGGACTATCTCTGACATGAACTCAATGGCTGGTTCTTTGACCATCCCGCCCCCAGGGGGGAGCAGCCTTGCCAGGCTACAGAAGAAGCCATGCAGCCAGTCGTGATGAGACCTGATAAGCTAGGGTCAGATGGAAGGGGAGGAGGACCTCCCCTATCAGTGAACTTGGAGAGGGGCATGGGAGGAGATGAGAGAGGGAGGATAGGATTGGGAAGGAATGAGGGAAGGGGATACAGCTGGGATACAAAGTGAATAAATTATAATTAATATAAAAATAAAAATTTAATAATAAAAAAGAGTCTGAGTATCTACTACACATGAAATACTGTAGTGTTTCATATTCTGTTTTCATTGTTCTCTTTTCTTCTTCCTCTTCTGCAAGGAATGAGAATAGGGTTGTAGGGAATCAAAATACCTTTTCATTTTCCAATCCCTATGTCCTATTTGCATGCTCAGGCTCCTTTACAGGCTTCTTTGCTTGCACACTGTCAATTCTTTCCATGGAGAACAAAGCTGGTGTGCAGAAGTAGAAGCAATTAGATAAAGCTATTTTTTCAATAATGATATTTCAAAGTTAGAGATGTAATTAAGTTCATTAGGTATTTGTCTCACACATACAAAATAACCTGGGTTTCATCCTCAGGGCCACATAAAACTAGACATGGGACACAACTCTAATCCCAGACCCTTGGGATGTAGAGGCAGGAATATCAGAAGTTGAAGATAATCCTTAGCTACATAGTGAGAGTGAGGCCAACCTGGGGTACCTGAGATTCTGTCTTTAAAATGGATCATCCATAGAATTGTTCATCAAGCAGCAGAGCGTCTAACTAGAGAGAAAATGAAATCACTAAATAAACATTAGTGAACTTTACGAAGTGCTGTAGTTTGCTGAACTGCAAGACATTCTGGATTCCGTTGCTGTTGTGTTAAGAGGAGGTGAGGGATTTGCGTGCACTTTCACATCAGTTGAACCGTGCATGTTCAGTCATTTTGAAGAACTATGTAAGAAGACTACCCAGACCTCCGCAGCTGATTGTCACATGTGCCATTTTGGGTAGCCTGTGTCCAAGAAAACAGTTTGAAATCTAAATAAATAATGCTACCGCTACAAAGAGGCTTTTAGTAATTTCCTTTCCATGTTTTCAAAGCCTATTGACTAAGAAATGGGTGAATCTTGATGTCTTGTTCTTGCTCTTGTAAACTTGCATAATGCTGAAACAATAATTGTAAGACTGTATGCCAAATAATTAAGAATCAAGAAATATGTTAATCAAAACAAACAGTGTTGTATTCTGGTTATATTTGTGTAAAAATTCAGATCTCTACAATGAAAGGAATCAGCAGACATATAAATGTAGGTGTACGCTTTATTTCTGTAAAATATTTATGAGTACAATAAAAATAGATTAAAAACAGAAGAAGAAGCTAGATCCTTAATGAATGCTTTTCTTGGAATTCTTGCTTTCACAGGACTGGATTAGCTACCTCAGGAGTGACTTGTGGATTCTGGAGACATTTTTCAGTGGTTAGCACACCCACCTAGGCTGCTCACAACCACAACTCAAGTTTCACAACACAACGCTCTTCTGGCCTCTTTGGGCAGTTACACTCACATAGTAAATATTCACACAGACATATACACATACACATAGGTAAAAATAAAAATAAATCTTTAAAAAGTGTGACTTATTATAAAATAGTTCTACCCTTTGCGTTTCATCTCACTTACATGTGCAAGCTTGCCTTCTGGCTTACCACCATGGGTTTAAGCAGCAAGAAGCCATCACCAGAAAATAACTAAATGTTCTGAACTCCCCAGCTTCCAAATGCATGAACCAAAACAAACGTCCTTCTTTTATAAAGTACTCTGCCTCGATCACTTCAGTATCACAGCAGAAAATGAACTGAGCCGGTGAGAGTGCCTGCTGTAGAAGCAAGAGAAGCTGAGTCCAGGCCCCAGAGTCCACAGAAAAGCTCAGTGTGTCTCTGCACACTGTAACCTCCATGCCACGGAGGCAGGACACGAAGGCCACTGGGGCTTGCTGGTTGACAAATAGGCTCCATATTAAGGCATAGACCTTGTCTCAAAGAAATGTAATGAAAAGTGATGGATCAAGCCACCTGACATCCTGCTCTGGCTTCTGCGTGTATAGGAGTACATATGGTATGCACATACATACATTCACACACGCACACACACACACACACCGAAAAGAAAGTAAATTGGGCTATGATATGTCATTACTTTATATTTGGTTTCTCTCTAGCTGTCCAAAATATGGAAATTTTTATTGAAATAATTATATTCTTATTACAATCACTTTTTACTGTTAATTTGTCTTTCTAGTATATGTCCATGTATATGTATATATATACATGTATAAAAACCCACCAAGAGGCTGTTAGAAATCTACATTTTTATGCACTGAACACAAGGGCATCCAAGCTCATAAAAGATACACTTCTACAGTTAAAATCAAATACTGATCCTAACACAGTGACAGTCAGTAGCTTCCATATCCCCCTTTCACTAACAGGCAGATCATACAGACAAATGCTAAACAGAGACATACTGGAGTTAACATCACAAATCAAATGGACCCAACAGATGTCTACATCCACCCAAATGCTAAAGAACCAGCAGCTCATGGAACTTTCTCCAAAAGTGATCATATATTAATATAATTGGTTGACGATTGCCAAACAGTCAGCCCTAAAAACAAATAACATTATGCAGACTAAACAGTTTAAACTTATGAACATATATGTAAATACACAATAATAATAAGTGAAAAAAGAGGCAATGAACTTTAAGGAGAGTGGGAAAGGGTTTATGGGAGGGTTTGAAGGTAGAAAGGGGAAGGAAGAAATGTTATAATTATATTATAATCTGAAATTTTTTAAAAGGTGGGCAATGCCTAAGAAATGGCTCCTGAGGTTGTTTATAGAAATCTTGTTGTTTAGCTCTGGAACCTTACAAATCAAGATTAAAATTCTATCACCACTATTTAATTGCTATGTGCCCTATATGACCTTGAATAAGACATTTATTCTCTATAATGCACTATCCCAGATATTAGCTGAGACATGTTTCCTTATAACCACTGCGTAACAAAAGAGAGACAGAGAGAGAGAGAGAAAATCCAAGGGCAGAATATGAATGAGTTACACTATATTCAACAGGAATTCACCCCAAGTAAATAGTTACTGCACCACTATGAACTTCCAAGGCAGACACCCACATGTCTTTTCCTACTCTCCACTGCATAAAGCTGTGTCTATTCTTTTCCACATGACATGTTAAATCAGAGACTCATAGCCACGAATCAAGCAGACAGTTCTGGAGACTGCCAGTTCTTCTGTGTCAGAGGACACTACAGTGTTTGTCAGATGGGAACAGGCTCCTGTGAAAGAGAGGCACATTTGCCTGAAATGACCACTTCATCATCCTAAAGTACCAATGCCTCCTTGCAGCAGCTTGTGCTCCTGGGGAATCTGGCACAGAACCAATTGAATGGTTACAGTGGCCGATGAAAATAAGTAGTTCCAGGAAATCACTTATTTGACTTGAAAAGACACACAGGTCACAGGATAAGCCAGTCAATCTAAGCCCTTAATTTGAAAATTAATGAGACGAAATCTTCAAATTGCCAAAGAGCATTGGAGAGGTATTGCTCACCCTGTCATCTATCCGCTATTCCCAGGGCATCTTTGCTTATCATCAAAAGAAAGCATACTGGTTCTGGGCAGATTATGCCTGAGTGAGAGTGCTCTGGAAGAAGGGTTTTGATTCTGAAGATGTTGCAGAAGGTACTGAGCAAAAGAAAATTCAAGAAAGAAAATAATGAAATAATTAGCCTCTGAGAATCTCAGGGTAGGATTGCAGAAGCATGTCTATGGTTCATTGACATGACCCAGCTCTGAATAATCAGTTACCAGTCTTGTCATTTTCATATTTCAATTTTCTTTGAATCAGTACAGAAGACTGAACCTAAGATGTTATACTTGTGAGGTGAGCACCCACTCACAGCCCCAGTCAGACATTTCACTCTTTCAAAAGAAATGGTGTGACTCAGTTTACGTCTAGGTGATTATGTGGGAGAAAAAGTCAGGTCACTTGTAATCATGCCCAAACAAAGGTGAAGAGGTCATGAGCCAAAGAACATTTTCTACAACTAAGACTTACAACACTCAGACCAATTACTTATTTTACGTGATAGACGATAGAAGAAAAAGCCTACCCTACTCTATCACTTGAGTTACAATCAACACAAATAGCTAAACAGAAGAGAAAGGGGAAATATATTTCTTGGTTCTAATAAACTGGGAAAGCATTAAAACATATAAATAATTTGGAAATAAACTTTTTTTAAGTGCTAGAGCATTTTATATCCAACAGAAAAAATTCTCAATGTAATAGATTAATTAGTCTCCATTTTCCTACAACTGTGTATAGATGGATAGCTATCAAAATTTTTTCCAGCCCTTTTTTACATTATGGAGTTGTTTACTTTCAAGAAATTATACATAACACCAAAAATACACTTTTTTTCAGAAGTACCTTTATTACCTTATTTCAGCTCACAATTCCAGGTTACATTCCATCATCATGGGAAAGTCAAGGCACGAGGGGTTGGAAACAGTCACATCTACAATCAGAAGCAAGAGAATGAATGTATGTATGTTTTTATCAACTTGAATTCCCCACTTTTATACAGTTCAGGATCCCTTGCCTAGGGGATAGTGCCTCCCGCAGTCCTCCAGCTCTTGCAATCGAGAGTGGAAATATGTGTGTTACTGTCTTCACAGACTTTTGATATGCTAATGAACCATTTCCAAGAGCTCTTACCTTCCCCTGGATAACACTAGGGATGGGCGCAATCAATAGAAGGAACCATAATCCTGAAACTTCTCATGGAGAAAAACTACCCATCACCCAGGAATAATCATACAAACAATGAATACCTGCATTAAACTGTTAAAGGTGCAGTTTGCTTATCACAGCAAAGAGAATTTAAAAACACAGAAAATTCCAGGGGAGCCTCAAATTCTCAAATTCTTCTCTGAAAGATAATGGCTGGATTTGTTAAAATATTACAAGAAAAAGGTGACTTAAAACAAGAATTTACTGACTTGAGAGGCAGAAGCAAAACAACAACAACAAAACCTGATTGCCTCCAGATCCCAAACAAGCAAGACATAATTTTTGGAAAGACTTTGAGCAACAAAAGCCTATTAAGACATTTCCACTAAACAGAATTTAGACTTACAGAAAAGAAATCTTCAGGAATGTTGCCTTCTCAGATGAAAGTATTATTTCAGACAGCTTCTGGATAGCCATAGCTACAGTGAGGAAAACTGTAAGGCTTGGAAATCAAAGAAACAGTTCATAGTGGATAACTGTACTTAGGCAGTATCTGGCAGGTAGGAAAGAAAAGGAATTGCTGACAATAAAATAAATTGGAAAGGAAACAAATGATTAATCCAAGAAGCCACAAGCAACTATTGTCTCATTTAAAAAAGAAAAAGAATTTTTTAAAAGCCTTTGACATGAGCCTTCAAATATTCGAAGAGGCTGTCTTTTGGGCAAAATACAAATGGCCAGATAAATTGGACAAAGCAAAGTATGGTGGCCCAACAATACCCTCTTTAGATGTGTCAGTGGACTCTTTCCACTGAATCTCATCAGCCAAGATTCTATCGTGTCTCACATCAGTAACTGCCACATTTGTCAGTTTACTCTTCTCCAAATTACTCACCTACTGTATTTTGTATATGTGAGTGTGCAGAGAAGAGCTGAGTGACAAGGTACCTTGTTTTTGGTCTATTACCCACATCTGTATCTACCCTACATCTAGATCTGATGAAAATAAATGATACTATCCAGAAATGCTGGATTTAAAGGTGGACAATAGAATAAAGTCAGAAATGTAAATCATCTCCCTGGAGTGGGGAGTGAATCTCTTCTATATACAGAAATAATGTGTAATAGGTTTAATTGTCAACATGAACACACTGTGGAATCATATGGAAAGAGAGTCTTACTGAGATACTGTCATCTAGATCAAGTTAGCCTTGAGCACATCTGGGGGGAATTGTCTTGATTTCATTAACTGAGAACCTATCCACTGTGGGTGATTCCATTCCCTAGGCAAGGGATTCTCATCTGTATGAAAGTGGAAGATGAAATTGGGTATGGGCATGCATTCACTTATTTACTTATTTATTTTGCTTTTGACTCTAGATGCAACCTAGCTGGTTCAAGTTCCTGCTGCCTTGACTTCCCTTCAGTGATTGAATGTAACCTGTGAGCTGAAATAAATTTTTCTCACCTAAGTTACTTCTGTTGAGTATTTTATCACAGCAATGGGGAACAAATATAAGAAAGATACAAATGGACATTTGAGAATTAGGTGAATCCCAAGAGAGACAGTTAACTGAAGAGCAAACTATTGTGTTTTTCCATCTGCCACCAGCTTCCTTTAGTCCTTATCAATGGCATGGGAAAATAATATCTCTGACTTGTCCAACAAGATTTAGAAGGACCAGAAATATTTTCTTAATGTTTTCTTTCTTTCATCCAGCTTTAAGGGAAAGACATGGATTCCTCAAGGATATATCCAACCACTGCATCTCTGTATTATCACATTAACCAAAGGCATTCAATAACCAGAAAACTCCATTTGGATAAACACATGGAAAAAAATCAGCTTTCATTGTGCTCATTATCCAAAGGAAAAGGGAGTTATTTTATCATATATAATTTATTAAATATAATTTATGCTTCAACATGAAAGAAAAAACAAATTTATTCCATCGCCAAGAAAAAAGCCACTCTTAAAATTATATAAAGAAGGAAAATAAACATAAATAACATGAACATCATCAAAAATTATGAAAATGAAGTAATTAATGTTTGGAAAATTAGAAAATGTCTGACTTAGGAAAGTCAATGAACTGACAAAAATATTATGCCATAAAACATTCAGGCCTGAGGTCATGGCTAAGTCAGCAAAGCACGGTTCATAGAACTGTGAGAATCTAAGTTTGATTCCCAGTGTTACAGAGGTGAAAGCAGACAAATTATTGGGGCCAGCACACTTATTCTAATCGTCAATTCCCTGGAACTAGTGAAAGACCATGTCTAAAACAGGGTAGATGGTTTCTGATTACGCCTGACCTCTGACATTTGCACACACAAGCACACATGCGTATATGCACTCTCAAACACAAGCATGTCTAAACATATGTGCACTCATAAAATATTAGATTATTTAGGAATGAAGGATGCTTTGGTGTCTGAAGATACATACTTATGGAAGACATTAGAGACAGGGAACCTTTTGGAAACTTGTAGAAAGTGCAGTTGGACTATGAGAAGTCACACATTCTAGCCAGCCCTCTTATTTCTTGCTTGAAGGCACAAGGCAGCCAAGCTTGCTTAAGTGTCCTCTGACCCCCATCAATCAACAGGTGGAGAACTGCTTTCCCAGGGAACTGTTAACTAGCAAAGGGATTGTGTCCATATGCACTAATAGTTATACAGCTCTGACGTAAATGCTAAGGTTCCAAGCAGACACAAATCAACCTTGATAAATTCCACTAAAAGACAAAGAATTGAAATCTATCTTTAGGGCCTCTGTCTTAAACATGAATAAATATTCAAGACTCTCTGGAAAATTGAGACTGGTATCCAAGGTGAATGACAGAGTATGACAAACAAATGGGAACAAGAAACTGGAAAAAAGGACAACTCCAAAGGAAAAAAAAAATCCAGCAAACAAAAAACTATGATCTTTGTATTCATTACTTCTCATGTCAGTGTGAAAATATATATATATTTATATATATATATATATCTGACAGGAACTACTACATAAGGGAGAAGTTCCTTGTCTCACAGTTTCAGAGAGTTGCTCAATGCAGAAATGCTGGGGAGGCTTGGGGAAGTTCTGCCAATGGGAATGTAGGCTAGAGACTCCTCATACAGCTGAGACAGAAAGCAGAAGGAACTGATGGAACCCCAAGTGGGTATGACTTTCAAAGGCCATAGGCCATTCTGCCAGCCAGTCCCACCCCTTAAAGACTCCCAAGAGTCACAAACTAAAGACCAGTGTTCAAAACATGAATGTATGGGGAACACACCTGATCCAAACCATGACAGAAGTTTTTTTGTTTTGTTTTTTAAAGGCAGCCAGGGGAACAAAATATGGGGTAATCTGGAAGAGATCTTTCAGGAAACTAAACTGAGCTCTTAGGCATGAAGAGTAAAATGGAAGAAATAAAGAACACAATGGCAACGTTAGAAAATAAAGTTGAGGAGATATTAAAAAAAAAAAGCAGAGGGGGGGGGGAACAGGAGAGAGAGACAGAAAATTCACAGACTCGATCCAGGAGGTCGGCTCCCTGACCTATTTCAGGAAAAAAGAGGAAAAAATGGACAGAAAATTGTGAGCTATATAATAAAGGCTTGTATGGGCTGAAAAGACCAGGCACAATAGATAAATACTAAGAAAATAAACTTCAAAAAATGTTTTTTATTACGTTTTCAGCTCTCTGGAGATAGAGAGATCTTAAAACTTCAGAGAGTAAAAAAATCTCACACAGATGAAAATATTAGTACAGTAATCGAGGAGACCTATTTAAATATTCACAGGAGAAATTAGTGTATCCTAACCTAGAAATGAATTAATCGGTCAACAAGGAGTGACTTGTGGTGCTCATAATGTCTCACATAGCTGTGCAGTCCGTTAATCCCTGCCTCTGTGTATCTGGTTGTTTGCTTATTTATTAAATGAATGGCTAAGAGATTAAACCCTAGCAAAAACAGCAGTTTGGCCAAGAAAAAGAAGGAAGATAGTGACGTAAACAGAGAGAACACTGAACACAACAGTAAAAGCTTGTGTATCAAAAGGTAGCACAAGATGCTGGAAAACATCCAACCTGTAAGAAATCGTTAAAATTAGGTCCCGCTATTAGAAGCCGACCCTCTGCTAAACCTGGTGCAAAAGTACTGGAAATCAGAAAGTGTGGTTTTAGAGTTGGAATAGTGACAGAACTGGGATTCACTTTCTTCCTTGGCAGGGAAGTTTGCTTCTCTTCAGACACTGCTGTGGAAAGGGCTGGGTCAGCAAAACTAGGAAGGGCTCTGCAGTTGAGAGTTGCAGTAGGGAGCGCTTCTTACAACGTGCCTTCCTCTCCTTTTCTCAGTTAGTTCAGTTTGGCTCTGGGCCCAAATCCATTCCCATTGTCACATTATTTCTCTCGATGTTCTGGTATGGAATGGTCTGTTTTTAGCAAGACTACTGTATAATCGCATTGCTTTTATTGTGAAGATTTGCAGCCAGAGCTGTAAACTTGGTGCAATTTTTTATTTTTCCTTTCAAAAATAATAATTGGCTTCTCTCGGTCTACAATGCATTCTATTTTTGTCCTGGTGAATATCATCACCCATAACATGCAGGCAGAGTTAGAGAGAATGGAAAGATTTGTTGCAGACCAATAGACCCTTTCATTTATCTTTTGTTTGTGATTCTTAAATATGTTCTGCTGAGATATACTTCTTCAGGAGAGCTATGATTTAACTGTTTTAATTTTAAATCTGATGTTTTCTTCACTCTACCATTCTATGTGATTAGAGCCTTCCTGAATCTTCCTTTTCAAGAAAGCAGTGATCTTTAAGATGCTGCCTGCTTTTCTGTACATAGGATGCCTTCTATTTCACTCTAGCTGTGTGGATTATCATTTGTTAATAAACTAATCCTGCATTCCACCCCCACCAAAAGCAAGCATTGAACATATAAACAGCCTGCTGCTTCATTTCCCTGAGCTAAAAACTTTTAACTTTTACTTTTCCCAACAAGCGTGTGCTAAGAATGCATATAAGAAGATTACACCATGAATTGCTCTGTTATTTTTAAGCTTTTACTAATCTTTATGAAATAAACATATTATTTTATTGGCATTCAGTAATTTTTCTCCTATTGAGGAAAAGGCGTGTTTATATTCTCGCTGTTTTTTAACAATAGCTGGTGGCATTCAAAAGAAAGTGTGGTACCTGGGACTAGATGATGCTAAAAGATGCAAAATGTAATCTTCAGGGTGACACAGAAATAACATGAACCTAAATTACCATTAGCCTCCGTGTTTCTGTAGTGATTTCAAGACATTTCCAGGTATGTTATCGCACTTGATCTTCACGGCCATCCTGTCACATGGGTAGAAGAGACAGGAAACAGCATTATGTAAGTGCAAGACTGAGCCTCGAGTTACTGAGCTCAACTGTGACAGTACAGTTAAGACAGAGTAAAGAGGAGCTTTAACACTCAATCTCTTGATCATTGTCCACTCAGGTATCAGGTCTCTGAGTACGCTTGTAAGTTTTATTTTAGCATATAGTTTTTCAGAGGATTCTGGCCATGTTCAGCTTGGCTTTCTGTTTCTAGAAGTAATGATGCAGATATCATGGCAGCCGACTGAGGAGAAGCAAACTGTTCATGTCATATAGCTATGGAGAGAGAAGAAAAAAGAAGGGACAGCATCCTGTGCCCTTAGAAGGCAGAAGCAAGCCACCAGTGAGCTGCTTCCTCCAACTGAGGGTCCCAGTCCTGATGCATCCATCATTATTCAATGATGCCATCATCTGGGAATTCACTGAAACCTGGGGGTAAAACAAAATTCTTCAGATAGAAATCTTTAAGACTTCACTTATAAAAACCTATTTTAAAAAAATCTTTGTAAAATCTAGATAAATTGTTAACTATTTGACATAAGCAAATGCTTTGTAAGAAGAGCTACATAAAGGGATTCGTCTATTTTCTAGAGTAGAGATGGCAGCTAATTACATTTCTAACATAATTTTTTCTTATGAATGTAAAAATATGTCAAAACATTGAATAACATTTTAATTTAAAAATTAATTATTTCCCTTCACACCAGTTTGGGTTTTATTGTTGCAAATTTTAGTTTTGACTGTCTACTTTCATAAATATTTTACATTTTCATAACTTCAGTGAACTCATTATTGCTTGTTTCCACTTAATATTATAGTAAACATAGTTTCTATAATACTGACCTGGAAAACATTATAATAATTATGTTTGTATATAACTTTTTCGTTTTATTTTTTAAAATTAGGACAGTGATTACAAAACTATGAATACTTAAACTAATGATTCAAGTTTCTATATTGCTTCTCAAAACAGTTGTAACATTTACAGGTTCAGTAGCCGTGTGAGACCCCAGCTCTACCAGCAGAGGCTCATGATTTTCATTCCTCCGGCCAAAAGCATTGCTAGTATTCTTGACTCCTCTCTTTGTCTCATCAGAAAATTCTATTTTCTTTAAGATGTATCCTGCGTTGGACGCCACACAATACTCTTCGGGTACCCCTTAGATCCTTGCACCTATCCAAGTATATCATTTTGCCTGTTATTCATGGTGATAGATAGATCAATGAATGTGATTTCTGTGCTCGTGTTGAAGTTATTTGTCTTCTGTGAATCATCCTCTGTGTCATCTGAAAATTCATCTCCAATCTCACCACACTTCTTGAGAGGTGAGTGAAGTGATGCCTCGTTCTTGCTTTCTACCTGTTTCTGGTGATTTCTCTGCCACTTGATTACAGTGTTAAAATTTAATAGTTTTGAATATGAAATGTGTGTTTTTATGATGAGAATGTATGGTGCTCACCTTGAAATCACTATGCCAGATAAAATAACACGGACACTGAAGGACAACTCTTGCATGGTTCTGCTATACATGATACCCAGCATGCTGAAATATGTGAGAAAGTCAAAGAAGGTCAATGGGAAGAAAAGCAAGCGGCTGGTAGAATGAGACTTATTTAATGAGTACCAAATTTGGGCTTATGGGATGAATAGTGATGATTGAACGTATTCAATACGCTGAACTCTACACTCAAACATGACTGAAATGGAAATAAGCCAATAATTAAAAATTGAAAAAAAAATTAGCAAAATCCATGTTTAGGAATAACCATTTTTTTGGCTATAATAACAAGATGAGTGATGATGGTGACTACAGCTTAAGGTGATAATAAAAAATTAAATTACCAGTCAAAGTATATTCTAGTGGTTGGAAGTAAGTCTGTGATAAAGATAGGGATTTGGGAGTTAGAAACATAGAGAGAGAGTACATAAATGCGTGAGATTAGATGGAGTCCAAGAAAGTGAATAGAAGAGAGCTGTGAGGTGAACCTCAGGAACCCTTACTATTAGCTGCAGGGAAGAGGGAGAATTTGCTAAATAAACCTGAGAGGGAGCTCCGTGAAGAAAGAAACCCAGTGATTACGGTAACCTGGAAACCAGACAAAGAAGGGAATAAGCAGCCAAGTGTTAACACCTGTTACTATGAAGCTGAGATCTGAGCAATGGATTTAATAACATGACCTTGAGACCATGACAAGAGCAATTTGAAGTGCTATAGCCAACATAAAGCCTTAACTAAAATCATTGCAAGGGAGACTGAGGAGCATAACGTGCAACTAATTAATAGAGAAAAAGTACTCACAGAGTCATATTGCAAAGTCGAGTATGGATTGGAGAGAGAAGACACTGCTATTTTGTTTCTGGGTTGTTTTATTTTTTTCTGTGTATGTGTGCATGTGTGTGTGTGTCTGTGTGTGTAAGTGACTTAGAATTTTTAACTATTTCTTTCATTTTGATGATTATCATACAGTTACATCAGTTTCAGCTTCCCTTTATTCTCTCCAAACCCTTCCATGTACCTCTCTTTGCTCTGTTTTGATTTCATGTCCCTTTTAATTGTTAATTGTTGTTACATGCACGAAAGGAAGAAAGAAAGAATGTGTTGTTATATGCATATTATCTTAGTTAGGATTATAATTGCTATGATAAAACAGCATGATCAAAAACAGCTTGGAGAGGAAAGGGTTCCATATAACAGTTCATTATCAAAAGCAATGAGGGCAGGAACACAGCAGGGTAGGAACTTAGAGGCAGGAGCTGACACAGAGGCCACGGTGGGTTTTGGTTACTGGCTTGCTCTTCATGGATTGTCCAGCCTGCTTTCATGTAAAACCCAGAATCACCAGTCTAGGGATGGAACCTCTCATAATGGCCAGGGCTCTCCTCCATCAATCATTAAGAAAATGTCCTACAGACAGATCTTACGGAAGCATTTTCTAAGCTGAAGTTTCCTGCTTCTGGATAACTCTAGTTTGTGTCAAGTTGATACAAAATTAGCAAGAACAGGTAGGAAAGTGGGGAAGACCTGGGAAGAGTGAGGTGAGTAGAAATGGTGATCAGAATATATTGCATAAAATTTATTTTCAATTAAAAATATGAGGACAGATGATAGATGAATAGGTAGATGTTAGATAGACAGATCATAGATGGATGGAAAGATAGACAAAAGATAGTTGAAGACAGGTGATAGATAAAGAGAAAGAGAGAACTACTGGATCCATCACACAGTTCAAAAGGGTTGGTTTCAACTGGAACATTAAAGTTTATCGCTGTCTACAGTCAAGTTTTGTTAAATAGTGGTGTATATAGATAGCATAAAAGTCTAATTTTTAAATTATTTTAATTAGAATAAAAGCAAAGTTATACAGACAGGAGAAAATATGCTACAGATTTCAGGCAAAAAACACATAATAAATCATATACAATAAGGTAGATAATTACTTATAGGCATATTATGGCCTAGTGACATTAAAAATACATTCAAAAAAATTCAAAAAAAATACATTCAAGGTTCATTTTTATTAAAGTAAAATAAGTCCATGAAAGTGTATTTATTCCTCCACAATCATTAATTACATGAGAGAAGAGGTGGAATATGGGAAGTAACAAAGGTTACTAAGTGCTACAAAGAAAAAAAAGAATGACATTGGATTTTTGAGTCAAGAAAGTGACCATAGCCAAATGTGGCAGCTATCACCCTCAATCCCAGAACTCTGGAGTCAGAGGTGGGCAGGTGTCTTGAGTTCAAGGCCAGCTTGAGTTCCAGCACTGCCAGAGATACATAGTGGGACCCTTTTTCAGAGAAAGAAAGAGAAGAAAGGAAGGAAGGAAGAGAGAAAGAAGATGGAGAAGAAGAAGAAGAAGAAGAGAGGAACCAAAATATTTACTGTCTAGAGTAGGCTGGGACTCAGATTAGAGCATCAACCACCCTGCATCAGAGCAGCTTTCCCTTGCAGCAGATGAGACCCACAATTGGAAATGTGCAGGGAATGAGGGACTTTAGAGCACTCGGTCCTAAATGGGATGTCTTCATTAAATCCCTCCCCTTGGCCTCAAGAATCTATATAGAAGAGGAGGCAGAAAGGTTGTAAAAGACAGGGGTGGTGGATGACTCCCAGTCTTCAAGACTCAACAGGACTGCGATATATACATATATATAAACTTAGAGATTGTAACAGAACTCACAAGACCTGTACAGCTTCAAGCCAGATGTGGCCCAATCAAGGAGAAAGAGAAGTAGACACAAAATCCCATTCCTAACCAAGAAGATATTTGCAACTGATATATCTGCTGGCAAAGGGAAGATCAGGTTTCCCCCCCCAAAAAATCAGGTTTTTACCCCATCACTGGGTACGTCAGCCACACTCCAATGCAGGATGCATGTCCTGGAGTAGTTGGCCAACATAAAATGAAGTCTCTGTTTTCTGTTGTTGTTTGTTTTTTAGTTTCTTGTTTTATGAGCTTTTTGTTTTGGTTTGATTTTGTTTTTTATCATTGGGGTCTTCTTAGTTTATTTGTTTTGCTTCCGTTTGGTTTGGGGGTATTGATTTTGTGTTTCTGTGATGAGAGAAGATGGGTGAGTAGGGAGGTAGGGAAGGCCTGTGAGAAGTTTAGGGAGAGAAAATGATCACAATATATGGCATTTTAAAAACTTAATAAAAAGAAACTAATTTACTGCCTTCCAAAGCAGGCAAAGGAATAAATAGGAAGGAAGCAGCATCAGCGTCCGTGGCTGGAGATCCTGGTTAGTAGAGATTCACTGAAGCTAAAGTCTCAATGAAACAAACTGGTAACAGAGCATGCAGCAGAGAGCGGGGAGCATGAAGCTATGTCTGAGAAAGAGTTGTCTTTCTCAGTAATTGGAAATTGAGGCTGGCAATATGGCCCAGCAGTTAAGAGTGCTTGCTCTTCTTCCAGAGGACCTGAGTTTGGTTACCATTACTCAGGTATATGGCTAACAACTGCCAGTAACTCCAGCTCTAGGGACTCTGTTTCCTTCTTCTGGCCTCCACGGGCACCGAAATATATGTGGCACAAACACACAGAAACAGGCACACAAGTAAATAAGAATAAATCTTTTTTTTTTTTAATGAGGCCTTGATGATCACATCTAGCAATTGATTAAGTGGTTTGCCTTTGCAAACTAATACACTTGCAGAGTCCTATGACATCTACCCTAATCATGATTCCAGTTGCTCTTTTAAAAAAAAAATTATTTATTCACTTTACATCAAAGTCATAGCCCTCTCCTTCCTTTCCTCCCAGTCCCACCCCTTCCTGTCATCTTACCCCGACTCCCCTACTTCTCAGAAAAGGAAAGTCCCACCCACCTCTTCTTTCTTCTATTATAACATAAATTTCATAAAATGGAGACTTTGTGTTTTAATGACAACTAGCTCATAGTCCTACTATAATCAATATTACTGCGAATAAACTGCCTGTATTCATCATCTCTATTTAACCTCTGGCCTCTTAACAGGTAGAAATGCCATTAACTTTTTATTTTAATTTATGACACTTTTTTAAAGTAATTTTCTGTATCTTCATTAGCATTGCAAAAACTACCACTTTGAAAAAGTTCATGACCAGGTGCAACTGCATGTACCATTAGTCCCAACATTCAGAAGGCCCATCATGAAGTTACGATAATCTTGTGTGGGACCCCAGTGGGAAAAAGCTTTATTTTCAGCTATTACACGTTCTCTTCCAGGAAGACACCACAAAATACAGATATAGAGATGTAACACAGAACGCCAAAGATACAGATTATTATCCACTATTTTGAAACCCTACAAAGAGATGAATTCTATCCAAAGGGGTTAGTGAAGAAAAATTGAGGTCATCTTGATTTATAAATTCTATAACCAGAAACTAAAATGTCTGCATTTGGCATGAACTTCCTGCCTACATTTAGTATGGTGCTTTAAAACTTCACAGAAACGTTGATTTTTGAGGTGATACTGAAGGACATTGGGGTCGATGAAGAAGTTTATACCAAAATGGATGCTTTCATTTAAGAAGTAAGTAAACTTTGGTGAACTTTTTCCTCTCAGAATATAAGTATCTTTGTTATCTGCGGACAGTTTCATATTGCTGCATTCCAGTGATAACCTACACGTAGAAAAATCCATTCAAGTGAGAATGACCTCACTCCAGGTGATACAGAGCAAGGGCACCTTGAAAGCTAAATTTGAGGGGAAATAAATATATTATCAAAACAAGGTACATTCCAAGACAAAAAAAAAAGGAAATAAAGAAGAATAAAGAAAAGCTGTGCACAAGTTTCCCAACCTAGTGAGTGTGTTTCTCCCAGAGGCCTGGGATAGCATTGCTGGCATTGCTGCCCGTATAAACCAGCACTGAACAATAAAGACACTGCCAAACAGGGAGCCAGACTCTTTATTATCAGGGAAGGAAATTCTAAAGATAGTAAGAGCTGGGTTGGAGTGAAAACTATCAAAATAAAATCATGGATTTCAAAACATATATACATGTACTGTATAGTCATATATTTTTTTTCTAGTTTTGTTCAGTGATAATGGTGCTCTAGCAGCCATGATCATCTTGATTTTTAAACACCATGTTCGGCTTAGGACACCTTAGAGAAGTGCTTAATTCCAGGGCTGGGGCAGGGAAGCTAGAATAATGAGCCTAGACAGATTAAGCAACCTTAATGACCTCTTAATGGGCCAAACAAGAAAACTAGAGCAACAAAATAAACAATAACACTGAACTAAAACCTATAATAAAGGCCTCTACAACCATCCCTTCAGTTGCTGTCCATATCACTCCTCAAGAATGCTCCACTTTATCTGCAGGAAACCATATCTAGCTTCTACACTAAACATGACAATAATTATTAAACATTTAAAAAGCATAGTATAAAGTAAATTCTTGGGCTGGAGTGATGGCTCAGAGGTTAAGAGCACTGGCTGCTCTTCCGAAGGCCCTGAGTTCAATTCCCAGCAGCCACATGGTGGCTTAGAGCCATCTAAGGAGATATGGTGCCCTCTACTGGCATGCAAGTGTACATGCAGATAGAACATTGTATACATAATAAACAAATCTTTAAAAAAAATTCTCTCAATCTGTACTTACATGTAAAACACAGTAAACACATAAATGAGAGAGAGGACATACCTCTTCTCTAGTTTAAACACAAACTCTTGCTTTCTTTCTTGAGACAGCTTTCAATAGTGTAAGCTGCTCTCTGTGTCATTGCTCCCATGCTCCATGATAGTCTATCATTTTATAGAATTCTTTCCTTTTTATTCTAAAGAGCCAACATCAAAACCCAATGTGGCTCAGCCTCTGTTCTCAGTACTCTGCCTTTTCTCCTTGATGCTGGCTGATCAGTTTCACCAGTTGGGTCAGGCTTCTCAAAACAATGAACTTTCTTTCCTTCTTTCTGAGCAACAGGAGTTGCACAGAGGAAGCCACCTGTGCTGCTACTTGGATGGGACTCACTAGAAAGAAAAGAGAAAGAAAGAGAGAGAGAAAGAGAGGGAGTATATGTCTAATGCCAACTGTTCTCACGTTGCCAGTCTCATTGTGCTATTGTTTATCTTCCAAGACCACAAAATTGCTTCAACCTCCATTTGATTTTCTCTTATGTGTCCCTGTGTTCTCACCCTACCTGCTGGCCAGGAAAGAATGACAATTTTCCAGTGCTTCCCCGTTTCTATAGCATGATCAAAAGATTCCACTTGTCTAGTCCCTGCTGCCCCCAGACCAAACTGTACTCCAACTTTCCATTCTCTCAGAAGCAGTTTCCACCCGTACCTTTCTGAGGGAGCTGTTATCAGAACAACATGTGCCTCAGACTGCACAGCAGCCGTGGCACATAATTTACCAGACACAGAAAACAGCAACTGCATTGTGTCCAATGAGTGGGTTAATGGTACAAAGACAGATGTCTACAAATGGACTAATGAGCCCGAGGAAGTGCAGAAAATATGAGCTCTGGGCCCCCAAATGCAGCAAGAATGAAGGGCAGGAACTGGGTCTGTTTTTGCTTTGGCTGCAGAGAACGTGAAGACCATCACTGACGGCAGAAAACCACAGCTCCATAAAAATAGATATTTCAGGGAGCCTCCAAATGGCTGCCATCAACTAAGCCAGGAGCAACAGCCAGCAAAAACAGATTGTCTCGATGGCCAGCCAAGAAGCCCAGCCAAAATCAAGAATCAGAGAGGCTCATTTCTCCTAGCTGTTCTAATTGAACAGCATATTAAAATAATTCCACAAAAGTGAGAGGCTCATCTTAGAATAATCAGAGATATTAGCTACAGCACACTCAGGACTCCATCGTGTGTTACAGAGCCCTTCTGCCCTGAGAGGAACCACTTGGTAAATCTTTCCACTTCCCTACGCAGGTTAAATGCATTGCCACAGGTTTAGAACACTGCATACACAAAAGCAGGGGCACAACAATACCCTCCTGAGTCTCTGACTCATTGCAATGCTTAAACTAAGTTCCCTCCTTCCCAAGAAGCATCAAGCTTATTCCAGCTATACAGCACTTTTTCAAGAGCTAGCCTTAGCTAGAGTAAGACAGCAGACAGCTGTATTTTGCATATGAGATAGAGTCATGCTTTCCTAAGTTCTCTCATAAAATACACTAAATTTAAAAAAAAATCAGCTTCCTGCTGGATTTAGATGATGAAATGCTGAATAGCAATAGTGTTTTAGATTTCTGACAGCTGGTCCTATTGCCTACTGCCTAACATCTACCTACTGGCTGGGCACAGGGGAAGAGTTTCGCTCCACCCATCAGTCATGTCATAAGGCATCTGGTCTTCAGGGGTATAAAGGGATTTTGGTCTTCATTTTATGCTTCTACAACCATGTTGTACAGTGGTAGGCAGATGGCCTTTTACAACAAAATGACCACATATCTATATGGTATCTTCTGTTATCAGGCATTCTACTCCATGTTACAGGATGAGAATCATAAAAAAAAATGTCCCAGATGGGTGCTCTCATGCCTCTAATATATGGTCAGATCAGGACTGAATTGGTTTTGGACCAACTTCCAAATCAAAGAGCAGATACGCTACACATTTCAAAATGGTATGCAGTTAAATTGTGTTTCCAAGCATGAAGATGGCACTCCCAGCTTGATTATTTTTTGATTTCCTCAGTAAAATCCAGCCCCACAGCAGTGCACTGAAGTTGGCTACAGAATGACTTATATTCCATACACTGCCTCAGTGAAGGTGCTGTGTCTTCTTCCACGCTGTGAGCACTAACTCATTTGCACAAATGCTTGTTCATGAACTTGTCTTTTGGTAAGCTTTTGGAAAATAAAAATGAATTTAAAAACCTACTGTACTTAAAAGTATAGTTACCGTAGTTAGGGGTAGAAATTTCACAATGTCTTCAACATCCTACCTGTTGGAGGGATATCTTGTTCTTTCATAATGCCTTTTGAGACCAATTACCCTCACTAGGGGTCATTTCTGACATCTGCCAATTTCTGAGATATTCTCCCATCCCTGGTGTTCCTTGGTCACAGTCTTGAGGTCCTTTGTCTTTGTTACTAATATTTTCCTCCCTAGACACTAATTATATGCAAGAAGTGACCATATGCAGATTCTGCCTCTGTTTTAAAATTCTACCAAAATATTCTGATTCTCTATCACTGATAGATCATCTAATAAGTTCTATACTTTTGTTATCTAAATGTATCTTTATAGCACTTCTTGTTCCTTTCTCCCTATACATTCTTCGTCTCTTAGAAGGCTAAATTTCAGAAAAATCTCCATGTTCATTATACTAATTATTTGCTACCATTGTGTGACTTTATGATTATTATTATTATCATTATTATTTGATTGCTCGATAGTTCTGTAAAATAGACTAGGTACTTTGGTTATATGACTTATAAATAAATTACACAAACATGCTAATCTTATTTGAATTTTTCAAATCAGAAAACTGTGCAGCTAAGGTTTACAGAATTAAAATTATTTACAAACGTAATACAGCCAGAAACAAGTGTGCAGGGTTGTACAACTCTAAGATACTGAACTCCAGGGTCCTATGGGACACCCACTGTCCTTCTCCTAGTAGTTCCTCAGCTTGTTGCCCCCATAACCCTGGGTATCCATCCTGGGAAACTAGACATTGTTACTTCCAGTTTCTATTCTCATGCAACCTCCTGAATTTTATTATACCATTACCTGAGTTTTTATCTCTATACTGAGATGATATTATAAGTTTCAGGTACATTTTTTTTACTATTCTGATCTATCAGCACTAATGCACTGCCTGATGGGTAAGAAATCTTTAGCTTTATAAACAAGTTGGCTGTGTTTATATAATAGTATTTTGATTATTTTTTTACTTCAGTGATTATAAAAGTAGGATTTTATATCAAATGTGGGACACAGAAAACCAATACTTTCCATATACCACTTGCCAAAGAGAATATTTGCTAAATGAATGCCAATCCCTAGACTCTGCAAATGGGCCATTCTTGTGGCTTCTGATCACTTGTAATGTCACACCCACCAGGGAAAACAGAGTGAATAAGTAAGTAACTGTACTGTTACAATTTCTCATCCAAAGAACTCCATAAACTTGTAAAGTTGGTTTTCAAAATATATGCACTACTCAGAACAAACAGCATCTGAATACTGAAAAAAAAATATTTATCCCTCTGAAAATACCAACAGTCATTTCCTCTACTACACAATAGGTCATTGGTCACAAAGGAGTGTGTTTGGAAGACATATCAAAATTCACAGTGAATTGTCATATTCAATGTACTTGCTGTAACTGAAAAAAAAAACGAAGTATTTTTTTCAAGAGGCACAACTATGTTTTCAGTACTTCCGATGCTATAGAGGTTTCAGGTTTCTCTAAACAGGATTCGTCAGTGTTATAAATCAAGCCAAGAAACATGGGCTTTGCCATAGAATATACATTTCTGTCATCAAATGTCCTCAAGAGTGCTTATTTATATAACACTAATGACCCCTAAATTCTGTCTGATCAAAGCCCTCAATGAAGATCTTCAATAAATAACTTTGAAAGCTAGTCTAGGAAACTTTATTCTTCAAGTAAGCAGATTTTCATTTTCTCTTTTCTAAGAGTTCTTAATAATAAGTAAGAAGTGATGTGTCACAAAGAACGTAAGCCTGAGACATCAGCCCTATGAACCTCTTTGCTGGCTGAGATTCATACTGTATTTCATCTCTATTGTCCTCTGTTGTTCTTGGCTCAATCACTATGCAATGCTCAACAACTAAACCAGTAAGCCAACGTTTGAAGAACACTTCCAAGTCACAAGCATTATCAATACATAGAGAAGCCCATTTGGAAACAGTTGTGAAACTATAGCTAGTCAAAAACAAAGAATTTTTAATTAAAAACATTTTTTTTTGGTTTCTCGAGACATGGTTTCTCTGTGCAGCCTTGGCTGTCTTGGACACTCTTTGGAGGCCAGGCTGGCATTGAACTCATGGAGGTCCATCTGCCTCTGCCTCCCTGAGTGCTGGTTTTACAGGCATGTGCCAACAGTACCCAATAAGTAAAAACTTTTTAAATTGAAATATAATTACATCATTATCCCTGTTCCTTTCCTCCCTCCAATTTCTTCTGTAGAGACCTCTTGCTCCCTCTCAAAATCCGAGCCTATGAATTTGAAAGAGAGCAAAAAAGTGTTTATTGGAGGGTTTGGAGGCAGGAAAGGAAAGAGGCAAAAGATATAATTATACTTTAATTCCACAAAAATAAAAGAAGAAATTTTAAAATTGCCCTTTTGTTCTTTGTTATTGTTACACACATGCACATATGTACATATATGCACATGCAGCTGGATATATAAATAAAACCTGCTCAGTCTGTTTAGTGTTACTTGTATGTGTATGATTTTAGGTCTGACCTTTTGGTATTGGATAACCAATTATGATGTCTCATGCCTAAGGAAGACTACTTACCTACTCTCAGCATTTCTTAGTTGCCTATAGTTATCTGTCTATGGATGGGCCCTATGAGATTTCCTCACTTTGGTATCAGCATGTCTATGGGTGTTCTACTTCTTCAGGTCTTGCGTAGTCAGTCATGTTGTTGAGGCATCATGTGTGAGGAGTTGTCTTGAGGTTGGATATCCCAAGATCATTTTTCTCTGCACTATCACCAATGTGGTTTTCTCTGATGGTCTTGTCTGCCACCAAAACAAGTTTCTTTGATGAAGGGTACAACCTACACTTGCTTATGAGTATAAAGATAAATATCTAGAGTCTGGTTAGGAAGTATGTTTGTTTAGTAAAAGTGGTGGTAGTGTGTTCTGCCAAAGAGGAAATCATAGGAGTAGTCACAGGGGAAAAAAAGTTGACATATAGTTTATTAAAAGGAACAGCAATTCATTCGTGAAAGTTGACTTCCAAACAAAACAAGAGTTCCAAAAGAAAGCACATAAAACAATGGAAATGAAATTATAGAAATATCTTCAGACAAATAAAGCCCAGGAGAATTTATTAGCAGCAGGTGATTCTGTGGAATATTATTAATGAAATGCATATTTCAAAGAGTATATTGCAGGGGTGCGAGACTGCAGCTAGAAATACACCAATTAAGAGAAAATTGTAAGATTCTCAGTGCAGGAGGGAAAAAACCCTCGGCAAGGGGGTCTAATTTGTTTTTGAGTTCTTTATAAAATATAATATGAAACCATACAACTCCAGTTCATGACACAGAAGCACTAGGAGATGACAGCTGGACTCCAGAGCTGAGCAGTAGCCAGGAGGAGTTAAAGTTCCCCCAAGACCCACCACAAGGCCTTCAGTAAAAACTCACAGAAGGTCAATAACAATCCCCCAATCGTATCTCTCTGCAGAAACATGCAAGATTTGAAGTTCACAGAAATGCTAATTAGCAGACTCAAATGTTGCCTTCCGCATGCACAGTTCTATGCTGTGTGCATTCTTTAACCATTCTACAGCAATGAGAGCTTCTACTTCGAGCTCAGTGCTAAGCCCCACTCTGCCTTGTCAGTTCCTAGAGAAATTGCTGGCCACCCATGATGTATAGAATGTGCTCTGGAAACAAGCTTCAGAGACAAAAGGAACTACTTGGGAAACAACACAAAATCAATGTCACCATCTGGACCTCCTAATAATGCCAAAGCACCCAGCCCACTTTTTAAAAATTAGAAAAATATCTTGACTATTGACATGAATATGAAAATATGAAAGACAACCTATGTTGTTATATTTCTAATATGAAAATATGAAAGACACCTATGTTGTTATATTTCTATCCCTCTTATCCAGATGATGGCATTATCTCCTTTTCTATGGTTTCTGGCAACCCATAATAGAAAGTCTCCATAACTTGGTCTCCATAACAGAAAGCTACGGACTTAGTCTAGAAAGCAAGGCAGGGGGAGATCCAAGATGGCTGCCACGAGAGAACACTGTGTCTGAGGAGTAGGAGAGCAGAAACAA
>CM053745.1:45622551-45679140 GCA_028658305.1 Pachyuromys duprasi | reverse complement strand
AAGGCAGTTTCCCAAGACACAACAGGAAGTAAATCAGCTGGGACTGTACTTTATTTTCCTTTTTCCTCCAGTTGTGTTGTTAATGGCTTTTGCCTGTTTTGATCACTGTGCTTTACTTTCCTAGCATCCTGCTGACCACTGTCCTTAGTACCTTAACAAAATATTCTTCAACATAGCAGAGGCCAGAGAGAATCCAGGCTAGTCCTGTTTAGTTTGGGCAATCATGAATAAGTACACCACCATTTTTAGTTGATTTTTGTGAATTTGAGGCCAGCCCTATCTTACAAGGAAGTTCCAGGACAGCCAAGGCTACATATAGAGGCTCTATGTCAAACAAACAAACAAACAAATCAAACCTGACATTTTAGAGGCAAAACACAATACACAGTCTTAAAAATAAAACTGTGGTATGCTTTGTTTGTTTGTTTGTTTGTTTTAGCCCAGGGAAAACAGAAAACTAAAATATGGCCTTTGGCTGTATATCCAGTTAAATGGAGTTAGTTGGTAGCATTTGTCTTGGAGAACAGAGATTGTTATAGAAGGCAGCAGAGGAGAAAAGTGAACTGAAGTTTTAAATAGAAGATGACTTCAACTTCTAACAGTGAAGCACACAAGAATTTATGAAGGACCATGGGAAAAGTGTCAAGGCAGAGCATGTGGATCAAGGCTGACATCTCCAATTGCTCGGTCACTGATGGAGGAAAACACTGGTGGTTATGGCAGTGAGCAGACTCAAAACAAAGAAGAAGGAACGTTTCCGTCATGAATGGGACAACCCAATAATGCTTCAGAATTTAGCCAGATCACATGACTATTGGGATAAATGTTTTAAGGGTTTTTCAAGAAAAGACAAAGTTGGTGATTTGGCATAAGCACATGGCTGAGTGAGATTCCCCTTTGAATAAGTCTACTGAAATTGATTCCATGACTTCATTGATTTGCCCAGAGAAAAAAGTAGGACAAAGGTCAAGCTAAGTCTGTAGGTGTGGTACCAAAGACAGGAGTTGAGGATCAGAAGCTCCACTTCCCAGAAGACGGCATTAAAGATTACGTGAGGAAGCCTGGGGAAAGCGCTACATCCATAATGTCTGCACTAGGGACACTGCAAGTCAATGATTTAACATGGCTATAAATGGCGGCAGCTTGAGTTTAAGTGTAAATATAAATATGCCAAACACAAAGTTTCTACATAAATACAAAAATGATCAAGCTAAAGTACATCATGTACAAAGGCATGTCCCCGGTGATCTCTTTGTTAGGTGAAACTAAACAAGATTACAACACAAGGAAGTTATCCTTTACAGGTACTTAGTGCTGGACATCATCCATAAGGCTTTCTCACATGCATTCCCTCATTGATGCTTGCAACCTAGGAAGTCACCATATACCAATGAGTGAACAAGGCACAAAGAGCTTACATTAGACACAGAACAGAGGAGAGAGATTAAGACAATAGAGACTAAGCCTGAGTTGCCAAGCACTCTGTCTTCTCACCGACGGTACATACATGTTCAGTTTCCCAGACATGAGCAGCAATGATAAAAAGGGCCAGGACTAGTGCAAAAGCCAAAGGAAGAGTGTTAATTGTGTTTATATGATTTATATAATAATTGTGACTCATAATCACTCTTCTGTCTTTCTCCTCCGACAGTATATTATGCACTCTGTGTATGAACTCCAGCCAGGAACTGGTAGTAGAAAAGACCAAAAAAAAAAAAAAAAAAAAAAAGGTAAATAGCATCTGGACTGATTTTGAAGAAGCTTTCCAGATGCTACTGCCCAGTGTTTACACTTGCATCTGTTGGTCAGAAGGAAGCCAGAAACATCTACCCACCCATGGAATGCAGAGAGTTGTCATTAGCTGCACAACTGTGTGACTTAGAAAACAGAAAAACAGATTTGGAGATGGTAAATGAAGAATTGTGGCTCTGATGTAAGGTTTTAAGATGGTTGGGGGCGCTGAAGAGGCTTTTCATATTCATATTTTTGCTGATTGGTAGGCGGGTGTTTAATATCATTAGTAGTAGGGGTAAAAAACGAGAGAGATGCACTAAGGGAGGCGCAGGAGGGAAATGGATGAAGATGACTGTAGAATCATTGCACAGTAGTCGGATTCTGAGTATAAATTAAACAAACCACTACAATAATGGGCATTTTAAGTCATTGTTACTGTAGAAATATGATAATAATTCTGAGTTTCTTTAAATCATATAAATATGAGACATATGAAATATTCAAATAAATTTAAGTATTTCTCTGCAGGAGTGTGCTCTGAAAATGTAAGTCATTCAAAGCAATAATGAACACTCTAACCATTATTCTTTGGGCTTAATGATGACTGCATTTGAAGTAGTATTTTCATTCTTCCCAGATATTGAGAAGACCAAGTTGGAGAAATAAAGAAAACGAGCATGAGTATCTAGAGCAGTCATGCCATAGAATAAGTAATATTATTTTTCTAAGCCACAGAAAGAAGTAAAACAGCCTAAAAGTCGGTTGTAGGCTCAAGGTGAAGATATTTTCCTAAGAGCAGGAGGGCTCACATGGGCACCTAGTGAATCATCTGCTTGCGTGATTTGTTCCCTGAGAGTCCGTGTGGCTTTTTTTCCCCATCTCACCTGTACAGAGCAACCAGCATAGGAAAGTATGACTTTTCCCGATGTATAGACCTTGTCATCTGTTGCAAGAAATAGAAAGATGCTGAGTCAGATCCTTTGACACATTAGTCAAGATTTTTCAGAGCAGGGACCATGTTCTCAGCTCCCTTTCTTAGCTGTGTGCCTTATCAGCCATCACAGAGCAGTTTCTCTCACTCCTATCAGAATTTACACCAACTTAAGGAAAGGAAAAGTATCACATTGGTGCTTGTGTTCCATGACTGAAATGGGAGAGGATGGAAAGTTCCCCCTGTCCTGCCTACTCAGACACAACCATCCCTGCACTGAAGCCCTGCAGGCTACCTCAATCTTCCCATCTTCTAGGTATCTATCTTTGTATCTATTATCTATCTGTCTGTCTATCTCTCTATCTATCTATCATCTATCTATCTATCATCTATATCATTCTATCTATTTATCTATTATTCTTCTCTCATATATTAAACCCCAACTACACTTTCCCCTCTATCCTCTCCTCCTAGTACCCCACAACTTTCCCTCTCCCTCCCATATACTCCTCCTCTCTTTCCCTTACAAAAAGAACAAGCCTCCCAGGGATATCAACCAAACATGGTGTAACAAGTTACAACAAGCCTAGGCAAATACCCTCTCCAGGCAACCTTAGGCCATGTAAGGAGTTCTCTGATTTAGCAATTTCAACACGTGTTGATGGCGCACAGGTTGTACAGAATATTATGAAAAGACAGGAGATTTTTTAAATGAAAAAATCATTCATAAATTGTTCAGATTATGTTTGTAAAATACAATATTTTCAGTTATAAGTAATGCCCTTTATTTGCCCAATGTATGCAGAAGGTAATTCATCATAAATATATGGCGTCCCCTTGTATATATGACTCTTGCATTTTGCCATATACACATATGTAAGGATAACACATAGATTTGCACACTATATATCTATTGTATAATTTAAATAATTACCTCTTGATAAACATATTATAACTGTAAAATTAATGAGTTATATGCAAATACATCTTTGTGTGGAATGTAACGCTTGGCAGCAAGTAAACCACATTTTAAATGTTTATAGTTTTGTCCAATTCCATGTCAAATACCTGATGCACATCTCTGTGCTATTCACTAGTCCCTTCTGCACATTTCTCCATGTTCTTACACTCAGAGGCAGAAGTGGTATTTTATGTTGTTTTCGTCCACGTCTTTGACTAGGGCAATTGAGCAATAGCTCAGATATTGAGTGTCTTTATCTGTTAGTCTTCCAGAACAATTTACCACAGGCTGTTCAAGAACAGTGGAAGCTGATTTCTCACATTTGTAGATGCCAGAAGCTTAGGCAGGAAGCTTAGGGAGGAAGAAGAATCAGTCAGGTGGGGGGCTCACTCTCTGCTTCATAGATTTCCCAAAGTGAGATTTTGAGTTACTGAAGTAATAACATGACTGACATGTCATTTTTATCGATGAACTTCTGTGTTCCTAAAGGGTGGGTGTCTGCTGATTTATCAAATTGGAAGGTTCATTGTCACAGAATTTCTGGACCCTCCCAAGCTGATGACCCATGATTTCCCATGATCTTGCAAGCTACTAAGTGGGCCAGTCCATCCAGTCTGAGACTCCCACAGCCAAGGGTCTTGAGTACTTCAAGTTAGAACTGCCAGCATAAATTTTATTATAATTAGCAATTTTGTTACACGTTCTAACAAATTGTTTCTGGATAAAGGAAATTTTAGCAATGGCTCTTAGGTGAACACAGAATTCTTTTCTTTTTAAATGATTATTGAGTTAGTAAAGGTCACAGCAATGACATGAGCATGGCCTAATGTATCCTGTAGAGAAACAAAAAGAAAGCAATTCATGACTGTGCCTTATTATTTTGTTGTTTTGTTGTTGTTGTTTTCATAACATATTCTAATCACCATTTCTCTTCCTTCATCTCATTCCAGATTCTTCCTACCATTCTCCCCTTTGGGCTCCACATCTTCTTTCTTTCTCTTAAGGAAACAATAGGAAAGTAAAAAGGACACACAAATGTAGGGATAAGGTTATTGTGTAATTCAAATGCTGATTTCTATATAGCCCATATCTCTTTGCAATCTTTTTTCTGAAAATCTCCTGACTCAATCTTGTATAAACATTGCTCCCCAATTGTCCCTTGATATACCAGTAAAGCAGCTTACAGCCATTTGAGGAACCAGGAACATAATAGGGCTGGACCTCCTGCCAGCCAGAAGAGCAGGAGTTAGAGAAAGAAATAGGGGATTAAGCCATGGGAAAGGTCCAGAAAACATCAGGAAAAAGAGCTGGGATAAGAAGCGCTTCAAAGTGCAAGTATCTCTGAGATGCATGCTAAGAAGTTAAATTAGCTTAGAGGGTTAAGAATAGATTAACAACTGCTCAGTTCTTGTGCTGTGAAGCTTGTTTAAATAACATAATAGAGTCTCAATTATTTTTGTGATAGCTGGGTTAAGAGAGAAACTATGATAAAAATGCAGTTTTATAAAAAGTAACATTAACAAACAAGGATAAAGCAAAATGAACTAACAAAAAAGACAGTAAGAAAGTATGAGAAATGAGCATACATGCAAACACACAAAACACATAAAAACTCAGAATTGAAAGCCATAATATATGAACAAAAGATCAGTAAAGTTTTTAAAAACATGCTCAAGCAAAGCGATATGAGACAAAAAAAAAAAACCCTCCAAAGTTTTGAGTTTATTTTAAGCTGGCCATTTACTGTGCATGGGGCCTGCACTTAAGAATGGTTTTCATAACAAGTGAGACACCCCCCTTCCCCCTCCCAACTTAAAGGAACTAATTTCTCCTTTAAGAGTGGTTGTTAATGGAAGATGGCTTCTTGGTCAGGGATAGAAATCTTTGTCTACCTCCCCATCACAATGCCGGGACACTGTCTGGTTTGGATCTGTGAGCATACTATACATGCTACCGCAGCCTCTGTGAGTTCAATGCATGCCAATCCTGTTGTGTAGGGAACACACCATTTCCTTGATATTATCCATCTCCTCCGGCTCTTACAGTCTTTGTACCTACTCTTCTGCATAGTCCTCTGAGTCCTAATAGAAGGGCTTTGATGAAGATATCACATTTAAGATGCAAGAATGCAAGATTGTTCACTCTCTGCACATTGTCCAGTGTGGGACTCTGTTTTTGTTCCCATCTACTGCAGAAAAAAGAGTTCTCTGATGATGACTAAACAGGACACTGATCTATGGGTAAAGCAGAATGTCCATTGGAGTCTTTTTTTTTTTTTTTTGCTACATTCCTTTAGCAAAACAACAGTGTTTAGTTTCCCCCAGGTTCACTGTTTACCTTGACTCAGATTCTTGGCCATCCAAGCAGTGTTAATCATGGGATACAGACAGTGGATCTCAAATCAAATCAAACAGTGGTTGGTTACTCCCGTCACAGTTTGGTCACTATTCTACCGGAATATCATGGAGGCAGGTCACCACTGTAGATCACAGGGATTGCAAGTTGGTTTCTGTTTAAGTTTCCCCTCTCGTAGTGTGCAGAGTACCTTCCAGTACCATGAACACTAATCATTAACTGGGAAGGCTCTAGGTAGGCACCAGCTCCACTTCTCTATGTTCAATGGGATACGTGTGCTGTCATGACCATGATTTGAGTGGTATGTCAGCCATCTCCTCAGAAAGAGATAAACTCTAAGCACTGTTACTCATCAATCCAGGTGCCACAGACTGCCTCATAAAAATGCTTCTATAGTGTTGCTCTAGTTTTCTTTCAACTGCACAATAGACACCATGACCGAAAGCAACTTCCGGAAGGGGGTTATTTGGTAAATGCAATCTGCTAACCATTGTTGGGAGGAACTCAAGGAGGAAAGATGCTTTCTCATCTGTCTTTCTTATAGAACCCAGAACTGCCTGCCCAACGGTGGTACCACACACAGTGAGCTAGGCACTCCCACATAAATCATTAACCAAAATAAATAAATAAATAAAACCCACATACATTCTCACAGAACATCTGATAAAGGCAATTCCTCAATTAAATTTCTCTTTTTAAAGGTAACTCTTGTTCACATCAAATTGACAAAAAGAAAGAAAGAAAAGCCATTACAAGTGTTTTTAGTTCCCCTCCCCTGATTTTTTGTATCTATCAAAACCTCTTAACCTCTGCCATGTAATCAACTTTCAGTTTTCCTAGACTTGGCTTCAGCATGAGACTCACTGAGAATCTAAAGGAGATATGTATGTGGTTCAATAGCTTCTCTGGTATTATATTTGTGAACTCTTATGTCTCATTGAGCTTTAAAACTAGAAAGATTCCTGAAAAATCTCAGGATTTATTTCCTAACTGTCACTTTACATCATTTTCCTTCATATAATAACTGTCATTGTTGAGTCTCATGGGATAATATTATGCTTGATATCTTAGTATTTGATAATAACTTGTTTTATCTATATTAGTAAGAAATTCATTAATATACATGCTATATTTCTTATATAATAGTGAGATCATACTCTCACTAAGCCTTACATTTTCTAGACTTAAATCTGTTATGGTTTGTATTTAAAACCTCTGCAACTGTATGTTGAAGGCTTGGGCCTCAGCTGATGGTACTATTGAGAGATGATTAAATCACAAACTTATCAGTGAATAGTTGAAGGAGCTGTTGGTAGGTGTATTAATTAATTACTTGGCAGGTATAATTAATCAATGTAATAAATTAGTTAATTTGGTATATTAATTAATTATAGCTGCAATAAAATGCCCTGACAAAAGTAACTTAAGGAAGAAAGGGTTCATTTGGCTAATGGTTCCAAAGGGATGAAATCCATTATTGCAGGGAAGACATGCCGAAAGGACACAGGATTGCAAGAGGAGGAAGCTGGCTCATCACACAAGAAGCAGAAAGACATGAACTCAGTGTCTAGCTCTTTGATCATCTCCCCCTAATGGGGGAGCAGCCTAATCAGGCCATAGAGGAAGACAATGCAGCTAGTCCTGATAAGACCTGATAAGCTACGGTCAGAGGGAAGGGGAAAACCTCCCTTAACAGTGGACTTGGGGGTGGGGGTATGGGAGGAGATGAGGGAGGAATGGTAGGATTGGTAGGAGATGAGGGAGGGGGCTACAGCTGGGATAAAAAGTTAATAAACTGTAATTTACTTTAAGAAGTAATAAATTTTTAAAAAGCAGAAAGATGGAACACAAATTGGCGTGAAGCAATAATCCCTCAAAACCTTTCCCAATGACTTACTTCCTCCAGCACGTCTCCATCTCTGAAGACCTCTATAACTTCCCCAAAGAGCACCACCAACTGTGGAGCTAAGTTCAAATACATGAAACTATGGAGGACATTCCTCACTGACACCACCAGAAGGTGAGGTCCCCAGGACATGACTTTGAAGGATATATTTTGTCACTGATCTCATTTTTCTTGCTCAGTTTCATAAAGTGAGGATGCTGTCATGAGGTCAACAGTCTCTCTTTGACACATCCCTGCTACCATGGTGATCTGCTGTGCCTCAAGGCACAAACCAACAGAGATACACTGCATGGATTGAAACCTTGGAATTCAGCAGTCAGAATAAATGTCTCTTCTTCCGGAAAGCTCCCATTCTCAGAGAGGAAGAAAGGAAGTTGCTTCTATGTTATAGATTCAAAGATGGCTGACTAATGAAAACTCTTTTTTTGAATTAAATTTTTATTATTATATTAATTACAGTTTATTTACTCTGTATCCCAGCTGTAGCCCCCTCCTTCATTCCCTCCCAAACCCACCCTGCATCCCTCATCTCCTTCCTGCTCCTCTCCAAGTCCACTGTTGGGGGAGGTCCTCCTCCCCTTCCATGAGAACTCTTGACTTTGGAAAGTTAGAATGTTGCAGATACAGAGCCAAACCTATTTCAGTCTCATTTGTTAACTATTCATTGCCCTGTATATGATGAAACATCCTTTTGGCTGCCCAGAAAAACATTCAGATCTAATCTTCTTAGGCTCTTCCTTGCTTCAGAATATCTAAAAGTCAATATTCTCACCAATAACATCTAAGAACTGTTTTTCTTGCTTCACTATAACCCACCTGTCTATACTCCTCATTTAGTAATGCTCTGATTTATGGCTTTCTTTGTCATGTTACAAAAATTCATATAGCTGCTTACAAATTGAAGCACATACTCAATCCATGTTTCTAAGTTATGGTCACTGACATTTGGCTAAATAATAAACTTTCTCTTACTCCCTTTGAGATGGAATTGTATTTTGCAATGTTCATTCCTTTGGATTAATCTCTTCATATATTTTGTCACAGCCAACAGCAAGCTACCTACCGTGTGTTCTTTCCCAGATTTTTTTTAGATGATAATAATATGCCATGAGGAAGAGCCAGCACTAATGTGCTTAGCAGTTACAGGATGACCCATCACAAAGAAATAAATGTAACAGATAAAGGAAGGGAGGAATTAGGGGAGGGAAGGAAGGAGGAAATTTAATTTTTAAGTGAAGAAAAAATATTTCTCTGCCAGTTTCTTAGTAATATAGATGATTTTTTTATTTCTTCATAGGGGGAAAAAAGTGCCATTCTCATGTGTACAGTCCCCTAATTACTCACACATTGCTCAAAAGCCCTGAAGGCTTAAACTCTGGAGGGAGGGTTCCTTTCCAGCATGCCTTCCACCATCTTTTCTGAATGTGGTCCTGTTGTTGACATTCCTTGGCAGCACACAAAAGGGCATTTTTGGCCATTTGACTAATGTATATGTTGGACTCTGAGTATTCCTGCCAGAAGTGCATTTGATAAAGTAACCCTCCCGGTTCATTACAGCCTGTCACTGGAAATGGATTGCCTGGCTGCTGTGAAATTCAGCACAATGCATCAGCGCAAGAGTAACAGCAGCAACCTTCTGAGAAGCGTGAGAGAAGTGAAAGGGGTGGGTGGTTGAGGAAGACACCTGTCACTTCTGAGGGCTCATCGTTCTGGAGAGCCTGACAGTGATGGATTCAGGGCCTTCTAAAGCAGCAGTGACACTTTGCTATGACTCCGCACTCACACTCATTTCTAATCATGTGCGTAACCACCCTGTTCTGCCCCACATGCTGATCCCCAAATGTGAGAAGGGTCAGTTCCTTACCATGCTTCACACCCATCTTCTTTCTCCCAAGTGCCAGGGTATTTATTCTATAGTGGCCTGAAGGATGGTAATCCCTTAAAAATCTCTGGGTATAGTTGAGACCCTGTGGGGTTTTCTTGCCCATATTAGCATGTCTATGGGTGTCATCCTTGCTCAGCTTGCGTTTAGGTAGTCATGCTGGTGAGACTTTGTGGGTGTAGATTCTGACATTACTGAGAAACACCGTCTCACAGCAAACTCTACACACACACCTACACAATATTCTCAGAGCCTTGGATGTGGAAGTGATTTGTAGATTTGTCCACTATGACTAGGCTCTACAACTCTGAATTTTGATTGGTTATAGTTTTTTGTAATGGTGTCCATCTGTTGCAAAGAGAGGTTTTCTCAGTGATGATACAAAAAACTAAAGAACGCTGAAAGCAGAACTAATAATCTTCTCTAGGGAAAAGCACAACAATATATTATCCAATACCAAATGATCAGCCTTAAAAAATGACTAATTTTCTTAGTACAAGAACACTGTAAAGATGGAGCAGGTTATATTTAGGAATATTATGTAAATGCATATATGTGTGTAACAGCAATTAATGTAAAAAAGAGGCCATGAATTTTAAAAAAGAGAAAAATGAGGTATATGGGAGAGTTTGGAGGGAAGAAAAAGGGGGAAATGATGTAATTATATTATAATCTCAAAAAAATTCTGTTCTCCCAAGCTTTAGCTTTTCAGTACTCAACTTGCTTACAATAATGTCTAGTTACAATAAAATAAATAACAAAGATTTTAAACTATTCTTAATGAATGATGCTAGATATATATATATACATATGTGTATATATCTGATTTTTATTAACTTATTCAAATAAAGAAGTGATTAAAGTAGGTACAGTAAGGCAAATCTGTAATGCCAACACTCAGGAAGCTGAGGCAAAAGAATTATGAATTGGAAGCTAGGCTGGGATACATACCAAAACTATGTCATATATATATATATATCAATGAATATTAAGCAAATAAAATTAGAGTGCTACACAGAAATGGGGAAAGTGAAAATAATTCTCAATGACTGAAATTTCAAAGTGCCTCTCTCTTAGAAATTCTGCTAGGAAGATTGAAGAATAGTCAGGCAGCTTCCACATCCTTCAGTGTCCTCTCCATTTAAAGAAGAGATTGATCTTTACGGTCTTCTAGTCTCTAACAATAGCCACCATTATATGAACACTTGTCTGGGCCAACCTCATATTAAATGTGCGACATAAGAACTCCTGAGCTGGGGTGGATGGGAAGGGGCTCCCCTTTTCTGAGGAATAGGGGAGGAGGGAAGGGAAGTGAGGGTGAGACTGGGAAGAGAGGAGAGACAGGGCTACAAACCGGGGTGTAAAATGAATAAAAAAATAAATAAACAAATAAAAAAAAGAGCTTTTGCAGTTAGTGCCCACAGAGTGTCACCCTCCTTTTACAGATCAGGAAATGTAGATACACAGATGTGAGGAGATGCAGTAACATCCCCCAAAACACCCAGTGTGTCGGTCAAACACATTTCTGACTTTAAGCTGTTTCCCAATGTAATGTCCTGAGTAATTACATCACAGAACCTTTGCCATATTAATAATAACTTGTGCTTTAAGACCCCTGTGACTCAATGGATGTATCCCAGGGGCTACATTACCAATAAGCAAAATTACAAAATGCCACATTATTTTTCACTGTATGTGTGGTCTATACATAAGTGCACATGTGTGCAGACACACTTGCACGTGTAGACACACGAAGAAGCCACAGGTTGATCCCAGAATGCCTTCAATCACTTCTTGGCCCCGCCCTCTTTTGAGAGGCAGGGTCTCAACTGAACCAGGAACTCAATGTTAAGACTAGACTAGCTGGCCAGAAAGGCCGCGGGGTGCACCTGTCTCCATTCAACCAACTTGAGCTGGAGGTACAGAGAGGTACCACCGTGCTCAGCCTTTTACATCGGTGCTAGAGATCCAGCCTCATGGGCTCATGTTTTTGCAGCATGCGCCGAGATTACTGAGCCATTTCTTCAGACCACTGTGCAGCATATTTTTTAAAGGACAAATTTCAGAATTGAAAATATAACAAATATTTATTGTGAAAATTATTAAAAATCTAAACAGAAAAATCACTGTGATAGATAGACAGACAGACAGATAGATATCAAACACCTAACCCAGCCCATGAAGCAGTAAGTCTTCAATTTGATTTTATAGCATCAATCTGTTCTCCCTTTCTGCCACATTAGAGACAACTAGTATTTTTACTGTTATAATTATCCCCATTGTGTAAGTGAGAAGGCTGAATCTTAAAAGGCTACCAGCCTGAGCACACATAACTAACACACAAACTCAGTGTAACACCACAATGAAGATGAACCTGGAATCACTGGCCAAGACTGCCTTAGGCAGGAGAGATGGTTCTATGGTTAAAAAACATGAACTGCCAGGTGTCTTTTATGAGACTGTCTCTCCAACCAAGGACCATGTATGGTTATAACCTAGAACCCCTGCTTGAATGTAGCAAATGGTAGCTCAATATCCAAGTGGGTACCCTAGTAAGGGGAACAGGAACTATTTTGGACATGAACTCAATGGCTGGCTCTTTGACCCACCGCCCACCCAACCCCCCCGAGGGAGGAGCAGCCTTGCTAGGCCACAGAAGAGGACATTGCAGCCAGCCCTGAAGAGACCTGATAAGCTAGAGTTTGATGGAAGGGGAGGAGGTCCTCCCCTATCAGTGGACTTGGAAAGGTGCAGGGAAGAGATGAGAAAGGGAAGGGGGGGATAGGGAGGGAATGCAGGAGGGGGCTATGGCTGGGATGCAAATACATAACCTGTGATTAATATAAAATAAAAATGTTTAAAAAACTAAACAACAAATAACAATTTAAAGAGCTGCATTAAAATCAGCAAAAATAAAAGAATAAAACATGAACTGCACTTGCACAGGACAGTTTGGTTGCCAGCACTCATGTCAATTGCTCTTAACTCCATCCCCATGGTTATCAGATGTCTCTGACCTCTGAAGATCCCCTGAGTTACATGCACACACACACACTTAAAAATAAAGTAAATCTTAAGACATGATTGCTTGCCCGGCACCAATTCAGATTGCTTTAAGCACGCATAACACAAGATCAAGCCCCCAGAGCTGCATGTACTCTGTAGTCCTACAAACTTAGTGCTTTGACAAAAGTAGCAAATTATTTTTATCCTAATCCCTGCTAGAGAATTCTAAGGTCCCATACTAACTGAATCCAAAATAATGCTGGGGAACCAGAGATTTTCATATTAGATATCAAAACTCAACTCTAAATGTGATCTAAAATAGTTTTATATAAGAAAAACTTTGGTGACAGACTGGCTAGATCCCAGGGGAGGACATTGCAGCCAGCCCTGAGGAGACAGGATAAGCTGGGGTTGGATGGAAGGGGAGGAGGTCCTCCCCTGTTGGTGGACTTGGAGGGGGCGGGGAGGAGGGAGATAAGGGAGGGAGTGGGAGGGTGGGAGGGAATGAGGGAGGGGGGTACGCCTGGGATGCAAAGTACCTAACCAGTGATTGACATAAAAATAAATAAATTAAAAAAAAGAAAAACTTTGAAATAAATTTATATGGATTAAAAAAAAAACCCAAGAAATTATACGTTAGCAGGAGCCTCAAAGAGCTATCATGATATGGCTCCTGTTCTCCCTTCATGAACTAATGGCAGCAGTTTGAATCATTCTTTCATTTTTTCAGCTGTATGTTATCACTGGGAGGAGCCCTCCATCTCCAAGTAGCCCAAGTCAGAGCAGAGCCATGAAAAAGCCATTGCTGTGCAGGGATGGCTGATAAGCTGCTCAGCATTAACTGCTGCTGTCGTCTGCATCTGATTATGCTGAAGTCACTCCCAGGAACAATGGGTTAGATGTGTGCTCAATCAGTCTGCTTTGTGTAGAAGCCAGGTTGCTCAAACCAGTATAAAACATCGAACATCCTAAAATCACACATTTTACCATCAAAGTTTAAATAATCGCCTGTTTCTTCTCAACATTAGTCTTCATAACTACATTGCTTTATGTAGTACAAATTAGCCTAATCATTTATTCAATATTGAATTTAGAGGGGTCTTAATATATGTTTAAACTGGCAAGAAAAAAGGATTTTAGTCAATATCCTAGGGAGTAGTCTAGAGCTTACTTATTCCAATAATTGAATAAATTATTCAAAATTGTTCTGAATATTTCATTCCATGATACACACGAAGGTAAACACAATTCAGACACATTAGGGTCTGAGCACAAATAATTCTCAGTGAGTCGTTGTCTTTTCTTGATCCAAACAAAGCCCTTTAATATAGTGGAGGATTTAAGTTGATTTTGCAGCCATTCAGCGAATGTTTTCAAGAAAGTCTTTCAACATCTTCCCAGCCAAAAATTATACAGAAAAGTCAATTAATCAAAGGTGTGTGCTGTGAGTAGTGTTACTTGTCAATATGGCAGAGCCTAGGATCACCTGGAATGGTGGTGGTGTGTCTGTGACACCTGGGATGGCATCCTGTGACACCTGGGAAGGTGAGGACATGCCTGTGTAACCTGGGAAGGGAGGACATGGCAGGGAAGGGTTACCTTGATTACCTTAACTATGTGAGAAGACCCATCTTAGTCATGGCCGGGATATTCCCAGGGCAGGGGTTTCATATATAATAGAGAAATCACATTGAGTACCGGAAACCACACACTTACGCCTCTCTGTTTTGTGACTGTGGTTGCAATGTGAACAACAGCTTCAAGCTCCCACTGCTCTGCCTTCATGATGCACCGTAAACTGAGCAAACCGTAACCCTTTCTCTACTAACTTGCTTTTGCCATGGTGCTTTATCACAGCAACAGGGGAAGAAGCTAAGACAGTGCGAAAAGATTTTCTGGGCCAAGAATCTCTCTTGTTATATGTGTCTAGTAGTTTTATAAAGATGATTCCAAAGATCTTAATGTAATACATTCAGATAATGGTCATAAGCAAGTCTCACCCTCTAAAAAGAAAAAAAAAAGATCTATAAGAGTTAATTGTGACAAAAATGCGGCAGAAACTAACAATAAAGTGTAAAAACTGGCCATCTGGTTTTCTTTCAGACTTCATTATATCTCATCGCGACTTGAAGACAGTTTTAACATCTCAAGAGTCTGGTCCCTGCTGTCCCGATGGGACTGTCTGTCACACACCGTCACTCAGGGACTTTAATCTTCAAGTCCATCAGGTTTCAAGAGCAAATGTCAAGATAGGCAGGCAGCCTAAGGCAGCCACAGGATGCCAAGTGAATTCAGTCAATGCTTGATCAGACCACAGATGATTTAAATACTGTAGTCTAGAAACCTAAAGAATATAAAAGTGTTAGTGTGAAAAAATAAAGGTCAGTTAGGGAGATAGCTCAGCCAGTTCAGTACTTCCTGGACGAGATAGAACCTGGGTTTGAAACCCAGAATCCATGTGTTTTGTTTTGTGTCTTAAAGCCGCATATAACAGCACATATTTTAATCCCAGTTCTGCAGAGGCAAAACCGATAGGAACTTTGTGGCTCACTGGCCAGCCAGGCTTGACTGATCAGCTAACTGCAGCTCAAGTGGTAAACTCTCAAAACAAGCAAGCAACAAAATCAGAACCAAAAGGGGGGGGGGGAGGCACTGAGGAATAAAACCTGAAACTGACCACTAACCTCCACACATGCTCCCCAACATGCATGTACAAACATATGCAAACGTATCCCCACACACATGTGAACTTTGTACATACCAACACACACACACGTATACACACACAGACCTTACCTTTTATCAGATTCTACCACTTCAACACCCAGATCCACAAGCAGCAAGAAGAAAGTGACACTGAGCCTGACTTTAAGCCCACTCCCAATGACACACTTCCTTCAACAAGGCTACACCTCTTCATCCTTCTCAAGTAGTGGCCCTCCCTGAAACTAAGCATTCAAATATATATGCCTATAAGGGCCATTCTTTTTTTTTCTTTCTTTTTAAGATTTATTTATTTTTTGTTTATACAACATTCTGCCTGAATGTAGGCCTGCACACCAGAAGAGGACACCAGATCTCATTCTACATGGTTGTGAGCCACCAAATGGTTGCTGGGAATTGAACTCAGGACCTTCGGAAGAACAGCCAGTGCTCTTAACCTCTGAGCTATCTCTCCAGCCCAGGGTCCATTCTTATTCAGACAGCAACACCTACCTAGTAACAAATATTTGCTTTAGGAAGATATGCAAAGAAACAAACACAAGTATGTTTTCTAGAATAGATTCAAATCAACTCTATCCCCCCCTTCCCCAGGGAGCCTTAGGCAATGTACTCAACCCTCTAAAATATTTTACATCTCTGTCCTTGGGTTTTGTACATAGAAAAATTTTAATCTATATTATTGTGTAGTTGCAACATTATAACATTATCATAACACTGAAATATTATTTTTCATTATGAAGGTACATTGGATGAGTTAAAAAGCACATTGCTCTGGAACCAACAAGTTCCACTTCCATTTGCTATCCATGGGACTTCAGATGTAGCCCAACTCTGCAAGTATTCTCTTACAGCCACAACTAGGATGACAATGGCTACCCCAACTGCATCGTTAAGGCATAATGAAAATCAAACAAAATAATATATATGAAAGTGCTTTATGTTCATTAAATAAAGTATAAGGAATTTTATTGAACGATAACACAAGAAGAAAGGCTTAAACATCAATCAAATAACCAAAATGAAAGAAGGAACAGGTACAAAGATCTCTCCTTTCCAGAATCTTCTATCAATCATATAGAAAGTTTTAGGTTACTTCAAAAATCTTTCTAAAGCATTCCCTTAGAGCATGAAGCCAGAGACTCTGACTATGAGTCTTCATGCCAATAAGGAATCACTGTGAAACCAACTGATACCCTGAAGATAAAGCAAACAGCATCTTTATATGCTATAGCTAGACAGACTCTCTCTGCAAAGCATCAGGGAATTGTTCTGACTTGTTCTGGCCAGTACTCTGGATCAGGTTTATAGCACAATAAAGTTTCACTCGTTTTGTTTCTGTGTCATTCTTAGGGACTAAAACCTATATTTTAAACATGAAAATGAAAACAAGGGAAGCTGGGGGTATTTGAAATATAATGTAATAAACATATTCAATATATTTAAATAAAGTAAGAAAACTAGAAGGAGACCATAATTTTCAAACTGTGAACTAGGAAAGGGAACAATTACACTACTTCAGTGCATCGCAGTACAACAGTTTGCAACACTGGTTACAGATTCTGATCCACTCGGGTTCACATTTGCTTCTGACTAGAATGATTTAATCTCAACAATCTTAATTTTTCCAATCGGTCAATCAGCATAAATTAATGCTACAGAATTGGAGGGGCCTGTGAAGATTAATCAGTCATGACCTTATACATGTACTTCCCCATGCACTTAGCACATATAGTAAATAACACGCTGGGTGCCAAGTACATTGCTTCTATGGTAACTAAATAGAGGTTGATTGCTAAGCAGGATATGTTTCAGTCCTTGTATTCATTTGCAAATTTTCTACCATTGCAAATTGTCACAAACCTTGTGGCTTACAACAACAGAAATTCATTCTTTCACAGTCTTGAAGAACAAAAGCCAAGGTGTTGGGAAGACCGTGATCTTTCTGAACCAACTTCTGGCTTGGCATTTTTAAGTGGGGTTCCACTTAGACTTCTACTCCAGTCTGTATGTGGTAGGGTCATAAGGGTCATAGGTCATTTGACATTAGCGGGTTTTTTTTAAGTAAATGGAAATATAAGCTAGCTTGCTTTTTTTCACAAGATGATACTTTATACCATGTCATAGCATGTCACAAAGACCTAAGGAGATGTCTATGTGGCATAAAGACCTAAGGAGATATCTATGTCATGTCCTTAGACTTCCCAACCTTCAAAAATATAAGCAAAATGAACTTCTATTCTTTGTAAGTTAATTAGTCTCTGGTATTTTTTCCCTTTATTATTTTCTTATTTTCCTTTATCATTTCTTATTTTTTCAGGAGAGCAGACAATACTTTTTTAATATGAATTAAAAAAGTTTTGGGGTGGAGTTGGAGAGATGGTTCAGTGGTTAAGAGCACTCAGTGCTCTTCCAAAGGCTATGAGTTCAATTTTCAGCACCCACACGGCAGCTCACAACTTTCTGATACCATCTTCTGGTGTGCAGATGTACATGCAGACAAGGTACTTATACACAAAATATATAAATAAATAGTGTTTTTTTTAATTAAACTAAAATAAAAGTAAAACTTGGGGAAGAGTCATCTGAGCTGGCTCAAACCTTTAAAAGAATAGCTTTGAGCTGCATAAATGAAAGAGGACTTCCATGTATGGACTGCTCAAATCCCCAAGGAACAGACCAAGGACAGATGGGTACAGCCGCACTGCAAGCAGCAGAGGAACAATATCGACTTTAGGGGAGACGAAAGAAAGGACATTTTAGGAAATCTGAATGGAAATGTATAGAGCCCTTCTGGAAGGCCCTGTCCCAACTAGGCCAGGGGAGTATTGCTCTCCTTGCAGAGTAAGAACAGCAGCAGAGGGTGGAACCACAGATGAAGATGAAAGGAAGCCTCAAAATTTGTGTGTTATACTTTCAAACAGAGGGGGAGAACGTGTGCTCAAGGAGAGAGGGAGATGTGCTAGAGGAAGACAGGGACTCAGGAATACAACTGATGTTGGTCACACCACAGATGCAGTTTTCCATCCAACCAGACAGGAATCCTGAAATCTACCTACCACAGGGGTGACTCCAAAAAAAAGTTCTCTTCTCATGTCTCCACCAAAGCAGTAATAACATCCACCCTAGTAAATACCTACTAAATAGCTCTAGAGGCCAAAGTCTTTCAACAGTCTACTCTGGGGTGCCCAAACAAAGTGCCAGGAGACTGTCTGTGAATCCTGGCAAACAGAAAACATCTCTCTAGGGGGAAGAACTCTGAGTTAGAACCAAGCACTGTTCCACAGCGTAGGAATTTGGGCTGGTCTGAGCCATAGACTAGAACTGGAATTTCTAGCTCCTCAGAGAAGGGGCAGCAATGACAAGTGTTCAAAAGCCCCGGATCTAGGCACTCCAGTGGAAAACTTACTGCGAGGGATTGAATGATATCTAGAGTATAGTATACATGGTCCAGCCCGGGAAGTACACCTTTTAGCTAAAAGACAGCACAAAGATCTGCCTCACCTCCCTATATCCCCAACTTCATGCCATTTTTTAAAATTATTCAAATAGGCCATTAATGCCAATATTTCTGACTGTGCAGCCATTCACTGGAGCATAGCCAACTTATCAGGAGCCACTCCTTCATGGAAATTGAGTCTTCCTCCTCACAAAGCTAACAACTGGGCAGAGTAAGGAACAGAGATATACTCAGCCACAGGTGGGACATCACTGCCATAGAGGCTCAGCTACCAATGAGGAAGAAACGGTGGAAAGATTTTAAGAGCCAGAGGTCAGAAAGGAACAGAGTAAAATGGCATCTTCTGGTCCCGAGGAGATCTCTGTACTTATGGACTCATAAGTGTGTTGACCAACACAGGAGCAAGCCAAGCAGCTAATTTAGGATGGAGTACAAAGGGGCTCATGAGTCCTTACTGCTAACTGAGCTGTGAAAGTTTATTATAAAGTAAAAATGAGGGAAGAATAAAAAAAAAAAGAAAGGAATCATTACTACTTGAAGTTGGGTGTTTGTCTCCCGGAAAATCTCTCTCACTATGTATTATGTGGTTTCTTGGGGGATTTAAATGGCATGTTTCCTTTGCATGTCTGAATGCTTTGCTATATCCTGCAGCATGGGCTTTTATAACTGGCAAAATCTAGTGCATTTTAGTTATCTGTCTTCTACATTCAACATCTTTTACCTCCAAGGCAGTTTTATTATTTTACCCTCATCAATGGTGGTGAGAATCCCAGTTGAGTTCCTTGACTGACTTTCCTTTTAAATAATTATTGTAAACACTCCTTGAGCCTTTTGAACTTTCCTGGGCTTGGAATTTGCCTTCTGTTATTATGGCCATTGCCTTTAATTTCTCTACTTCCTTTTTCTGGGGCTTTCTGCTTAACATAGTAAACTTCTTAAACTCACTCGCATGGGTGTTTTATATTTCCTTTTTCCCTTTGTGTTCTGAGTCTATTACATTGGTTTAGCCCACTACGCTCTAACCCTTCTGAAACTATTTTTATTTTTAGATTTCCTTCCTTTGAATTGAATCGTTCATTGTCTATTCATGAAAGTTACACTCTGCTGTCTTTGCAGGGTTTTGTTGGTTGTCATCGAGCCCATTTTCTTTTGATCCTACTGGGTCGCTGGTCCATGCTTGTTTTTCACTGTTTGCTTCGCTCTCGGTTGCACTCTTGAAACATTTTCCTCATATGGCACGACCACAGGCTGTCTGTGAATTGAAATTCTGTGTGCTTGAGGAGGACTTTAGGAGGATCTATAGCATGGAGTGTGGCTTTTTAGTAATGCATCTCTCTCCGTGGAATTAGATAAGCATTTATTTTCTTTCTCCTGAAAGCCATACATTTCTAGAGAGGAAGTTTCCATTCTTCTATGTGTGTAACACTAATGCTAACTGTAGATGTTACTTTTTCAAGCACTATTTTATTTGGGGGTTCCTTAAAACCTATACCTCCCTTCTAACCTCCCAACCCCAGTAAGGGTAAAAGAATGTTGGAAGGGAAAAGGGACATAGATCTATTTACTTCTTCCGGCTGGGTAGGGTCATAGGATTCTTTGCGGGGCAGTATCAATCTCAGTGGTCAGGATATCCAGAAGTCCAGGTAACCAGCAAACCAAGAAATGCAGCAAGCAGTCCTCCATCTGCCTCCTCCAAGCCTACACCTTCTTCCTATGGACTATCATATTTATACCCCTCAAAATCCTAAGAATTCAAACTAACTCCATCTGCCAAAGGTCACACCCCTGCATGAGGTAATTATCAGCTGTGGACAAACTAAAATCCCACACTTGGGATTATAACAAAAAAAACACATTTACATAACATAACTGAGTTTTTAAGGAAACCAAAACTTCCATTACAGCTAATAACAATTTCCAGCCTCAAAGTGTGTGTTTGTGATTTAGAAAAAGGTCCATCTCCCTTGGAGACACTTGCTTTCCATCCATCTGTTGGAAAATTATTATAATGACCTGATTTGGTGAAATAAGATGTTTCACAGCCATTTACTGAAAGTTGTCATGGAGAGCGTATGGCACTGTGCTCCTTGCACCTGACAGTGTCCTTTGGCATCAACTCAAATGGCTGCCTCACTGCCCGCATTCTGAACTGATGTTCACAGACAAGGGAGGGTAGATAGGTACAGAAGTCCATTAATTTTCCATGTTTAGCCCCACACCCAGTGATTCCCTTAAAAAAAAATTTCCAGGTCCTGCACATCTGCAATCCAGATTTTCTAGGACCATAATTTTGCTCTCCTAATTAAAGAGAAGAAACCTGAGCTGCTGTTCTGATTGCCACAGATGGAGAGGGAACAGAGGCAGATCAAGGCTTTGTTTTCTGGTTTTCAGCAAGGTCCTATTTTTGCCCCACTCTTTACAGTTTCTAAGTCCTAAGACCCCCTGAATTGAGCAAAACAATGTTATGTTCCTGCATGGAGTTTAAGGCTACCTTGGTACACATAGTGAATTCCAGACCAGCAGGGCTACATAGTAAGAACCTATCTCAGTAAACAAATACATAAACAGGTAATTAGATAGATGATAGATAGAAAGATAGATAGATAAATAGATAGATAGATGATACTTAGATCAATACATCGATAGATAAATACATAGATAGATGATAAATAGATGATAGATCTGTCTGCATAATGCCTTTTCACCTGTTTTATTCTTTTTATTCTTGTGAGTTCGTATTTTTCTCTTTTTATTATATGAGTGGGAGATAGAGCAGAAAAAAAAAGATACATGCATTTGATGAATTGACCTTCTTAAACTATAAGGTCACCCAAAACTTATAGAAGCAGCTAATGCCCAGCATGGTGGTACCTGCCTTTAATCCCAGTGCTCAGGTGTGGGAGACACTGTGAGTTTGAGGTCAGCCTGATATACATAGGAATTTCTAGGCCAGCCAGGACTACAAAGTGAAAAGAAAAAGAAGAGAAATAGTAGAACAACAACAAGCAACTCACTTAGCTAGACTCACTGCACACAAGATCTCACATAGTCACCATGAAATCAAATAAGTAATACATATATTCATATTGATATACTAAGGTGAAGAAACTGGGGTAACATGATTATACAATTAGAAAATCCTGATCAGAAATATATTTATATATATATGTATATATGTATGTCACATCTGTGTGTCTATACATGTGTAGGAACATATGTATGTATATATATATGTGTGTGTGTGTGTGTGTGTGTGTTTTACATCTCTCATGTGTCACATTTGGTGTATATCTCACTAGCCTGTCCCTTTTCCTTTCAGAAGTATCCTGATATCACTCTAAGCTTAATGTAAATTTTGTATCAATTTTCAAATCCAACCATAGCCACTGAGTAAGCCACAGTATTAGATACTGCCTTAGTTGCTTTTCTATCGCTGTGATAAGACACAATGATCAAGGTAACTTATGGAGGAAAGCATTTGTTTGGGGTTTACATTCTTAGAGGGTAAGTCCACAGCATCATGGTAGGGACTATGAACACAGGCAAACGGGCAGGTCTGACATTGGAGCAGTAGCTGAGAGTTCATATCTTGATCCACAGCAAGAAGCAGAGAGAGCTAACTGGGCCTGGCAAGGGCTTTTGAAACCTCAAAGTCCTCCCTCAGTGACATACCTCCTCCAATAAGATCACACCTCCTAATCCTTCCCAAGCAGTTCTAACACCTAGGAAATAAGTATCCACATATTCACCTATGGGGCCATTCTCATTCAAACCACTAAAAATACTAATAACATAAGGGCTGCACAAATGAGTTCAACCTCCAGAAGTCCACCAAGGAATGTTGATGGCCCATTGAGCTTACTAAACAGCAAGCCTAGCCTAATCAATGAGCTGCAGGCCAGAAGAGACCCTGTCTCTTAAACACATCTGTCATGTTGCAGAGCTGTTAGAAGTCTGAAAGACCCATGGTCTGTGCTCCGGCCTGAAGCCATATGGATATCTGTGGGCCGTGCTGTGGCTGGAAGCCATGTTGATGTCTGCGGCCTGAGGTGCTACCAAGGACCATGGTGATGTCTGTGGTCCATTCTGCAACTGAGGATCATGTTTATGTCCCTGGTCTGTACTGCCACCAGAGACCATGCTGAGGTCCATGGCATGTCCTGACAGCAGAGACTATATGGATGTCTGTGGTCTGTGCTGTTGCCCAAAATTATGTGGAAGTCTATGATCCCCATTCCTAATGACTGTAAAGGACAAGAAAGCTAGTTGTTTCCCACCCCCCCTAGTGGTATCAATGACTGCAGACTTAAAGTTGAATAAAAAGGGGTGGAGGGTCGTAGAAAGCTTCTTTGACACCCCCTACCCCAGCCCCCCAAAAGTTACAGCCTAGACAGGAAATCATTAAAGAGAACTCTTAAGAATTGCCAGTCCTGATGAGACCTGATAAGTTAGGGTCAGATGAAAGGGGAGGAGGACCTCCTCTATCAGTGGACTTGGAGAGAGGCATGGAAGGAGATAAGGAAGGGAAGGTGGGGTTGGGAGGGAACAAGGGAGAGGCCTACAGCTGGGATACAAAGTGAATAAACTATAATTCATATAAAAAATAAAAATTTAAAAAGAGAATTGTGATAAAGCTGGGCAGCGGTGGCACACACCCTTAATCCCAGCACTTGGGAGGCAGAGGCAGGCAGATCTTTGAGTTCTGGACCAGCCTGGTCTACAGAGTGAGTTTCAGGCCATCTAGGGCTACACAGAAAAACCCTGCCTCAAGCGAGAAAGAGAGAAGGGGTAGAATTGGATGGATAGGGAAATCAATCCTACAAGAGAGAAACCCAGTCTTGGAAAAAAAAAAAAGTACTAAGGATGCTGGAATACAGCTCTCCACAATTTCTGGTTTCTAGCAGGAACACTGGTGGAGAAGGACTCAGTTCTCTTTAAGGGACTGGCCACTGAGAGTTTGACCATGCTCAGTGAGTATATGGGCAACACAAATTGGACTTGTTTTCTTTGGAGGAGGAAGAGGAAAAGGAAGAGGAGGAGGAAAGACATAGGTGAGGAGGCAAACCTGGGAGGATTGAAAAGTGAGTGTGATTTGGGGTACATGATGTGAAATTCCCAAATAATCAATAGCAATATTATTTTGTAAAAAAATACAATGTAAAATAATATTTAATGCATCCATTGAGGAATTAAAACGGAAGCTATTCTCTGGTTTCTACATATATACAAACACATGAGCTTGCACAAACATGCAGATACATACACACACAAAAAAATCCCTTAATAACATAATATAAAATAAAACAGCATCCCCCAAATCTAGTTCACTTTCTTAAGTAAGAAACATCAGGCTGAGTAAGTTTCAAACAAAATGCTAAAACACATGTTTTCAGTTTAACGATTGAGAAAACTCAATTATCCAGAGCATTTAACTAACTGAATCAAGACATACAGGATTAGCTGAAATTTTGTAGTTTTCAGGTCTTTAAAAATATGATCAAACATTGAAGGAAAATTATAGCTGGCTTAAAGTAATAACAACAAACTGAGCTTTATTTCATAATCATTTCATAACTTTTTTAAAGATGTTCCCTCTATTCTAACACTAACATGAAGAGTGTCAAAACCTTTAATGTAATGATTCCTACTGTAACTGGCAGCAGCATCCGGTGATACAACCACCTGACTCACTGCCAACGCCATTCTCTGCGTGGTAGTGAACATGGTAGCCCAATGCTTCCTTCCTCTCTCCTGAGCTGTCCATAAAGCAAAGTCTTCATGAAAGTCACACTGACATCTGCGCAGACAATTCCCAACACACAGTAGGTGCTCAACACATGTTCTGGCGTACAATGATTTTCAGAGCATCCAGTACTTAGAGAATTCCCAATGTTTTTCAGAGCCCCACAGACACTGAGACCCTCCAGGCAATTATTTCATCATCTCAACAGGTTTGGTGGAAATAAAATGATTATAAACCAATGAGAATAACAAAAGAGGGAAAACACAATGCGAGTTAGCTCTTACTAAAACGAGAAACTTTATGTACCTGACGGCAATTACATGCCCCACCTACTATGAGAAATGGGATCACTTTCCTGCATGCTCAGAGAGACAAGTTTAAGAAGAGTGACAGCAATCTGGGGACAGAGTGCAGATGTAGAGAGCTTGCTTGTTGAGCAGATACAAAACTCAACTCCTAGTACAAACAAGCATTGGTTTCAGATAGGATGACTTTGCAGATGATGGTCTTAGAAGTATAAAGATAACGACACCGGAGCCTGAGGGAGAAACCTTACCTTTCCTGCATATAAGGACATTGTGACTGACGTAAGAGTCACAGAGCTAGTAAGTGATCCTGATTTCCGTGACAGGGAGTCTCACTCCCCCTACTCTGAGACTATCAACTCAATTGGTTGAAGTTCACGGTACCCCAGAGCATGCTGAGAGATGTTTAAAAAATATTTGGGATAAAATGGAAGTGGATTTGACTTCAGTTTGTGACTAACTCCCCACAAAACTGCTGGCTAATGGGAAACATAGAACAAACTGTAGGACATACCGAGTCAATAGTTCAATGTATCGTTAAAAAGACAGATAAGACTATGCTTGATCACTTAGTCAAACTGTTTGTTTCCCTGAACTTCTAGAACCCTTGGCTTTTGCCTGTTTCATGCTAGGCTCCCAGAAGCAGGGGGCTATGGTGGGAGACCTGAAAAGGTATGCATCTTTCCTTCTGGAAATGCATCCAGATGAAAAAGAGCAGTGCTGTCATTGTAACAAGAAAAGAGTCGAATAATGCCCAAAGACACAGCTCCATTAGAGAACTGAGTTTGCTAGGCACCAAGCATAAGCAAGAAGCAGGACCATTTGGCAAGGTAATGGCGAATGTTCAGTGACATTGGGTTGACAGGCTTCAACTGTCTCTGGGTTGACAGTTGCCTAAGGAAATAGTAAGGCAAGTCTGTGGTGTGTCTGTGAGGAAGTGTCCTAAGAAGATCTATATGTGGAAGAGCAACCCCCCACGAATGTAAGTAGCCCCACCTAATGGGCTGTAGTCTGGATGGAATAAACGTGCAAGAGGAAGCTGTTCCTGAGCAAATGTGGCTATTGTTGCTGCCGTTGCCAGCAGACATCAGCAGCTCTCTAGAGAAAGGACTGGACCATCGACTCTTTCTACTGAGACCACCATCATCTAGGACTTAGGTGTACCAGGTTCTCTGTCTCTCCTGCATGCAAATGGACATTGTTGGGCTACTTGGCATCCAATTGTATAAACCAATGCAATTAGTTTCTTTTATAGCACACAAAAAGAAACGTGTATACACATACAGAAGCATGTACACACTCATACAAACATATTCTATACATATAAACATGCACATGTAAAGAACCCTAATGCAAAATCAGGTGAGAAAATCAAATGTTAATATTTGTGTGGATTTATCTGAAAGACCTTCCAGGGATGAGCAGGGACCAGTTTAGAATCCCTAGTTACCTGATATTCAAAAAAAACTACCAATTCACTCATGAGTTATTTTCTATAGGTCTCCCACAACCACCAAAACAAAATTCAGGGTCTAGAAAGGAACCTGAAATAATCACCCCCTCTTAATTTTTTAATTAAAATTTTAATATTAATTACAGTTTATATACTTTGCATCCCAGCTGTAGGTCCCTCCCTCATTCTCTCCCAATCCCATCCTCCCTCCCTCATTTCCTCCCTGCCCCTCTCTAAGTCCACTGATAGGGGAGGTCCTCCTCCCCTTCCATCTGACCCTAGCCTATTAGGTCTCATCAGGACTGGCTGCAATGTCCTCCTCTGTGGTCTAGCAAGGCTGCTCCTCCCTTGGGGGGATGGGGGAGCGTCAAAGAGCCAGCCACTGAGTTCATGTCAGAGGCAGTCCCTGTTCTCCTTACTAGAGAAACCAACTTGGATATGGAGCTACCATGGGCTACATCTGAGTAGGGGTTCTAGGTTATATCCATACATGGTCCTCTGTTGGAGAATCAGTCTCAGACAAGACCCCTGTGCCCAGATATATTTGATCCTTGTGGAGCTCCCATCCTCTCCAGGTCTTACTAACTCCCCCTTCTTTCATATGCTTTCCTGCACTCTGCCCAAGGTTTGGTTATGAGTCTAGCATCTGCTCTGATACAGTGCTAGGTAGAGTTTTTCAGAGACCCTCTATGGTAGGCTCCTTTCCTGTTTCTTGTTTTCTCCTTCTTCCAATGTCCATCCCATTTGTCTTTCTAAGTGAGGATTGATCATCTTACCCCGGGTTCTCCTTCTTGTTTAGCTTCTTTAGCTGTACAGATTTTAGTATGTTTCTCCTATGTTTTAGGTCTAGTATCCACTTATAAGTGAGTATATACCATGTGTGTCTTTCTGCTTCTGGGATACCTCACTCAGGATGATCTTTTCTAGTTCCCACCATTTACCTGTAAATTTCATGATTTCCTTGTTTTTAATTGCTGAGTAGTATTCCATTGTGTAAACGTATCACAAGTAATCCAATTTAAAAATGGAGTATGGAGCTAAACAGAGAACTCTCCGTAGAGGATTGTAGAATGGCAGAGAAACACCTAAAGAAATGTTCAACATCCTTAGCCATGAGGGAGATACAAATCAAAATGGCCCTGATATTTCACCTGACACCCATCAGAATGGCTAAGATCAAAAACTCAAGTGACAACACATGCTGGAGAAGATGCAGAGAAAGGGGAACCCTCCTCCAATGCTGGTGGGAATATAAACTTGTACAACCACTTTGGAAATCAATCTGTTGCTTTCTCAGACAACTAGCAATAGTGCTTCCTCAAGATCCAGCTATACCACTCCTAGGCATATATCCAAAATATGCTCAAGTACACAACAAGGACATTTGTTCAACCATGTTCGTAGCAGTTTTATTGTAATAGCCAGAACCTGGAAACAACCCAGAATCACCCCTTCTTAAGGATCCCCTGGCTGCATCGACCTCACTCACAGTAGAAGCACAAGCTTTAAGGAGCTCTAGGGAAGACAGTGAATATTGTCACCTTCAGTTTCTAGGCAAACATCTGCTGTTTATTAATTAAGGAGAGAAGTCTGTGGTGTGTATGTGATTGTCTAAAGAAAGGAATGAGATGGATCTATGGGAAGAAATGGTAAGTTTCAAAATGGTATTTTTCAAATATTGAAGCATCAAAGCCAACAAGTTCTCCACCAATCCGCTCTAAATGCCTTTGGCTTCTTCTGGACCTCAATTACTTGTGATTATTTGTTAAAGGATAGTATGCATAAATATAAATGAAAAGCAAGCACTTCTTGACATTTAGACATAAACACACCAAATAAATTGCAATCATTTATGCATGATTTCTATCCTGGTTAAAGAAGAACTGAACTATGAAGTTTAAAAATAGCCACACAGACATGGCATTCACAACATGATGGTATTTAATGCAGACCCTTTACGCTGTGGTGCACTTAAAGAGAAGAAGAGGAAGTTGTTTGCTTGTATTGACTCTAAAGCCAGTATGTATCATTGTGAAGGAGAAGAGCAGCCAACTCTTGCGTTTTCTGTGAAAATTCTAGGAACTTGGAGTTTCTCCAATAGGGATGTCTCAAAAATGTGGTTATAGCCAAGGATAGTGGCCTACATCTATAATTCTGTCACTCAAGAGAAAGTGACAGGAAGATCTTCAATTTCATGCCAGCTTTATCTACATAGCAAGGTTCTGTTTTAAAACAAACAAATGAATAAAAATTATTGCAAGTATCAGGCTGATAAACTAGTATTTCAAAAAAATGAATTCATACAATAGGTATGGATTGTTATTTATAATGGGAACTCATAAATAGAATGGCTCACAATGAATGCCAAAAACAAAAAATGATAATAATTTTTGATTAAAATATAATTACATCAGCCCACCTTGTTCCCTTTCAAATTCATGACCTTATTATTTTTTCATTTTTATTGTTACATATATATATAACTATATAAATACAACTTGCTCAGTCTGTTCAATGTTACTTTTATTAATATGATTTCAGGGCTGCCTACCTGGTATTGGACAACTAATTAGGAGACTCATCCCTCGAAAAGACTATCTCTCCTGCTCTCAGTGGCCCACAGTTGTCTGCAGTTCATTGTCTACGATGTTGACCAGTGAGCTCTCCCGTTTCTGTATTAGCATGTCTACCAGTGTTGTACTTGCTCAGTTCTTATTGAGGCAGCCATATTGCTGAGGCATCGTAGGTCAAGCTTCCCTGTGGTTTCTTCCCTGTCATGTCACTGGGTCCTCCAGTTCTCCCAGTTCCCCAGCCCATCTTCCAAGAAGGCCCCTGAGTATTGGGTATAGGAATTGTATGGTGGATGCATCAGCTGGAGCCAGGCATCTCATGCTCAGTTGTTCTCCGTATTTTGACCAGCTGTGGTTTTCTGTAATTATCTCTGGCTGTTACAAAGGGGAAGCAGAAACTAAGAAGTTGTGAGAAATATATTTTTAAAAATAAGTCATGTTTGCTCCTAGACTTCAGAATTGTGCTCTCAATATAAGTCAGCACCTAATTCACTGAATGACCTGCAGCTAGCATCTGATTAAGGGCCCTTAATTACCAGGAAGCACTTAGAAAAAGTGGAGAGCTGTATAAATGTTAAGGGTATTATCATCAGAAGTCTCTCCAGTGCTTTCTTACAGACAGGGCAAACAGTCCCCATCTGTTTTGTGTTTATTTTCTCTCACCATGAACAATTCATTCCCACTTGTAATCGTATTCTATTTATTTTGCAACTCAGAACTAATTCTCTCCAGGGCCAGAGGAGGGTATGCTGTTTCTGCACTCTACACTATAAGGAAATATGCTGACAGCCTTCCAAGCACTGAATTATGCTTTAAAAAAATGCGTAAAACACACGATTCATTAGAGAGGGAGAGATAACCCATAAATGGCCTTTTCTGCCAAGAAGTAGTCAAGACCACCTTTCTCTCCTGGAGTAAACAATATGAGAGACCACGGGAAAAACAAAAAGATAAAATGATAAGTCATGTAAGAGTACGTTACAAAGTTTGAATACAAAATTCAGTATTCTAAATTACCTTGCCCAAATTATGTTGCTAAGGTAGCTTTCTGTCTTGTCTGTCAATCTAACGCAGATGTTAGCTGCCCTTCCATATCCTTCTTTGCCACCTCTGCTTTACCTAGCAAGAAACAGAGTTAAAAAGAAAAAAAAAACCCTATCTTTTCCTATTGTCTCAGAAGAATTCACCTTGTTGCCCTCCACAACAATGAGACATGTGACTTTCACTGGTGATTGCTCTGCTGCAGAAACAAGGGCAGAAGCTGTTGGCAGCGCACAGACAGCAAGCAATTTAGAAATACATGAAACTCATCTCTGTTTCCCAAATCCTATCCAGCTACACCACTGCCTGCCATTTCCACCCATCTTGAAAACCACAAAAATGTCCCCTCTTGCCACATGTCTGCTATTAAGAGACTTTTTCTACCTGTAAATACTCACTGGAACTTATGTTTCTTCCCAAGAAACTACTCACTCCCCTTTCCCCCAAGATATGCTATACAGACAAACCATTCTTTGGCTTTCTGCCTTTGTTTTAGACAGACTATACTGAGCCTAGTTTACTATGTTGTATATAGACTAAAGAGAAACGAACACAGTACACTGTAGTTTCTATTTCTGCTTTGAATATGCCCATCATTCTCTCTCGTTCCACTTTCCAGTCAATGGCATTTCCTGATAGGCAAGAAAGGTAGCTACTGTGGAATAAAACCCAGAATCCTCAGCTAAAGAGCAAGAGAAGCTGAGAGCTACTCCCAACTACTGCCCTTGACTTTTCAAGAGTCTTACTTTAAGGACATGTTTTCCAGCTGTGATCTTCCGAGAAAATTGCTGTAATGTTCGTTTCAGGAGATCGTTTTGGAAGAACTACTCTCCATGATAAGGGCTGGTATTATTATCAAGTTGTCATTCAAGCACGCTGCTGGGCAGCATGAATCATGTTTACTTGGTGGTTACCAAAGTAGCTGATAAATTATCCATAAGTCTTTTATTTCCATTTGTCTATCAACCCATTTAGCCTCTACAATGCATCTGCAGTGGGCACAAGTACCTATCTCTCTTTCTCTGTGTCTCCCTCTGTCTCTCTGTCTCTCTCTCTCTCTTTGTCTCTCTCTCACACACACACATACACACACAACATGCATACATACATATATACAGAGAGACACAGAGAAAGAAAGACAGACTTCAGAATTTCCCTTGACTTCCTTCATGCTCTGTCAGTGTCTCTGTGCCCTTCCTAGCCATACCTCCAGCCACGAGAGTGTTTCTAAGACTCAACTCGTTTCAATTTTCTCACTCATGTAATAAACAAAGTACTACTATAGCCATAGAGTTGTATTAAAATGTGAGAAAATATATTTTTTTTTAAAAACTTGCAAAACCTTCCTCCAAAACGTAGTTACCTGATAACTGTGTGCTATTGTTGGGGTGGTTTGAATAAAAATGGCTCCCCGTAGGCTCATAGGAGTGATATTATTTAAAAAGATTAGAATGTGTGGCCGTATTGGAGAAAGTTTATCACGGGAGGTGGGCTTGGAAGTTTCAAAAGCTAAAGCCAGGACCAGTGGTTGTCACTCTTCTTGCTGCCTACATCTGATCCAGATGTAGAACTAACAGCTACCTTTCCAGCACCATGAATGCCTGCATGCCGTCATGCTTTCCACCACAACAACACTGGACTAAACCTTTGAACTGTAAGCCAGCCCCAATTAAATGCTTTCCCTCTTAAGAGTTGCTGTGGTTGTCTGCCTCTTCATAGCAATAAAAATGTAAGATGATTGCCATATTTGTGACCTATATAAAACAATTCATGCCAGACCAGCCTGAAAGAGGCAATGAAAGAATCTGTTCCACAACCACCGTACAAGAGAAAAATCAGAGCCACCCATCCAACCCTGTATCTGTAGTTTCTTTTTTTTCTAGAGTCGGGTTTGTCTCTGGAGACATGCAAGGGCATGACACTCAAACTTCTCTTTATTAGGGAAAATGGCATTTATTTGGGGTTCTTGCATCCCCTAAAATAGATAGACTAACTATTCTGAGAAAACATTGCTTCACTCTTGATGCACCAGAAAACCAAAAAGCTATGATTATTACCTCTTCTTGATGCAAAAGTAGCTCCTCTGAGGATTCACAAATGTACATGGACAAGATGTATCTTGAAGTACAGATACTCTCCTAATTAGAGAAAGCAATCCACAATCATTCACCCATTACTCTTGGAGAAGACATGGAGGTAACTGAGTGAACACTCCTAGAAAAAAGTCATTCTTGATCTCATGAAGTCTCTCCAAATATTCTGGCAATTTTCTGAGTTGTTGGTTACCAAATTTAATTCACTTCTCTTACTTCAAATTTTTAAACCTTGATTGACAAAATTTAGGACACATCTATATAACCTGATTATACAACATATTTGATGTCATTTGCAAAGAAAATATTGTCAAATACAGAGAAGCACTGAGGCTTCTAACCCCTGCAGGAATCTTTCAAATCCTCTTATCAAGACTTCCAGTTTCAGCTATTGCTTGGGGCTTATTCTGTCTCAGAGTTCAGAAATACTGTAAAAGAGCACCAACATCTCTTGGATGGTGCAAGTTGGCTGAAGTACAGAGAAGGTAGGTCTCTCTGCAATCCCATGACCCACTCAGAACGTAATTTCACACCTCTGTGGCTTTAAATGCAGGATCTAATTTTACTCAAACAGCCAACCAGCCCCGCTATCTGGAGCAGTGGTACAAAGAGGAGCTATAGTGAAGAGAGCAACTCAGTCTGGGACACTGGAAGCTCAGGATTAGGAAGCTACTCCTGTCAGCTCTTCAGGCCCATCCATTGCCCTAGGAAGAAAGAGCAGGGACTAGTGAAGATCGTCAGCTCTGGGGCCACAGAGAAATACGGAGGCTTTCCTGAAGTTATCAGGCCTAGTGAACGCATCCAGTTCAGCTCAGCATCGCGGCATGGCTGGAGATAACTGTATCAGGCCAGTGGGTACCAGGCAGGGACACCACAGTGCTTCAGCAACATGAATAAATAGCTTGGGGGTGGGAGTTACCTAAACTCATAACTGTAAAGAGCCTGGTAGTCTGAAAGAAGATGTTGGCAGCAAATGAAATGAACTGAACAGCTCCTCTCTTACATAGAGGAAAGGGGCTTTATTTCCTGAGGAGCTTTGAAGACTTGGAACAACAGAAAGGCCACGGACTTTGCTCTCTGCCCAGAGCCAGGTGGGGTGTGTGCCAGCAGGCACCTGGACCCTGGCTGAGGCCAGGAAGGAATTAAAGGTCTCCCTCTCTAAATCCAAAAATAAGCTTCCGCATGTAAGGTGCAAGGCATTGAACAACTGCCTTTTTTCTGAGCATTTGCTTTCTAGTTCATGTCAGTGCCTATGATCTCAGCGGGATGTTTTGGAAAGTAGAATTCACACATGGAGTAAAGGGATCTACAGGGAGGGGTAATGATGCATAGAAGCCAGGTCAGTAGATTGCTGGGGGTAGAGACCTATGGTGGGAATGAATCTCTCTCTCTGTCTCTCTGTCTCTCTATCTCTGTCTCTCTCTCTCTTTCTCTCTGTGTGTGTATGAATTTATAGGCTTTTTCCTTTTATTAAAGCAATGAACTGATAGCATTTTTGTATGCAACATGGACACAATTAACTCACTTGATCATAGATAAAACTAATTTTGAAATCTTTTTTGGTTTCCAAGTAGGAAGTTCTGGAACCTGTCAGTCTGGTGACTGTTCCCCAAATTGTTTTAAAGCCATCTGCAGCATTTTCCAGCACCTTCTCTGGAAACTCCTCTTTTGAACTATGTCTGCCCTTTGGAATGACACCACTGGTGCTGGAGACATCTGCTCCAAAAATCTTTGCTGATTATTACTGTTTCCAAAACATGAACCTCTTTCTAGAATGTTCATGATCCATATGTCTCTTCCTCTTCTTCTCATAGCAATTCGAAAGTCAATAGTTTGCTTCTCTGCTCCTAGGCTTTGTGAGGCAAGGGTAGTTCTTCTCAGGGATAGCTTTCTTCTCCCATGAGTACTACTTGGTGTGAAGAACATAGAACACATGACATCAAATCCCCAGAATCAGACAGACAGAATATCACAGAGGTTGAGAAACAACCTTAGTCATCAGAGAAATGAAAATCAAACTACTCCGAGATTTCCTTTTACGCCGGTCAGAATGGCTAAAGCCAATAACACAAGTGACATCTCATGATGGCGAGGATGTGGAGTAGAGAACACTCCTCCATTGCTGCTGGGAATACACACTTGTACAGTCACTATGGAAATAAGTATTGCATAAATCAGGAAGCTAAAAATAGATCTACCTTAAGTACCTCCCTTGGGCATATACCCAAAGGACTCTACAGCCTTGTACAAAGACACTTGTTCAATCAGGTTCATTGCTGCTCTATTCCTAAGAGCCAGAAACTTGGAAACAGCCTAGATGTCCACCAAATGATGAAATGTCAGTGAAAATCTGGTACATTTACACAACGGAGTATTACGGATGTTTAAAAATTCATGAGATTCTCAGATAAATCTATGGAGCGAAAAAAATTATCCTGAGTGAGGCAACCGAGACCCCAAAAGACAAATAAATATAGCATGTAGTCTCTTATATATGGATATTAGCTTTTAAGTCTTCGATAGCCATGCTACAATCCATATAAACACAGAGGGTAGGTGTATCATAAAAAACTAAGTGGAAGGGAAGAAACTATTTTTTAATTTATTTTTTTATTAAGTACAGTTTATTCACTTTGTATCCCAGCTGTAGCCCCCTCCCTTGTCCCCTCACACTCACACTCTCCCTCCCTCTTCTCCTCCCATGCCCCTCCCCCAGTCCACTGATAGCAGATGATCTCCTCCCCTTCCCTCTGACCCTAGCCTATCAGGTCTCATCAGGACTGGCTGCATTGTCTTCCTCTGTGGCTTGGCAACACTGTTTCCCCTTCAGGGGGAGATGATCAAAGAGCTAGCCACTGAGTTCTTGTCAGAGACAGTCTCTGTTGGCAGTACTACCGAACCCACTTGAACATTGAGCTGCCATGGGCTACAATCAATAAGTGGGACCTCATGAAACTGAAAAGCCTCTGTAAAGCAAAAGACGCTGTCGTCAGAACAAAACAACAGCCTACAGATCGGGAAAGGATCTTCACCAACCCTATATCCAACAGAGGACTCATATCCAGAATATATTAAAAAAACTCAAGAAGTTAAACAGCAACAAATCAAGTAAAACAATTAAAATATGGGGCACAGAGCTAAACAGAGAATTCTCTGTAGAGGAATACAGAATGGCAGAGAAACACTTAAACGCTCAATGTCTTTAGTCATTGGGGAAATGAAAATCAAAATGACTTTGAGATTTCACCTTACAACCATCAGAATGGCTAAGATCAGAAACTCAAATGACAACACATGCTGAAGAAGATGTGGAGAAAGGGAAGAAACTCTTATGGTTTAGGAAATGGAATATATAGTTCTGCAGAGACAAGGAGAGAGACTGGAACAGAGACGGGAGGAAGATAGGGCTAAGGGAAAAGTAAAGGAGAGGTGTGACAACTAACAAAAAGACCATATGAAAACCTGCTATAGCATGTTTCTTAAATATATATACATGAAATATATATGTATATATATATATATATGAAATAAATCTAAATGGAATCACCAAATAATACGGGAGGCAAAGCCGCAACTAGGCATTTCTCACCACCAATTGGAACTGCCAGGGCCAGGAATAGATTATATCTAATTGAGTTGTTGGCCAAAGGAGCCCAACTGAAACCTCCAAACAACCCCAGCTATTGAAAAGGCTGTTGGTGGCTCACTGCAAACTGATGGTAAGGCCCTGTTGCTGAAGATAACATGTACATATATCACGGAATGTGGAAAAGTTGAACCAGAGCCTAACTAAAGCCTTCACTCCTACTGACTGGAACGTACTCTCATGCTACCTACAGACAAGGACTGCAGTCTACAATGGCAACTGAAGTGGAAGTTTCTGGTTTCTTTGGTTGGTCCCCAAGGAAAACAGCCCCCATGAAAAGGCATATGATGTTTGTCAGCTGAAAACTACCTGTGTGAGGGCCGTGATTTTTGTGAGCTGGAAAACACCCTGGTGTGGATTCTGAGAAGGGATAGATAGAGACCCACAGACAATGAGACAACGCTTTTACATCTCCATGCTTTGAAATGGTTCAGACTGCTTTGCTGGTTTTCGCAGAGAGAAATGTTTCAGAGAACGCTTTTGCTCCTTTGGTAGAATTTTGCCACTTTGGTAGACTCATGCCGTTTGGGCGGGAAGTCTGGCCGCTTTTGCTTAGTGGTGCTGCCTCTGTTGCAGTTGCCTGCTCTTTGATGCTGCTGCTTTGCTGTTTTGATTTTTTGGTTTGTTTTGTTTTATTGGACTGCTTTATTTAAAGAGAGAGAGAAAGTATGGTGTCGCACAGCTGTAAGTCCAGCACTTAGAGAGACAGGAGCACGTGGATCTTTTTGAGCTCCAGGACAGCCTGGTCTACAAACCAGACCAGAACAGCCAGGGCTACACAGTGCTCTCTGTCTCAGGAGAGAGAGAGAGAGAGAGAGAGAGAGAGAGAGAGAGAGAGAGAGAGAGAAGGGATGGAGTTAGATGGATAGGGAGAGGGAGACAAACCTACCGGAGATGAGGGAGAGAAAACCATGGTAAGAATATAGTATATGAAAATTTATTTTTTTTAATTGTTATTAATTACACTTTATTCACTTTGTATACCCCCTGCAATGCCCTCCCTCTTCCCCTCCCAATCCCTCCTTTCCTCCCCCTTCTCCATGAATGCCCCTCCCCAAGTCCACTGATAGGGGAGGTCTTCCTTTCCTTCCTTCTGATCCTAGTCTATCAGCTCTCATCAGGGGTGGCTGTATTGTCTTCCTCTGTGGCCTGGTAAGGCTGCTCCCCCATCAGGGTGAGGCGATCAAAGAGCAGGCCAATCAGTTCATGTCAGAGACAGTCCCTGTCCCCATTACCATGGAACCCACTTGGACACTGAACTGCCATGGGCTACATCTGTGCAGGGGTTCTAGGTTATCTTATGAAAGAAGTGGGAAATAGTAAGATCTGGAGAGGACAGGGGCTCCGCAAGTAGAGCAACAGAACCAGAAAATCTGAAAAATTATTTTCAATAAATAAATATATTTAAAACCAAATGTTCAAAGACAGAAAGAAAGAGGAAGGAAGGAAGGAAGGAAGGAAGGAAGGAAGGAAGGAAGGAAGGAAGGAAGGAAGGAAGGAAAGAAGGAAGGAAAGAAGGAAGGAAACAAGCCCTAAGAGTTCATGAGCCTAATCTACCCTGTGTCTAGTTGTGGGGACTGTTGAGCTAATAAGCCTTTTGGAGGCCCATAGGACATGGCGAGTGAAGCATCAGCGACTCCCCAAAAGGTCCTGATCCACTATGGACCCCTAACTCACTAGTGAACTCTCAAAATGGATCTGAGACTAGAGCAGTGACTGTCTCCCCCTTCTCTATGGAAGTTTCCTAAAGAGACCTTGTCCCCCCGACCCACACATTTCCTAACACTCGCTCCGACCTGCTTGATTGCTGCTGGTACTCGACGATGGCCTGTGATGGTCTGACTGGCCTTTCAGTCACTTCAAAGCTCTGGATGAAAAAGCTGGATGTGTACCTTTGAGTCTGGTCTCTGGAGTCCGCTTCCCGTGATTCTGTGTGGGCTCTGGCGCTACTCATCACCCTTCCTATGGTTCCTGACCCCCACATCTAGTTGCATGGCTTATAATACCTCATTATTTTCTGTGCCTCAATTCATTTATTTACAAAATGCCAATAATACATGGACATTGATAAGGTGGATTCTCAAGGTTCTTGTGAAAATGAAAATTCAGTGAGTTAAATATGACAGATTTAAGCTCCTACAGCCAGGCACATAGAATTGCTCAGTATCGCTGCTCTTTATTGTTGGCATGCCAACTTTGAACATGTGCACCATCCCAGTCTTTTGAGTGAGGAAGCTGAGCCTGGCTATGAATGCATGAGAAAATTAAAGACAAAGCTACTTTTTAAACTCTGAAATGTCCTTCTCTGGAGCCTGCATTCTTGCCATGACACATCCTGACTCACAGTCCAGTGACACAAGGAAGCATTTGTTTTGAGCCTTGATCACTCTCTGAGCATAATTCAAGTTGAGCCCACTGCAGGTTCAAAGGAGAAATGGGTATTTGGGTCATAGTTTCTATGTGCAAGACACAGAAGTAGAGGAGAAAGTGTAAAGAAACAGAGGCCATTGACCCTTTATGAAAGAGGAAACTGTTTTACCCGAAAGAAAGCACCTTGTGTGTTAGCTCTTGTTTATTTGTTATCACTACGATTTGTTTTCTTTGTTTTTTTGTATGTGTGTCTGAGAGTTTGTGGAAATCTGGAGTGTCTTTCTGGTACCGACATGTACATCTGTAACTCTACATAATACTCTAATCCTTTCTCCAAGAAACAGCTTTTTTCTTTAATTAACCCAGTCTCTATATAAATCATTCCTTTATGGTTTGTGCTGAAGGGTTTTAATGTGTAATAAATCTTTGCCATTTAAATTTACGCTGGAATATCTTTTCCTTATTCTTTTATTTTAAGCTGTTTCTTGGATTTCGTTTTCTGAGACAAGGTCTTCCTAGGAGGTTTAAGCTAGCCCTGGAACTCTCAAAGTGGCCCAGGTTTGCCTCAAATTCTTGACCTTTGTGCCTCCATCTTTCCATTGCTGGGATTACAGGTAGGTGCCACTATGCCCAGATTGGAATGCTTTTTTAACAATATAATTGAACTTTGCACAATGACTCATTCACTATCAATTTCTTCTTTGCCTCCCTTCATTCTGCCAATCCATCTAACTCTTTAGCTTACTCTAATGTTTGCCTTTGTCTCATATACTATGCTTTTCCCCAAAGTATCACCATGCGTAAAGCTGTGAAAGATGCCTCTGCTAGCTAGCAACAATAAGAATGGCATTGCCAGCTGGGCATGGTGGCACACACCTTTAATCCCAGCACTCAGGGAGGCATGGGCAGGCGGATCACTAAGAGTCCAAGGCTAGCCTGCTCTACAAAGTGAGTCCAGGACAGCCAAGGCTACACAGAAAAACCCTTTCTCAAACTTACACACACACAGAAAGAAAGAAAGAAAGAAAGAAAGAAAGAAAGAAAGAAAGAAAGAAAGAAAGAAAGAAAGAAAGAAAGAAAGAAAGAAAGAAAGAAAAGAGGAAAAGGGCATTGTCACTGTACAACAGTAACGGCGACTATGAGCCAGTCTAGCCATCTGCACCACGTGCTCAGAAACCAGCAGTCTCGCTCTCCCTCAGAAGGGAAGGCCACACCCACTGTCTCCCATCACAGCCTTACACTCCTTCATTTATGTTCACGTCATTGCACAAAAATGGTAAGTATTGAAGCACCAATAACTCCTTCCTCTCCTCATCTTCTTCCCCTTTCCCAATGTGCTTCTCCATGCTTGCAGCACCTGCACTACATTCACAGCATCTTCACTGCATTTTCCTATGGGCAAACATGTCACTTCAGAGCCTATCACAAATATATTTTTTTATAGATTTTAATGTTAGTTTCCTGATTTGTTTGTTGAGTCTTTTCTAATTTTTGTCTTTTAAAAATATTGCATATATTTAATGTGTCCATTAGAGCTCAAGACTTGTCCAACCTATATATCTGATATATTCTATATTTTGACATTTCTCTAGTGATATTTAAGATGATGTTGAATTAAAATTTCCTACATTCTAACATGTGTAAAAATATTTGCTTTTAAATAAGCAAAGTTTTGTCTATTTGTGAAAATTTTAAGTGCTGGCCTCCTATTTTCTGTAGAAAAATCTAAGCTTATACATTATTTTTTACTAGAATCTTTCTTGCAATTTGTTTTCATCTTTCTGGGTCAAACTTACCTAGGAAAGAACCCTTTAAACCTATGCATTCCATTGTCCTCTTATGCATAAAACATTCTAAATATACTTCTGAATCATTATCTCTGCCTTCTTATTTAGGATGTGCACCAAACACACCGCTTTATCTCTCCATTGTGTGTGTGTGTGTGTGTGTGTTCTCTCTAACTTTTTATGTTTTGCTCTCTGCATCTATTGTCTCATTTGTATTGTTTCTAGGCCTTCTCTCAATGAGGAGTTTCTATTGCATTGACAAGAGTTTACCCTTCAGTTCTGTAATAGTTTTATTTATTATTTATTTCCCCTTTCCAAGTCGTAATTCATCTCTTTTTATTCACCTCTGAATAAGTTATTATGCTTCCACTCTTTGATCTTAACATATTAAAGCTGTTGATTCATTTCTAAATGAAGAATGAAGTATCTTTTTGACATTTCACCTGCAGCATATTGCTAGTGTGTGTTCTTTTACTTATGTTATTTCTAGTAATGACTCTACGTGGGCATCTGTGTTGCTTTTCTTGTTTCAACTTTCACCTGAAATTTTTTTCAATAAATCAGGTCTATTTTTAATTAGTGAGTGATAAGAGTCACGTGACAAAGAAGCCAAGCCAGAAACCTGAATGTTGTGGATTTTCTATGTGTTCATAACTGTACCTCTGAGTTTCCTGGTGATTTTCTTTTCCCCAGGCATATTCATCAGTTTTAGGAATGTGAATAATATAGAGACCCCTGAAGCCCAAATGCTATCTCAATAAGGACCATGTCTTGTGTAAATTGTATTGCCAATGAAATCTTCATTTAGACTTCTCAATCCTCAGGCCAAAAACATATGAAAAAAAAATGTCCATGTAAAGAAAATGTTCAGTACCTCATTCTAGTTTCCAAGCAAAGTCCTGAGTTTTGTTCCTCTGAGATGTCCCCCTTAATTTAACAATTTGAGGCTTCCTTAAAAGTATACTGTATTCGTGGTATTACTGTGCCTGTCCCCTGCACCATCTCAAATTATTCCCTGCTGAGGCCATCTAGTGTCCCTCTCGGGTATGTGTCTAAGGGTGAAAGCTTGGTTTGGTTACCAACCTTCCAGAGGATACATCCGATGCAACCTTGACACTTAAGACTCAGGAAGCATCACAGAAGAAGGGATGGAAAGGCTGTAAAGGCCAGATGCCAGGACACCTGCTGCAATATCCTATCATCTGTGATAAAGAAGCTGCATTCATGAGCTATGGCTGCCTCAGTGGGACCTACATAATGACAAACCAGCTAACACGCAAATGTAGATGAGGGAGATCTCACAAGGCCACACTCCTAAAGTAATTGCTATGAAAAGAAAAAGAACCCATTCTTGTCTGGAAGTCATCTACATGTATATGGTTGTGGGTTTTTTTTCTAATTCCTGCCACACCTAGGTTTGACTGCCATCATAATTGTAGTATTTTACCTACATTATTGCTCATACTTCTTAATATCTCAACCATTTGAAGACAAACATTACACTGCCACCCCTTATTTTTGTTGTTGTTGATAAAGAGTGAGTCAAAAGGAGGAGCAGGATATGCCACATCTATTACTCTCTTCACGATGGAATACAGGATCCTCTAAAGAAAAATAATTTTGTGACTAAAATGGCATTTGGAGAGGCATTATAAAGGAGGAGGCAAGGAAGGAAGAAACTTCCCAGTGCAAAATTTGTTCTTTACAAAGAAACCTGTAGTCCTCAACACTTCTAAACAATATGCTTTGACTTTCAGAGTTACTACCTTTTCCATCAAGAAAGTCAAGCCTACTCATCATAGTTGACACAACTTGATGTGAAAGAAGTTATTTTACTTCATGCTCACAGAATTATTTTGGCAACAAATGATACAAATCAATAACAATAGGCATAATTTCAGGTGGTCTTATAATGAGACAATGATTTACTCTTGATTATGATTAAATACTTTTTTCTTTTTAAGTGACATCACAAACTAAGAATGCAGAAAGAAGCAACTTGCATGCAAGTTAGCATTTTTATTTGTTTGTAGGCAGCAGAAAGACTAGTGAGAAAAGAAAATCTTCACCGTTGAAAGCATCACGAAATCTGCTGTCACATTTGACATTAAAGTTAATTGTGGACAAACTGAAGCTTCTGACAGATTCTTTGCAGCCAATAATTTAGTAAAAGTGCTCTGCTTCAGAAATCCAAGAATGTCAGCTAAAGGTCTTGTGCTAGGGCCTTAAAATGCCCCCTTTGTGTAGCAGGATGTAAAAATCGGAAGAGCCTTGCCTCCATCAAAAACTGAAAATCCAAATGATAGGTACTAAGTGCCCTCACTCTGCAAAAGGAAAGATAAGATCTTGCGAAGCCAATGATAAGAAAAGCCTTCCAAGGACCCTCTCATCAGCCATCTGGGACTGTAAAAGGATTAAAGCTAGAGGTCTAGAAGAGCCGAGTGGGTGCAGGGCTACACGGTGCTTTAAATACTCCTGTGCCTGTAGTTGTTTGAGAACGGCCACCATAGCTCATATATTTGAATGTTTGGCCTCTGAGGGCTGGAGATCCATACTCTTTACCTGGGTGCTAGAGGAAATTGTATAAGAGGGATTAGGAGGAGGTATGTCACTGGGGAATGGCTTTGAGGTTTCAAAAGCCCATATAGTGGTATCTCATGACAGCAACAGAAGAGTAACTTAAGATACTCCCAAAGAGAAGGAAAGAGGAGAAATAAAGAAGCTTTGAGTAAAGTGCTAAGGAAGCTTGACCTTGACCACACACATATGAATGAATGACATCAGAACTCTACCTAGAATAATGTTAAGCAAAAAGCTGAAGCCCATGGCAAAAACAAATGACAAAAGGCAAAACAAGGAAGCAAACAAGCAAAAGCAACCTTTACTAGGAGCACACTAACCTTCTTCACAGGACAAGGATCCATCACTCTCCTCTCATGAAAGGCATTGCTTATAGAAAGAAAGTCAGACTGAATCTGTGTTAATGCAGACTTTGCATAGGAAATCCTCCTGAGCGTTTATTGAGTTCTCAAAGGTGTGAATTAGGGGCTTGGGGAGATGGCTCAGTTGGTAAAGTGTCTATCGTGTAAACATGAAGACCTAAGTTTGGATCCCCAACACCCAGGCGAAAATTTGGCCTGGTGACCCCAGTATGGGAGCAGTGTAGTCTAGACAAATTGGTGAGGTCCAAGTTCAGTGAGAGATTCGGTTTCAAAAAGTAAGGTAGAGAGGAATTGAGAAAGATAGCTACTATTAATCTCTGTGTACCATATGTACCGTAACCCATACATATGCAGGCACAGACAGACAGACAGAGACACAGAGAGACAGAGAACACAGGGGTGATCAATATGGAATGGCTCTGCTGGGAAATCCAGAGGTTGAGGTGCAACACAAGACAAATTAAAGGACTCCAGGAGACTTTTGATGAAAATCGTCTAGAAAGGGTTGCACTGAGGGTATTTGTCTTGCTTCACAGTTGCTTTTGTTGGCAGAATTAATGAAGCATTCCTGTGATGACTGTGAGGCCAGTGGACATTTCATTACCTACGAGCATGAAAGGCATACCATGTCAGGAGGCAGCTGATGCTTCAGTTACAGAACTCAAGTACCCACAGTTGTTTCCTGCTCATGGAGTATATTTATTCTATCCATATGCCAGTTGCAGACTATTTTAGAGTGACAGTCACAGATATGGCTCAAGAAAGAATGCTCACAGGACCCTTTAAGAGTAGTGGAAATGATAACTGGTAAAACAACTACAGGGACAGGAATATTTAAAGCACTGTAACACACGGATTATAGATTATAAGGGAATAAAGTTAGAATAAATTAGTATAGAAAGCCTTGGTGTGTTAGCTAGTTTTCTGTTGCTAGGATAAAATACCATGACCAGAGGCAACTTTAGGAGGAGGTGCCCATCAAGGTTAACGGTTCTAGAGGGATAAGAAGAGCTCACTACAGCAGGCATAGTTGCAGGAGCAAAAAGCTGAGAAATGACATCTTTGGCTGCAAGCATAAAGCAGAGAAAGCAAACTGGTAGTAAAGAAATGTTACAAAAGCTCAAATCTACTCCCAGTGATGTGACTCCTTCAGCAAGGCCACACCTCCTAACCCTCCCCAAACACCAGCTGGGGACCAAAATGTTTTAATACCCGAGCCTATGGGGAATATATCTTACTCAAACAGTCACTCCTGGGTTTGGGTTCAGTCCAACTCTCTTGCTCATTAGCATTATTATGCAAGTCATTTAACGTTTCAAAGCCCTTGTCCATTACCAATACAGCTAGATTTTAACCTGAGTGCAAAATTTTTTCTCTCATGGACAGCAAACATGAAATCATTTATAAACTCTGTAAATGTCAGTTTTGTTCACAGGAAATTGGCTTGGGAACCACGTGACAAAGAAGAGCAAAGGCTGAATTCCAAGTATCAATACAGATTCCATCCTGAACTCTTTTTTAAGTCCCTGTAGTAACAGTGGCAATCTCTACTTGTTTGTTGTCTCCTCTATGCCCAGAAATATGTGGAAGCTCTTCCTTTATCCAACAAGTTTTAATTCCAGGCACTAAGTCCCTGACCAAATTCATATTCTTTTGTCTGCAAACTCAGCTGCTTTTGTATCATACCAGCCATGTTCACCTTGAACGAGCACCATTTTTAGTGGCTTCAGAATTTTCCTTTATTAAATTAATGTTTCAAATTGCATAAGTAATTATCATTAGTATTTCTCACCCAAACATCGACTATTACGACATTGTTTTTCTGATCTTAGTAAATTTCAAGCATATAGCAGTTTAATATAATTCTAAGTCCACATAAATTAAGAATGTCATGTTCTCTTAGTATGTTTGGCCTGTTTTTGATTCCTATTAGTAAAAACTCCAACCTAGATACGGACCTTACTACTCATTTTCTCTTCTATACTCAGCATAACTCAGTGTGTCACCCACTTTATCAATTGCATTACTTCTTGGGGACCAGGGAAATGGAGACTGCATTGTATGAGTCACCCTGCTGATACTGAAGTAGCCCCTGTCCACTGAGACTATCTAAATAGCCTTGTTGCAAATCTGGTTTGGCACAGACCAGCTCATATTACAGGCATCTAAACATTGCTTTTGTTGTTGTTGTTGTTTTTAAAGATTTTATTTATTTATTGTTTATTTATACAGCGTTCTGCCTGCATGCTGTACTCCAGAAGAAGGCACAAGATCTCACTATAGCTGGTTATGAGCCACCATGTGGTTGCTGGGAATTGAACTCAGAACCTTTAGGAGGAGCAGCCAGTGCTCTTAACCTCTGAGCCATCTCTCCAGCCTTGTTGTTGTTATAATCCAAGTCAACAATGTTATCAGTTTGCCATTGTAGCTGTGGAGTGTACCTGAGAACTGATTGAAAAAAGGGGGTGAGGTTGTATCTTTTATCTTCACATCTTCACTAATAAAACTGGAAGTGGTGACATGTTGAAAGAACGAACACAGTTGCCCACCCCACCCCTCCCCTCCCTCCCCCATGCAAAAGCAGAGAGGCCAGCCTTTGAAATAATGACAGGTCATCCCACAAGGATAGGTAGACAGAAGACTTGATGGAATAAGTGCATCAAAGGAACTGTTCTCCTACCTCCCTGGTCTTCACTGTATGGCATATTGACCAGGGCAACCTGCACTGCATCTGTGAAAAGCACAGATGAGAAAAATTACAGAGTACCAAGGCCAGTGAGGTTAGCATATGACAGGTTCAGGGAGAGCAAAAAGATGCTCTCACATATTTATGTTTTTTGTAGAGACATGGAGAGATACTAACTGATTCATCCTGTGCAACCTAGGGAATCAATGGTAACCTAAATCCTCATGGTTTCCTGGCCCAAATGGCTCTTGACTGACTGGTTGTAAGTACATTATTATTTCTCTCTTTGTGTATCAACCACAGGGTCCTAACGTACCTAACAAGTTGACATGTCACTACTGGACAGTTTCTCAACCCTGGGAGACCTTAAGTTGGGAGGATATCAAGGGAATTTTGAGCCAGAAAGTTATCTGGCTGAAAAGCAAGCTATTAAGGCTGTTTGCCACCCACAGAAATTCAGTCAGTCTGTATTTCTGCATTGACCCCATTTCAATCTTCTGAATTTAAAATTAATGCAGCATCACTCTTCACTGCGTGATTGAAGATCGCAAACTCTGAAATGTAATCGTATGCAAAATGTTAGTAGGGCAAAAGATCAAGGGCGTGTGTAAGACAATTTGACACATGCTGAGGCCAAGTCAGAAAGGCCAAAGCAGAAAATAGATTGCAACCAACAAGGGCATGAAGGAGCAGCAGGGCCAGGCTTTATAAATGCATTAGCAGAGAGAGAGCAGTGTAGACTACGTAATTGTTGTGGTAGGAAGGGAAAGAGAATAAGAAGTAACAGAAGAATAAAGATATTAAATGTCTTTACCATCATAACATATATATCAAGTACTTAGAGAGCTTGGATTAATTTTTAAGCAAATAAAAACCAAAAGAATGAATTAACAATCCAAAACTGGATTCTGACTGTACTTGAAAGAGAAATAAAAGTCGGTCTCATTAAAAAGAACTTTACCAACAACCTACTGGGCATCACTGGGGGTCTCAAAGTCATGGAAAACTAACTCCATGTGCGGTTCATCACGTTTTCATGGAAAGGAATCCTTTGTCACTGCCTCTGACACTGACATTCATTTTTCCCATATCTTCAGGCCTAGAATCTGTGGAGTTCTCTCATCTCACCTTCCTCTCATCCTTATTGTTTGCCGCTCACTTGGGTTCTCTCCCCACCACTCACTGAAATCTTATTCCTAAGTCCCACCATTTGCCTGCAAATTTCATGATGTCCTGGTTTTTAATAGCTAAGTAGTATTCCATTGTGTAAATGTACCACAATTTCTGTATTCATTCCTCAACTGAGGGACATCTGAATTGTTTCCAGCTTCTGACTATTACAAATAGAGCTGCTACGAACATGGTTGAGCAAGTGTCCTTGTTGTGTACTTGAGCATCTTTTGCATATATGTCTAGGAGTGGTATAGCTGGATCTTGAGGAAGCACTATTCCTAATTGTCTGAGAAAGCGCCAGATTGACTTCCAAAGTGGTTGTGTAAGTTTATATTCCCACTAGCAATGGAGGAGGGTTCCCTTTTCTCCACATCCTCTCCAGCATGTGCTGTCACTTGAGTTTTTAATCTTAGCCATTCTGATGGGTGTAAGGAGAAACCTCAAGGTGGGAACTAGAAAATATCATCCTGAGTGAGGTATCCCAGAAGTAGAAAGATACACATGGTATACACTCACTTATAAGTGGATATTAGACATATAATACAGGATAAACCTACTAAAATATGTACACCTAAAGAAGCTAAGCAAGAAGGACGACCCTGGGTAAGATGATCAATCCTCACTTAGAAAAGCAAATGGGATAGACATCAGAAGAGGGAAAAAACAGGGAACAGAACAGGAGCCTACCACAGAGGGCCTTTGAAAGACTCTACCCTGCAGGGTATCAACGAAGATGCTGAGAATCATAGCCAAACTTTGGGCAGAGTGCAAGGAATCTTATGAAAGAAGGGGGAAATACAAAGACCTGGAGGGGACAGGAGCTCCACAAGGAGAGCAACAGAACCAAAAAATTTGGGCCCAGGGGTCTTTTCTGAGACTGATACTCCAACCAAGAACCATGCATAGAGATAACCTAGAATCCCTGAACATATGTAACCCATGGCAGCTCAGTCTCCAAGTGGATTTACTAGTAGGGGAAACAGGGGCTGTCTCTGACATGAACTCAGTGGCTGACTCTTTGATCACCTCCCCCTCAGGGGGGAGCAGTCTTTCCAGGCCACAGAGGAAGACAATGCAGCCAGTCCTGAAGAGACCTGATAGGCTAGGGTCAGATGGAAGGGGAGGAGGACCTTCCCTATCAGTGGACTTGGAGAGGGTCATGGGAGAAGAAAAGGGAGAGAGGGTGGGATTGGGAGGAAATAAGGGAGGGGGGATACAGCTGCGATACAAAGTGAATAAAAAAGAAAATATTTTAAAAAGAAATCCTATTCCTTTCTGTGTTCTAATGCATCCATTCAGTCTCTCATCTCATAGTTTAACTCTCCTGTCCTCAGAAGTTATTTCCCAAGATCAATTCCTTTACCAGCCAGATTTTTATTGATGCAATTCTTTTCCAAAATCACCGAAGTTCACAGTTTTCTGTCATCCCTCTGTCCAGGATGATAGTGAACCTCTATCTTGTGATGTCTACCCTCAGTAAGCCATCTCTTCAATAATCAATGCCACTTTCCCAAATTTCTCCACTCCCTCCTCTATAAAAAGCATATCTGTCATCCAACACCTGAAGTAGCACAGACACTGAATATGAGATGCTTGGATAAAGGCCCAGCATTTCTGACTCAGCTGTTCATGCAGGTGTCTGAGTTCTGATTTGCATCTGCCTTTGAACGCCTTGAATTCTGGGACCAAAATTAAAAAGGGGGATCAGAGAGGAACAGCATGGAACTGAAAGAACAGAACTGAGCTTGGGCCGTTATGTATGTTTTTCTTACAGGTTAATTTTCTTTGAGTTAAAGAACAGAAACCTAAATTCTTGAAGACTTAACAAAGATTTCTTTCTCTGTCACATCATAGTCCAACAGGAATCCTTGCATGGAGGAAAGACTAGAGAGGGAAAGCAGGGATGCTGTAGGACTCAGGTCCCCAGACCCCTTGAATACTGGAATGCCAACTTTTTGTTTTGTTTTGTTAATTTTTAAGATTGCACTTCAATTACAATATTTCTTCCTTTCCTCTCCTCCCTCCAACATCCTCCCCCATATACCTCTCCCCATTCTCCTTCAAATTTATGGCCTCTTTATTAGTTGTTATTGCATGCATACATATATTTATTTAGAGAAATATGTTCCAAAATATAACATGTTCAGAGCATATAATGGTATTGTATGTGTGGTTTTGGGGGCTTAACATTTGGCACTAGACAACTAATTGGTGCTGTCTTCCCTGGGGAGGACCATCTCTCCCATTCCCAGATTTATCCAACCTTTGTCCTTTGTGTAGGGTTGATGTGGGGGATCCCCGAAGGTGTCTCAGCAGGCAGGGAAATGGACTGCAAAGAGGTGAGACTGAAAACTCGGTTCAGACTCCATCATCCTGGGTCAAGCTAAGGGAATCTGATGCCAGACAGATCATTGCCAGCATATTTAAACACAGTGCATTTGGGGGGGGGGGGAAATTTCCTGGTGTAACACAATCCCCTGTGCACAAGAAGGCATTAATACAAGGAAAGTCAACTCAAAAGTACATGTCATTTCTTCCAAGAAGGTAGGTTCTAGAGATAGGCTACATGTAGTAGCTTAAGCTTGCTATGGCCTGGCCCAACATTAACTCAGATCGCCAGTTTATTAATCACCTCCAATCTCCAGCTTTCTGGATGGAAAAACAGGTTATACACGTGTGGTGGTTTGAATACGAATGGCCCCCATAGATTCATGTGTTTGAATGCTTGGCCCATAGGAAGTGACACTATTAAGAGATGTGACCTGATAGGCTAGGGTCAGATGGAAGGGGAGGAGGTCCTCCCCTATCAGTGGACTGGGGAAGGGGCATGGGAGGAAATAAGGGTAAGAGGGAGGGTGGGATTGGGAGGGGTAAGAGTGAGGGGTACAGCTGGGATACATAGCAAATAAATTGTAATAAATAAAAAAAATATATTTAAAAAGAGAGATGTGTTTGTAGCAGCTTTATTTGTAATACCCAGAAGCTGGAATCAACCCAGATGCCCCTCAACTGAGGAATGGATACAGAAATTGTGGTACATCTACACAATAGACTATTACTTAGCAATAAAAAAAAAACAAGGAAATCATGAAATTTGCAGGTAAATGGTGGGAACTGGAAAAAATCATCCTGAGTGAGGTATCCCAGAAGCAGAAAGACACACAGGGTATATACTCACTCATAAGGGAATATTAGACATATAATATAGGATAAATATACTAAAATCTGTACAACAAAAGAAACTAATCAAGAAGGAGGACTCTAGCTAAAATGCTCAATCCCCATTCAGAAAGGCAAAGAGGATGGACATCAGAAGGAGAAAACAGGGAACAGGACAGGAGCCTGCCACAAAGGGCCTCTAAAAGGCTCTACCCTGCAGGGTATCTAATCAGATGCTAAGACTTATGGTCAACTGTTGGGCAGAGTACCAGGATCTTATGAAAGAAGGGGGAGATTAAAGACCTGGAGAGAACAGGAGCTCCACAAGGAGAGCAACAGAACCAAAAAATCTGGGCACAGGGGTCTTTTCTGAGACTGATACTCCAACCAAGGACCATACATGGAGATAATCTAGAGCCCCTACACTGATGTAGCCCATGGCAGTTCAGTGTCCAAGTGGGTTCCATAGTAATGGGAAGAGTGACTGTCTCTGACATGAACTGATTGGCCTGCTCTTTGATCACCTCCCCCTCAGGGGGGAGCAGCCTTACCAGGACACAGAGGAATAAAATGCAGCCACTCATGATAAGAAGGAAGGGGAGGAAGACCTCCCCTATCAGTGGACTGGGGGAGGGGCATGGGTGAAAAAGGGGGAGGGAGGACAAGGCAGGGAGGGGGAGGGAGGGAGCTACAGGGGGGTTACAAAGTGAATAAATTGTAATTGATTAAAATTTAAAAAACTGAAATTAAAAAAAAATAACACACACAAAAGAGAGATGTGACCTTATTGGAATAGATACGGCCTTGTTGGAGGAAGTGTGGTCTCTCCTTCTGCTGCCTGCAGATCAAGATGTAGAACTTTCAGCTCCGTCTCCAGAACCGTGTCTGCCTGTACACTGCCACGATGGTAATGGACTAAACCTCTGAACCTGTAAGGCAGCCCCAATTCAATGTTTTCTTTGATAAGAGCTGCTGTGTTCATAGTGTCTCTTTACATCAATAAAATCCAAACTTAAAAGGAGAGTCCGGTATGCTTAACATTTCTGGTTTCTCTAGCAATCAGTAGACATAGGAATCTTGGTGCTCCCAAGAGGAAAAGCCTTGTGGACTTTTCCTCATCTCATATGTCATGTTCATTGTTCATCTCATGTTTGGGTAGTCATGCCTGTGCAACTTTACAAGTAGAGCTTCTAATGTTACTAGGAGCTGATACCTATTAACCATATCAGATACCAGCATGGCATAATAACCCTATCGGTGTAATGGCACACAAACCTCGTCAGCAACCAACAGCTCTCTAATTGGATTTAAATTGTGTTCACCAAGAGGGAAACCATGTCTGGGCTGGAAACCAACCTAAGTATTTAGTGCTAGTGAAAGCATTGATGAGCATTGCAGGAAAATCTACAACTACTAATTTACTAAACCAGCATAATCCCTAATAATGATCTAGAAACACTTGTACTTAAACCCACAGATAAGTGTAGTATTCGCCCGTCATCAAAGAAACTTCTCTTTGAAACAGAAGGTGACCACTAGAGAAAATCACAACCAATCAAAATGCAGAGTTATGGTATCTTTTTTAAAATTCAATGCTGAGATGAAATCCAAGGTCTACCACATACTAAGCATGTACTGTGTCACTTGAACTACACCCACAGCCTTAAAACTTCAAGCGACATTACCTCCTACATAGACTTCTGAGGCTGCTGAAAAAAACAAGAGAAAAGGGATGAAAGTCAAGCACAGGAGCTCCATGCTGAGTCAGACTTTATATGGGGTGAATCACTTATATTCATATTCAACGCTCAGAACTTAGTCAAATGGTTCAAATCCCCATTCCAACAAATTTAGGGAATATAGTTTAGCTATGTGCTTTGGAAAGAGAAGAAAACAAAAAATATTTTTGAGGTCAGATATTTCTGCCCATTCTCTAAGTCTCTATTTTTTCAGTTTCCTAGAACATATTCTTAGGTCATCCTCAATTTTATACATACTTATTCTCAATTTAAAATCACTTATTACTGTCAAGGAGTCAATCTTTTGAATTATTTGTTCTAATCAGTCATGTCATAATATTCTATCTTATAGATTTGTCTTCTGTTTGGCTTCAACTAGTTTCTTGGCATTTCTCAGCCCTGTTGGCCACCAGGTTCTGCTGCTTTTCCTTCCAACTGCACACAATAGAATATAGACCTCCAAAGGCTGATTATTTCATCACAAAAGACTACTACCACGTATTAATGCCACGTCTATACTATATATCTATAAACCCATTTACTGAATTTACCAGAATTATCTCTGAACTCTGAGTGCAAATCCTCTGACACCCCACTAGGAGCTACATGCCTTCAGTATAGTACGAACCTCCCTAAGTTTCAACTTTCTAGTCTCCAAACAGTGATAACAATATCTATTTTTGGAGTGGGTAGGAGTAAAACCTTTGTTAAGCATGAAGCACTTTAGCTGAATGAGGAAGTCATTTGAGCACTGTTAAACTAGGAACACAAAAGAAAGCATAAGCAGTGTTATATTATTATTTTAGGATTATGCAGAGTACTGGAAATCCAGGATGCCACTGCTATGCCTCACATAACTAGGCTGTATTTAACACCGCCCCCCTTAAACAAGGCATTAAAATGAGATTCTCTAGCTTTGTTTTAGAAGAAGAGAACAATAAAACAAGTAGCACATGACCTTATTACTTTATTATTACCTCACATCCTGATACAGGGAGTTGGACTTCATCTGAATAGAATTTTTAGAACCAATTACACCAGCCTTACCTCCAAGTTTCTTCTGACCACAGAAAGAAGAAGATGGATGAGGAATTATTTACTAAAAGTGGAGAGAAGAAATTAGAAAAGACATGGACAGAGGGCCATGTATTTCCAAACTCTCCATCCTCGTGGGAGAGACAGAGTGCTGGCCCCAGTAGAAGGACAGAAAAGCGCTATTGAGAAGGTCTGTTCTCTGGGGCATCAGAGCTGTGGTGTGTGGGTCTGACTCAGTTGCGTATTTCGAAGGCTGAGGGACGTGACAAAGCTCAGTAAGTGAGCAATGAGAGGGCAACGGGGTGTGGGTGCACGTCTTCCAAAGAAACCACTCAAGAAAGATAATTCTATCACTCTGCTCCAGGCTGGGGAATCATCAATGCAAGAAAAAAATAGGAGCACTTCACATCCATGCACCTGGAAGCAAGAGATGGCAACTTTACACCTAAGCGTCACTGACGGCTTTCCCGTGATCCTTTTCTTGCATGGTCCAACATGAAAGGACAGAGCAAGGCTTTAGAAGGTGGTGACTGGAACAGGAAGGGCAGAGGAGAGAATGATTGACAGTGCTTTTCTCTCCAACAACAGGCTTCTTAACCTGAAACAGGGCTGACTTGCAGTGCACGGGAGTTTAAAAGCCCAATTTTACCATTAGTGTCACTGAAATAAGACTGGTATTATGACTAATGCATGTAAGAAATGTTATAGGCCCTTCAAGCCAGGACAGAAAAGCCTGAGCCCGGAGAAGTCAGTCATAGAGCCCTGGGAGAAAGATAATCCAGCATCACACTCCGCCTAGCCTGCTCTCTTCATCTCTCATCTGATCATCGCTCCTACACTCAGCGCGGTGACCATCCATTCACCTGTAAATTCAAACGCTTGTAATGACATTCATTCAGAAAATATGCACAGAGTGCTATGCTAGTTATTTCTCTCGTTACCTGTGATGATATTATATATGACATACAGCATATATCCTGTGAATGTCTGTGTGTATCTTGCAAAACAAATGCCCTGTGAATAAAGGTTCTTGGGATAGCTTCGGGTGAAGCCTGGCCTTCTTGGACCATAGCTGCTTGCTGCCTTTGTATGCTTTAGTGGCTAAATACACTAACTCACTTCCCTAGGAAGGTGTTTCCTAGGCAGAGATCACCTTCTGAAAGATTCTCAGTTCAGACCTTCTCCTTTCCCAAAACTTGCATTGTGTGAGGCTTTGTCTTCAAGGAACATTTCCTGTTGTCCTGATCTAGGGCAGTTTCTCTTTAATGGTTAGAGAGGCTATATTTTCTTTATCTGCAATTTTAAACTTTCTTATACCACCTTCCTCTTTATTTCACTTGTCTTTTTGTTCTCTCACTGTAGATCTATATAAGAGTAATGAGAAGTAGCCATGCCATGGTGTAAATACTATGGTGCATGTAATTTTCTCCACCAAAGGAATTAATCCATTACTTCTGAGTTCAGCACCATTCAGTTGTTCAGACTATGGACAGAAGTTCCTGATAACAGTCTTTGTTCCCCTCTGAACTTCATGATCTGGACTTCCACAGTCTGCTTCTGTTGATCTTCTGGCCTTCTAATCCTACCCCGACCATGACCACCACCACCACCACCACCCCCATTACCACCACCCCCACTACCACCAGAATGGCTGATGAAACTATGCTTGCAGCAATTTAGGGGCTTTTCAGGCTCAAAAGTTCCAAGTCGTCCTACAAACTACTTCCGTACCCTGCAAACCCCAGGGTCAAGTTTTCTCACAGCAGTGATCCCATTCTTGGTGGCAGTTTTATTTTTAGTTAATTGTCGCCTTGCTGTCGTTCGGTAACTTGGAAACAGCAACTGAAGTTAGGACAAGTGGATCTGGATACACAGAAGGCACAGAGCATTATGGGAGGAAAGTCACGGTAGCAGGAGTTTGAGGCGGCTGCGCACATTGTATCTGCAGTGAGGAAGCAAATGAATGTCTGTGCTTGGCTTGCCTTCTTTTATTCAGTCTGGAATCACAGCTACTGAAATGGAGTCACCCATGGGTAAAGTGGGGCTTTTCATATCAATTAATCTTATCTAGATTATGCTCTCCCGTGGAGTGGGGCTTTTCATATCAATTAATCTTATCTAGATTATGCTCTCCCGTGGGTATTCGCAGAGGCTAATCTAGTTTAGATAGTTCCTCGTGGGTATTCCCAAAGGCTTATCTAGACTAGATAGTTACTCGTGGGTAGCCCCAGAGGCTAATCTAGTCTAGATAGCCCCTCACAGATGTACCTAGAAGCTTGTGTCCCAGGCGATTCTGGATCCTGTCAAGTTGACAATCAGTACTAACCATCACAAGTACCATAGCCCGTCACAGATATACCTAGAAGCTTGTGTCCCAGGCGATGCTGGATCCTGTCAAGTTGACAATCAGTACTAACCATCACAAATACCAAGCACTATTCTGTTGTACCCAGCAAAAATTTCATTCATGAATGAAATAAATATAAGTACAGTTTCCATAGACACCATGATTGCTTTGCTTGTGTCACTTGGGCTGGATTCAGCTAAATGTTGCAGAATTTCCTATTTGACATGTTTTTGGTTACATCAAAGGTGGTATTTGGGAAGAAGTAGATGGACATGAGGCAGAGTGACAGGGTCATCTTAACATAACTCACCATTGTTACTACTGATCTGAATTGGCCTGTTCCATGAAGCAGTAGCTTTCTTCCTCATCTTCACTGATATTTTGGCAGGATGAAGTCCCAGGTCAGGTATGTATGTTCAGCTCTTTGATACAGAGTTTTAGAGTCTACGGAATCTGCTTTTCTACAAGACCAGAGGTAAAACAGAAAAACAAATGAAGTAGGGCAGGATAGTAAAGAGGAGAAGTAGAATAAAGGTGAACAGAAAAATGTCTCATGTGTTCATATCAGGAGTCCCACTTATGCTAGTGGGTTCTAGCCAACTTTGATCTTTCTACCTCATACTCATCTTCCTCTCCTGATAGCTTCTGTATAGTATCCACATTTGGGGGTGGGGGAATGCTGGAAGACAGGAAGACAGATGGTTGATAGATGATAGATACATGCATGCATGCATGCATACATACATACATACATACATACATGACAGATATATAGATGATAGATAATACATGGATAGATGGACAGGTAGATAGATAGATGATAATAGAGAAGATGATAAATAGAAATAGATAACAGAAGATAGTTGTGAGAGACGATGATGACGATAGACAGATGACAGAGATAGATAGATGATAAATAAATAAGTGATAGATGGAAAGGATAATGATAAAAGATAGAAGATGGGTGGAGAGATGGATGGGAAAGATCATGATAGAGATAAATGATAGACAGAGATAGACAAACAGATGGGTAGATATATGACATAACTTCCATGTAAATCTAGTCAATGGGAGTCAGGACAAAGTCCCTTATAGTAGTTCAATGAGCCTCTCACTAGGATTTCAAGTATTATATTGAAGATATATGAAGAGAATGGGCATCCTTGTCTTCTTCCTGATTTTAGTGGAATTGCTTTAAGTTTCTCTCCATTTAATTTGATGTTGACTATTAGCTTGTTGCATGCAGCCTTTATTGTGTTTCAGTATGGGCTTTGTATCCATGATCTCTCCAAGACTTTTTTTATAAGTAATTTATTTAATTTTATACTAATCACAGATTATGTACTTTGTATCCCAGCCATAGCCCCCTCACTCACTCCCACTCTCCCCATCTTTCCCTCATCTTCTCCCTGCCCCCTTCCAAGTCCACTGATAGGGGAGGACCTCCCCCACTTCCATCTGACCTTAGCTTATCATGTCTCTTCAGGGCTGGCTGCAATGTCCTCTTCTGGGATCTAGTTAGGCTGCTCCTCCCTTGGGGGGGG
>CM053745.1:45525771-45622051 GCA_028658305.1 Pachyuromys duprasi | reverse complement strand
CAATGGAGGAGGGTTCCTCTTTCTCCACAACCTCTCCAGCATGTGTTGTCACTTGAGTTTTTTATCTTAGCCATTCTGACAGGTGTAAATCTCAGGGCCATTTTGATTTGCATCTCCCTGATAGCTAAGGACGTTGATCATTTCTTTAAGTGTTTTTCTGCCATTCTACAATCCTCTACAGAGAGTTCTCTGTTTAGCTCCATACCCCATTACTTGATTTGTTGCTTTTTAACTTCTTGAGTTCTTTATATATACTGGATATTATCCCTCTGTCAGATGTAGGATTGGTAAAGATCCTTTCCCAGTCTGTAGGCTGTCGTTTTGTTTTGATGACAGTGTTTTTTGCTTTACAGAAGCTTTTCAGTTTCATGGGGTCCCATTTATTTATTGTTGATCTTAGAGCCTGTGCTGTTGGTGTTCTATTGGCATAGAAACAGAATTGTGGATCAATGGAACCGAATAGAAAACCCAGAAATAAACACACACACACCTATGGAAACTTGATTTTTGACAAAGAAGCCAAAACCATTCAATGGAAAAAAGACAGCATCTTCAACAAATGGTGCTGGTCCAACTGGATTTCTATATGCAGAAAAATGAAAATATATCCATATTTATCACCCTGCACAAAACTAAAGTCCAAGTGGATCAAAGACCTCAACATAACACCACACACACTAAACCGGTTAGAAGAAAAAGTAGGGAAGACCCTAGAACTCATTGGCACAGGAAATTACTTCCTGAACAGAACACCAAAAGCACAGGCTCTAAGATCTCCAAGACTTTTACTATGAAAGAGTGTTGGATTTTGTCAAGTGCTTTTTCAGCATCTGATGAGATGATCATGTGTTTTATTTTTTCTTTCAGTTTGTTTATATGGTGGATTATATTGATGTATTTTTGTATATAGAACCACCCCTGCATCCATGGAATGAACCCTACTTGACCATGGTGGATGGTATTTTTAATTTGTTCTTGGATTTGGCTTGTAAGTGATTTATTGAGTACATTTGCATTAGTGCTCATAAGGGAAATTGGTCTGCAATTCTTTGTTTGGTCTTTGTGTGGTTTAGGTATCAGGGTAACTGTGGCCTCATAGAATGAGTTTGGCAATATTCCTCTGTTTCTATTTTGTGGAATAGTTTGAGGCTCTCACAAGGCAGTGCTTGGAAAGATCACTGAATGAATCAGAAAAGCAAGCATGAGATGATCCTAAGAAAAATTACTGTGACAAAGCAACTCCAAAGGCCATATATGGAGCAAGAGTGAGCACTGAGACAGAAAAGCTGATACAAACAGACCTGAGAAGGAAATAGTCTGTGCAATGGAAAGTGAACTGACTAGAAGAGAAAGGGAAACAGGAAGCCTTGGCAGGGGCTCTGGGCATGCAGAAGGGTAAGAACTGCCCATATTAAATACATGTTTGCAAGTGAAGCGGGCAGGAGCTGTAGGTGGGATGGATGTGGGTGTGAAGAAAAAGCACCAAAGAATCAGATCATGGGGCTCTCTGTCCTCACCGAAACAATCTATGTTTTTTACAGTTGTAGGGTACTACTTGGAACAGGTTCTAATTCCCAGAAGAGTGTGGTTCTGCTTTACACATGCTTCTACACTTCTTTGCATATTTGAGCAGCCAGTGTGCATCTTTGCCCAGTTGTGTGAGCTCGGCACCACAAGGGTTCACACTCATTCCACTTGCTTTGCTGCAGTAAACTTGCAAGAGTGATTTCTAGAAAGGATTTTTATCCCTGCTCCTTTTTCTCCAGAAAAAAAGAAAGATAGAAAGGATGGAAGGAAGAAAAGAAGGAAGGAAGGAAGAGGAAAGAAAAGATACATGCAAACTGTCCTAGGCTGCCCTAATTCCTTTCACTCTCATGACAGAGTAGCGTAGAAGCTTCCCCTTTTAGAAAGTTAATGTGTAGATTTGCTTACATGTGCAGGGTTTTTGTTTATATTTTTGTTTTTGGAAACTTCAAGGATTCACTACTGTCCCAAGAATCAAAGACAACAAACAGGAAATCCTTCTATTCCTTCCATGTACCTGATAAAAGGATTAGAATTTCTTTCATGTAAAGTACACTCATCTATTAAACAGATTTTAAACAACTAAGTTTTAACAGAACAACCAAAGCCAATTCTATATCTTACATGTGTTGGATATTAATTAATAAAGTTAATTAAAGCAATTTAAAATCTCCCTTTCCTGATTTCATTAGCACTGGCTTTCCAACTAATAAAGAACCCTTCTTTGGAATTATGAATTGATATGGAAATCACAAATTGCAGAGGCATTTATGGTGGAGACTAATTTATTCATTAATTACTAAAATTCACTGACCATAAATTTGTCACAGAAATAAAACTCTGGCACTTACGCCCAGATGCACTCATAAATAACTAAATAATTAAACTCACAGCCGAAGAACAAAAGCTACTCAATGGGCACAATGAAATCTAAATAGGAGTACCACAGGACAAAAATAGAACATGTAATAGAAATTATGCTAATCTGCGTGTCACCCTGTCAAAGCTTTTATGTTAGCAATTTCCAGAAACTCCACTTTGTTCCTCAAAACTTAGTTACTGGTCAGTGTCCCTCAATAGTGACAAAGTATTAGAAGCTTCCCAAAGCAGAGATTGTCCCTGGAAACACTGTTGGTGGTAGCTGTGGTCTTGTCTTCTCTTAGCTGAGGCGCCTCCAGATTTCTGTGTCTTCAAGCATGGGCCCCAGCTGTTCATAAGTCTGAAGCCAGAAGGCTGCAGAATGGAGACCCAGCTGACCATCAACATTTCCCTAATGGCCATGATCAAAACCTGCATTAAACAGTCACTTATTCAACTTATTTAGTTTTCTTTAGCTTCGAGCAACACAATCGATGCTCAAATTTTTGTTTACATTGCACAGTCACACAAGACCAGGGGACATACATTTCTGTATTCCTGACTCCAAAATTCTTACTTTGGCTTTGTCAGTTTGGCCTTAAGGATAGAAGCTTAAGTCTCTCACTGGCTTCTATCCACAGCAACATCCCACACAGAAATGAGTTCAAACCTATCTGGTGGCTTCCTGCACTCCAGTAGGGCAGCCTGAGCTCAAGCCAGTGACTCCCTCCCCAACATCCCCTCGAGCTCAGCAACTTCCTTCTGTCTTTGGAAAGTCAGTGTATCAAAGTCAACCCGGAGACCCCCTCTGCGTCAGACGCTTGTTGACTCTGAGTGATGACATCTACCTCTAATGTGCTCTTTCATTTTGGATGAAACCAGGAGGAAAATGAGGGGAAGACCCCACAGATGATGAACTAAGGTACACATCAGGAGCATGAGAACTATCACAATCATAAACCATTTCTGCTTCTTTCTGCCTCACCAGTTTTTAAAATAAGAAATAATTAGAATTGGGGTCCTAGACCTTGAACTTCAAGTGTTTACCCTCCTGTGTACTAGCTAAGTCACCTTGGTCATGAGTACCTGTGCCTGAAAAAGAAGCCAACAAGGAAAACATAGCCCCCAGATACCCTTCCCTTCACTGCTGAGCAGATTTTTTTAATTAAATTTTTATTTTTTTAATATTAGTTACAGTTTATTAACTGTATCCCAGCTGTATCCCGCTCCTTCATTCCCTCCCAATCCCATCCTCCCTCTCTCATCTCCTCCCTGCCCCTTTCCAAGTCCACTGATAGGGGAGAACCTCCTCCCCTTCCATCTGACCCTAGCTTATCAGGTATCTTCAGGCCTGGCTGCAAAGTCCTCCTCTGTGGCCTAGCAGGGCTGCTCCTGATCTTTAATACAGGAATTGAGCTTAAGAAGATCATCAATGCTCTGCTTCCTTACAAGCAGACCCACACTGACCCAGAGGCAGGAAGCTGTATCATCAACATGTGAACTCTGAGGAATCATACAGATGTTATATATAGCGTGCATTTGTTTAATGACAAGAATCCTATCTTATCATTCATAAATCATGGTAGTATACAGCAACATGCCATGCAGAGTTTGAGCTCTTGTAGAAGTTTCTAGAAATGAAATCTAACACTGTGGCACTGTCCGTAGAATACCTCTCAGTCTGAGTTAACAGCAAAACTCTGATTCCCAGAGCCCGGGGCACTAAACGGCCTCCCCTTGGCTTTCCAAAGAACACTCAGAGTCTCTTAAGGAGGAATCTTCTTGCCTGACCTGAATTGAAAATTCGCATTGGTATTCTATGCAATGGCTCAGGTCACCGACGTTTTACAAGGAAATCAAATAAGTAAATCAATAGTACAGAACTGTTTGCCCCAGGGCCCATCTGCTACCCTATGCTTCATTATGGTACTTAATATTGCCATGATTCCGGTTCCTCTCTTGTGATTTCAGGGAATAAACAGTATTTTGAATGTATGAAAAGCCATTATACATTCATCTAAGCAGGTTCCAGCAAATTCTTTACACACCAGTGAATATTGGGTATTGCATGGCCCTGGGGGTGCTCTGCCAGAATCCAAATCATGCATTACAGGCCAGGCTAGCCATGGGGGAGAGAAAACAAGAGTTATTTGGCACTCACTGTTCTACACATTCCCTTGCAGGCTAGGTGTCCTTACTCTTACCCACTAGCAAAATAATAAGGCATATTTTTAATTGCCTATTTAAGACTTATAGTCATTAATTTATATAAATGAAAAAAGTGCAAGCTAACATCAGTTCTGCTTCTATGTCACAACTGGACAGTTTTCTCCCAAGGCTGAAATAATACCTTGCAGCCACAGCCTCCTTTCCCCATCACATTAAATGCATTCTCTCTGTCCCTGTGAGCAAAGTATAAGAAGCATGGTGAAGTCTTTATACCACAAACAAATGGAAATGAAATAACTATCACCAAATCTTTCTCTATTTTTTTCAAGACAGGGTTTCTCTGTTTAGCCCTGGCTATCCTGGACTTGCTTTGTAGACCAGACTGGCCTCGAACTTAGAGATCCACCTGCCTCTGCCTCTCTGAGTACTGGGATAACAGGCATGACCCTCTACTCCCAATTTACTATACCCAAATCTTAATCCCTGATTCTAGAAACCTGTTCTCTTGTGCTCTTCCAGTAGTCCGTATCATTCTTTTGGAACACTCAAGACCATGGACCCAGGCCAATAAGATGGGCTCTGTCCTACATAGCTGATATATGGTACAAACATAAGTAAGAAAGAAGAAATTTCATCTGAGAAAATATTGATGGCACATTGTTGGGAGAGATTAATAAATTATCCATTCATTTTTCTTGTTTGCATAGTATAAAGCGGTGATCCCCTATATAAATATCATGAACCCACTGGATATTGAGATAGCACATTATAAAAATGGGTAGAAGAAGCCACATGTTCAACACATACCACCTCAAACACTATCAACACTATCTACTGCCTTTAATTTTACACAACTTATATAACTGCTCTGATTTATGAAGTATGAAGTGCCATTAAGATCCATTATGATTTTTTAATTCTTCACTATGCTATAATTATGTGATAAAAGATTAAATATCATTATGTAGGAGTTACTGGAAAATAGCTGACGTTTGTGCATTTTAAAGAGGCAGGGGATTAGAGCCAGTAAGATAAAGTGCAGGTGAAAGCACTTGCCTCCAAGCCTGATGCCCTGAGCCAGACGCCTAGAGCTGCCTGCCTCAGTATGTCTTCTGATTTCTGCACTTGTACCATAACACATATGCTTGTGCACATGCGTGCACACACAAAAACTGAGTGGTTAATTAAAAGTAGTAAGTCCAGAACAACCATTATATACGAGGCAGTCAAGTCTATGTTACAATATCCAGTAGGCTTCTTGGAACTTAGCATCTTTCTGAACGATAAATACATTTTCAGGAAATGTTGCTAGCCTGTGATTCACTTAGTGTTTCCTTATTTCCATTCATATTTTCATGTGTTTGTTTTTGAAAGCTTTTGTTTACAAAGCAACCCAAATGAAGTACCCGTTTTATTTGGCCGTTTAAAACTAAAAATAGACTTCCTATTAGTGTGCTGTTTTGTTTTGTTTTGTTTACTTTTTATTGATTCTTTGTGGATTTCACATCATACACCACAATCCTAGCCATCTCCCGGTACCTCCATATCTGCCCTCTGACCTTGCAATCTCTCCCCAACAAAAAGAGAACAAAAATTAAAAATAACAACAAAAATTAAATGAGAAAAAAAATATCTCTGTGGAAGCTGTAGTGTATCACACAGTATAGCCTTTTGCCCAAAGAGCGGGGAGACGTAGTCTCAGGGGGTAAGGTGTTTGCTGTGCATTCTTGAGGACCTGATTTTGGATAGCCAGAACTTATAGAAAGCCTGGCATCTGATCATGTTTCTGCACTTCCCTCCACCCTCTTTATAATATGCCAAGAACAAAACGGGCACAGTTCCACCAAAGTTTGCTATGGGGAGGCAATGAGATCATTGGGTTTACTTACATGGGAGAAGGGTAACTAGCAGGAGCATGGGTGACTCCAAAGCTGTACTGGAAAGTCTCTACCCAGAACACGGATGGCTTCCCATGGCTGTATAGGTGGAGTTCTCTCTAAGCCTGCAGCTAACGTCTCACTCTAGCATTTCCCCAGACACAAGACTCCTGGAGATCCTGTGCAATTAGAGTAGACATGCCTACAAATGCCTGGCATATGCAGTGGTGAATAACAGACCTTGTCTCAAGCAAGATGAAAAGCAAGGACTGTCACCTGAGGCTGTCCTGTGACTTCCGCTTGAGTGCCAGGACGTGCATATACCTGCATTCACGAAGAACAGGAAGTACACATGCGTGTGTACATGTATACACAGAGAGAGGGGGGCAGAGAGGGAGAGAGGAAAAGGAGGAGGGAGAGAAGAAGGGGGAGAGAGAGAGCTTAGATAATTGACCTTTGTAGCCTAGGAAATAATATTAGATCTCAACCAGGAAATGGAAGAAAGACATCTCACAAGAAGAGCACCGAGTAATTATAAAATGTTCCCCCAAGTGACTGAGGCCTCAAAATAATTATCCAGATCACCTGGACAGTTATTTAATGCAACTTCTCATCCCCTGTGACTCACTCAGTCTTCAGCAGCCTGGGAAGTGTATAATTCAAAAGACAATTCCAATGATCATCCAGGTTTATACATCACTGACCCAACCTTCTGTTCAGGGATTATCCTGACATTTTCTAATCACCCTGCTATTTTTCTAGGCTTCCATGATTCACAACTGGTCAATGTGCAGAGAATGAGAGACAGTGGGATAGCTATATCACATCCTTCCACCCAAGGCTCAGGGATCACCGTGGAGGAGGGCGTGGAAGGATTTTAAGAACCAGCTGTGAATGACAACCACAAGGAAACAGTGATCTTCAGACACAGTGCAGATGTACATATGAGATCACAGTGATGGTGACCGCACCACAAACACATGCCCAGGATCAGGCCCAAGACAACCCCAGCATGAAGAGGAGAGGGCTCTGTGGAGTTTGTCCCCTGCCTGAAGAACTTCTGGCAGTTGGTAGCTGCTAGGAGAGGGAGATTCAGTCTTCTCCATGGATGCACCCCTTCAGATACTGCCCGTGCTCCAGCGCGCAGTCCTGCACACACACAACCACAGGGACGCAGAGGTGATGCTGAGAACAAAGGAGGAACTAAATGGGAGAGAAATGTGAATTTATACTTTATAGTCATGCCTGAAACTCTAAAAAATAAAAATAAAAAAATAGACGGAACTATTTATTAAGTGGGAAGTGAGAAAAATACTTCAAATACAAGGTGATTTTAGGAAACATATTGATACAGTAGGTTTGTGAGATGAACCTAGCTATGACGAGATTGGTTGAAGTCATATGACAGAAGAGGGAAGGCAGGCTCATGCTGAGTTTGCATTTTCAGCCCTGGGAGGAACAGGCAAGGGCAGGGAACTCAGCAGAGCAGTGCATGGCCTAGGGACAGAGAAGGTGGGCATCTGAGCTGGGCTAGCTGCCTAGGGTCAGACCAAGTGAGCCCAATAGCACTCCTCCCGATCATTTCATGGTTTGATTTTAATGTTTACTATAATCAAGATTCCCAAACTTTTATGAGATTGGAATTACTTGTGCACAGAGAGAAGCATTCCCATGGCGTCACCTTCCTTCCCTGACAGCAGTAATAGAGATCCTCATCTGCAGTCCTCATGGTGGGAGAGTGCATGTGGGTATGGGACCGAGCAAGAAAGTGTGCAGGGCCCTGCTTGAAGGTAGTCTCAGACCAACGTTCCAGCCCAGGCACTGCCGGTTGCCAGCTGGGTGATCTTGGCTTAACTTCAGCCTCAGGGTCCCTCTAGCTAGGTTTGGACAACGCCCAGTGTTCTGAGTTTAATGTCAGTATTAAAGGTAAAGCGTTGTACAATGTCTTTGCACACAGTAAGCACTCAATAGTGCTAGGCACTACTGTAGTATGTAGCATAGGCAATGGAATTCAAACACGAAAACTGTTTTAGAATAGAGAATATTCAAAAATTCTATTGGACACATAATTTTATTTTATTTTCTTTTTTTTTTTTTTACATTTTGTAACGTAAGTTTTTGTTATTTCTGGTATATAAGAGGCACAAACACCTCAGGGATTGCATTTGCCTGCCCCCTAGTGTTAAGATGTGCCCACTTCAGCATAGGCGCGGACAAAGCTCCTAAAGGGCTCTTTGGATAGAGGATTAGAAATGGAGAGCCTGAAGAGATAAAGTGAAGGTTATGGTGTCCTAAAGGGCAGGGTTGGAATCTCAGGCTCAGGATTCTTCTTCTTCATGTTTTTCCTCCAACCAGCTCAAAGAAATATGGAGAAGTAAATTTAAATATAATTTTTACTGGATAGAAAGTCATGTCTTCTACTGCATCTCTCAACAGGGAGGCCATTCTCACTTTGCCATGGAGGGCTGTAAACAGTCAGAGCATTCCAGCACTTGGTGAAGACAGCCCAATATGATGCTGAGATTAAAAGGGAAGCCCGTGATCAGAGGGAGAGTCCTCTACCAGTGAAGAGCCAAGTCCGTCGGCACTTACTGAGGTGCCTGGAGATTAAGATTACTGAGGGGCTGGTGATTAAGAATGCCTCCGATCTTCCAGAAGACCCAACTCCAAATCTCAGCACCCACATCAGCTGGCTCACAATGGCCTGCAATGCAGCACCAGGGAATGTTCAGGTTCCAGGGGCACACATGTACTACACAACACAGATCCACACACATACATAGAAATAATAAATATTTTAGAAAGAAAGAACCAAAGAAAAATAAGGCAGAAAGAAAGAAAGAAAAAGAAAGAAAGAAAGAAAGAGAAAAAGAGAAAGAAAGAAAAGCCCTGGTTCGGATGTCACAAAGAATACACACACACAGAAACACACACACACACACACACACAGAGAGAGAGAGAGAGAGAGAGAGAGAGAGAGAGAGAGAGAGAGAGAGAGAGAGAGAGAGAGAGAGAGAGAGAGAGAGAGAGAGACTGGAGACAATCTACAGCCAGGTGAACTAATTTGTACTCACTAGGTGCCTTACTTGCTCAGAGGTTTTTAATCTCCAGAGATTAGATTTTATCATCTGTAAGAGCCTGGTTCAAAGATGTGTTACTTGTAAAATAATAATGACAATAGCTAAAACTATATTTAAGTTCTTAATGGCAAATTATAAGAAACAGGAAGAGTTTTGTATATCGCTGTATTTTGTGGGTTGAATATTAGTGCAAAGACTCATGTGTTGCAGATCTGGTACCCATACTAGGACTGTTGGGAGTGGTGGAAAAGCTGAGAGGTAGAGCCTTGAGGGAGGGTTCACATCATTAGAGGAATCTTTGAAGGAGACCACAGGACATGGGCAGAAGAAGCAAGGCGAAGAGAGTAAAGAAGGAAGAGAAAGGCTGGTCAGAGGGTGCAGAAGTTCCAACAGGCAGAACCAGCCGTCATGAACTGCCACACAGGATAGTGATGACAGGAGGTAATGCTGTTTGTTTTAAAAATAATTTTAGAAAAATTTTAATTTTTTAACCAGAAAATAGTAAGTCTGGGAGATGATTGGCCTGAGTTAACCATTCATCATTGCACATGGGCAGCAAAGCATTACAGTGCACTACACACTTCCATAATTATAATCTCAAAAATAAAATTAAAAATAATTTAATAAAAAATGGAATAAAAGTAATCATATATGTGTGTAATGATTAAAAGTTCTTTGGAAAACTAAAGCAGCTAGGATAAGTTCAATATCTCATGCCATCTGCTGTTCAAACAAAATGAGTTACCGTTCAATACCACTGCAAGGGGTGTAATAGTGTCCATTTTACAAAGGGGGAAACTGAGCTACAAAGAAATGTTTGTTAGGCTGCTTCCCGTGATACATACGGATCATGTAAATAAGTACGGAGATAAAGAAAACCAGACAGCTCTAATGCTGCTGCGGGTCACACTGGTAGTTAATGGCTCACAAGCTGTTACAGGATGGACCCTTCAATGACATTGCCTAAACTTCTGACTGAGCGCTCAGTGCAGAAAGGGCACAGAGTTGCGATGTCCCTAAAGTAACCTTCTGAGGGATGGGGGGAAGTTCTTCTTTATTCTGCATACTTTATAAATGGGGTTTACATGTTTTTGAAAAGAGGTGGGGGAGGCTGAGAAATAACTCAGTTGGTAAAGTCCTTGCTTTGTTGTAGTTCATCTCCAGCAACCAAAGTGAGGCTGCTGCTAGGGCAGGTGTGTGCCCCTATCACTCCTATCATCTCAGAGCAGACAGGCAGAGATAGAGTGACCCCCCAAGAGGTAGCTGACCAGCTGGCCTAGCCACAGGTTAGCTCTGGGTTCAACGAGAGACCCTGTCTCAAAAAGTAAAATGCAGAGTGACTAAGGAAGACACCTGCTCTGGCTTCTATGCCTGGGCTTGCCCAGACACAAAGAGGAGGCTGTTTGTTTTGTTTTGAAGACAGGGTTTCTCTGTATAGCCTTAGCTGCTCTGGACTTACTTTGTAAACCAGGCTGCCTTGGAACTCACAGAGATCTGCCTGCCTCTGCCTCCACCAGTGCTAGGATTACAGGTGTGTGCCCCCAAGATCAGCTAAGAACAGGCTTCTTAATTTTGAAATTTTTTCTTTGTGAATGGGCATGCCCATGCATAGTGACCAAAGGTCAGTGTCACGTGTCTTCCTCCAAAACCATTATTTTCATATGCCCTTTATTCTATGGTCTCAGTAAAATCACTATCCCTGAGCAACTGTGGTCATCCACGGTCCACAATAGTGAAACACAACTTTGAGATAGGAAATCTGTGTGCTGTGGCTGCTATGAATATTAGATTGATTAATATATTAGCATGTTAATATACTCTATTATATTAGTATATTGGTATACTAGGTTACATTAGTGTCAAAAAAATCCATGCCTTGGGCTTCTTTTTCTTTGATGGCCTCAGAATAGGGCAGAAATATTTTTCCATCACAGCATAGACCTTTCACCACAGAGTGACTATGGGCATTTGGAGATATGGCCAATGGTAGGTTTATTTAAATTTTTTTCTGTGTATTGCCAGGCAGCTTTGTAGTGAATTCTGTATACTGTTGGCTTTCTGTGTACAAAAATGGCTTCCAGGAAATACCTCTTCTCCTCTTCTTCTCCAAGCTGCTCTACCCACAGCATCATCTTGGAAAAAGATGAGGGCAGAGTCAAAAAAAGGAATGTGGTACCCAGCTTTAAAAGAGGTTAGCCATAGGAGAAAACAAAGACTCAACATTAAAAACAGCAGAAGGGGAAATTCTCACAGTCTCTTAGTGAAGCAAAAGAAATTTTAGGGTTGTTTTTTCTGATATTGCAATTCTTAGACATTTACAGCGCATAACCCAAAAGCATGGAGCTGAAAGAAACATATCAAACATCAGTGTTTTGTTCAGCCATGCTAAAAGGAAAATCTAAATTACCTGTTGTGCCTTGAAATGCATCACCAGAGCTATAGAAAGAAATGATAAGAGGGTTTGAAGCCAAGGTATAGGGACAACTACCCCACGGATGTTCTCACTTCTTGAATGCTCGCACAGTTCAATAGCATTTTTAAATATGTGATTTCTTGGGATTTTCTTTGTAGAAATACTACTTTCTTGTCTAGGTTTACATTCTTTTCTTAAGAGGTCAACAAGTTTCCACAAGCATAAGCCACTGTCAGTCTGCCTCTGCCTGCCTCCGCGTTTTCTTCCCCACCATCTTCAAAGCAAGTAACTACTTCCTTCCACCTTGCACATTCTTCCCTTCCCTCCCCCAGGACAGCGTCCCCATAGAAATAGCCAGTCCTTGCTCCTTTGTCCCATGCAGATACCTGCACAGACATCACTGCACTCAGGAATCCTTCCAAGGAAATTCCCCTATAGACTAGAGTCTCAGTCATTCCACTGCACCTTATCCACTGTCCTTCGAAGCACTAACCTGACATTAATACAGCTCTTTCCCCCTCATCAAAATCTACGCTCCATGAGGACTACTTCTGTTCATCTGCAGTGGGTCTTCACCGCTCATATGTTAAATGATAGGGTAATTCCTCCACAAGTGGAGTTTTGCTCTTCCTGGTTTCACTGGTCAGCAATGGTTCTAAAACATTAAACAGAAATTTCAGGACATAAACAATCCCCCACATTTTAAAGAGTTCCAAAAGGCGTGAGGGAGTCTCCCAAAGCCCTGCTCTATCTATCCGGTCTATGAATCATTCCTTTGATCTACAGGACACATGTTACGTATCCACACTGTATGAAGTAAGCCATGTTGGTAATCAGGCCAGCTGTCTGTGTCACATAGTGCCAGAGGCAGGGTTAAGGGCTGTTCATTATTTCAGACTTCCACGTAGATATGTAGAAAGACCATTGTGTACTATTCACATATGAAAATGCACACCCATATGGAGCCATATAGAGATGTTTATATAATCCAGATCTGCCTGCCTATGAGGAAGTGTCTGGGCTCAGCCCTGGAAATTCAAAACAAAGGGAGAACCCAGCAATCACACTCCTGTGTTTTAAACACCTTTACCTGCTGGGTTGACTGCTTTGTTGGGAGGGGCAGGGCTATCTATGATTTTGTTTTGATCGCAGTTAATTTTAACAATTTACACTTTCTTCCTCAAAGAGGTTGTTTTTTTTTGGGGGGGGGGCTAAAAAGAATTAATAAATAAAGTCTGGGCAGTGTTTTAAAGCCACTGTCCTGGAATATTGCCTCTCCCACAAAGAAACTCAAAGAAATGACTGCAGCTACATCACACCCACAAAGGCTGCGGGCTCATTAGTCGCCAGTGCCTCACTCAAAGGGGCAGCCCTGCTGGAACATAGCCACCCAGCCCTGCTTGCTAAGCCAGCTGGAGGATGCTGCTGCCCTCCCAATACTGGTCTTTTCAGTGTCCTATTAATCCTTTGGCCAGTGTCTTGTAGGAACCGGAGCTGGGGTGCCTGAACCTCTAATATGGACGAATGGTGTGTGCAAAACCGGATTTGAAAATGACAGGCCCTTGAAAGAGAACGCAGAAGAGGGAATCCTTTCTGTGTCCACACTGCCACCTGGTGTTCATAATGAAGAAAGGACCCGCAAACTGGAGCTACTCCCAAAGACAGGGCTTAGAAATGTGGCCAGAGATGTTATTACTGACTTCAGAAAATTCTACCCCTCCTCTCGTTTCAATAGCAGAATATTTTACAAAAGAGAAGTTTTTTTCCCCCTTTCAAAACTGAGATCACCAAAGAGTCAACAGCACATTGTCTCTGTCTGCCGGAGACTTTTCTCAACACTGAACTCACCTCCCTCCTGCACAAGAGGCTCAGGATAGAGGCAATACTATAATTCTCATTTAACTGAGTCTTACACATTTAAAAAAGTGAGGCATGTGGAGGGACACTAAGCCAGGGGAACCCTCTACGCCTCAAATGAAGCAACACAAGACCCTGGTCTTCCCTGCCAGCCATCCTGATATCACTCTGCATGTGATCTGCCATGAAAACGCGCATCAAGGGCCAGAGAGAGAGTTCCTGAGGTGAACAGTAAAATGTGGCATGTCTATTATGTCTGCTTGCTAGGAGCTTTAGGTGTTAGCCTAACTACGCCAAGCCCACACTGGCTAACAGTTCAATTCCCCAACAGATGAATATCCTGCAGTGCATTCCCTAAGCAGAGCCATCAGAGGGAGGGCCTTACATTGAAAAGACGCTAGCTGCCTGCCTGCAATTCCAGCACAATACATATATATGTATACATATGTATATGCGTGTATATGAATATATAAATAGAATAAATATATATAAATTACCAGATGGAAAGGGCACAAAATGGGGTGAAAAGAGGTAAGGTGCCTAAGAAAACCTCCCCAGTTCATCTTACTTTCTGCCTTTGTTTCGCCAGAAGCAAACTCCCCATTTTTAATAATGCATTTCAGTTGTTAAAAAAAAAAAGCATATAGCTCCCAATGTGCACATTTAACATACTGTTATATACTAAAACATGCTAAAGATGAAAGGAAATGTTAAAAAGCAATTTTCTAAATCTCCCTCTTGTGTGTATGTGTGTGTGAGTGGCTGCAGATACGTGTGGACACTGCACATGTGTGTCACTCACACACTTGCAGGCCCTCGCTGTCCACCTTGTTTGAAACAGGGTCTCCTGCTGCTGGCAAGACATACAGCAGGATTCAGGGGTCAGGAGCTTCCTGGGCCTCTCATCTCCCCATAGGAGGGCTAAGACAACAGACAGTTGCTGCCATATGAAGCTCCTTCACCTGCCACCTGCTCTAGGAATCCAAACTCAGGACTCATCGCCTGCAAGGCAAGTGAAAATAGGTTTGTTTTTGTTTTTTTGTTTTTTGGGCCCTGCTAGCTATATAGCCCTTAATGAAAATCTTCAAAAATACTAGTTGTAGATGAGAGTTGCTACCTGAGAAACATTTAATCTCCCCCAGAAAACATCGTAACAATGAAAACTTTTTAAACGGGACATTTCAAAATGGCCTATGCTTTTTTTTTTCCAAGTAGGAGTTATTTTTCACTCGTTTTTAAATTGGTCTCTTTACCTTACAAAGTTAGAGTTTACTTACTTTTGGGTTTAAGCTGAAAAACAAAGTACAGGTCAGCCTTTAGGGAGCTGGATCAATGGATCTGAAATGCTTGTTGTAAAAGAAAGGAAAAAAAAAGCACAGCAACTTTTGCTTATTGCCGAAGGAAATCATGAAAGCAGCATCAAACAGATGTGAAGGAAGAGCACGGCCATTTCCTATCTCTTTAGAGTGTTGCTCTAGTTAGGCTCTGGCTTCCATAAAACTTACCACCTTTGGGGATTTCTGGATTGAATGTCATGGATGATTAAAAAAAAAACTGCAACAAATTAAATAAAGCTGACACAATGGTAACTTTATTCTGGGAACATCCGATTCCAAAATAACGATTACACCAACGGACAGGCTTGCATGCTTTTATTGTGAGTTGTTTTAATAGGGAGGTAATCCACCATTGTGTATCTGGCCTTCTAGAATGTTTTTCTTTTGATTGGCTCCTAAGAGAGCCTTTTTTTTTCTTTAATTCATCACTGGAACATCATTTGGCAAATTCCACAACTCAGAAGTGGTGGAGACACCGGCACCGTATAGCAAACCTCCCACTACATTATTAGTTTTCCTGTTTGTTTCTTCAGCAAAATTTTCTGTGCTTCTTCCAGTAATTTTCGCTGACAAAGGACTCGCCATGTTCTTCCCAATATATAACTGCAGCCATTTCTATCTTCACGGGAGTATCAAGGATGCTTGCCTATCGTTTGCTATTACATAATGAAGCCTCAGGAAAAGGCTGCTGCAGACCTGCCCATCTACTTACTATGTTATCCCATGTGAGAATATTGTATCGTTGGCTTTGAACAGCACTGCGAAATGAATTTTTTCATTTTCTTCATGTGCTTCAGTGTTTTGCCTGCAAGGTGATGAAACAAACGGATCGCAAGACATGGCAATGTTCTCAAAGCTAAAGATCAGCTGAAGGCACCATCACTCAACTTGCACACTGGAATGCATTCCCTTTTAGACCCTGTGCATGGGCGAAAAATGGAACCATAAACCAGTATTATGTCAGTTAGCGCTCTGTGAAATATTGGGACATCCTAAATTTTCATTTCAAACCTTAAAATACATGTAAAGCAGCATTTTAATATTTGAACAAGTGTTATCAGCCTTCCTAAGGCTAGAACACTTCACGCCTCATTTTGTATTCTACTACTAGAGCAGGTGAGTTATAGCCCAGCAAAACAGGTATCATAAGGGTCATGGAAAACACCACTGTCAGCTCAAAATAAAGCCCATGGAGATCACGGGTGCTATTTTATTATCTTCTGGATATGAGCATGTATTTATAAATACGACTTTATAAACACTAGTATTTATGGTTGGGTCCCCTTAAAGAAACAGAGCCATAAAGGAAATGTATCAATTCATGATTTTAGCTGGCAAATGTCAAAGTAGTTTCAGTATGCTGAATAATGTAGCCCCCAAAGATGTTCTCCTCCTGAGCTATAGAATCTATAAATAAGTGAGCTCATACAATCAAGGGACATTGAAGGTATGTCTAAGGCTCTAGGCTTACTGAGTAGGGCTGTTGTGTATGCTAGGACCAAGGAGATGGAAGCTGAAACTGACAATGGCAAGCTGTGTGGTATACAGCTTTCATCCTTGCTCCTAATGGAATAGGGAGGGAGGCCATCATGAAGAGCTCACTGGGTAGAAAGACCAGCAGGAAACTAGGAGCTGTAAGAGCATCCCAGAAACCATTGGCACAGAGATGGGGCCTACATGGCTCATTGTGGGACCCTGTGAACACATCAGAGCTCAGTGGCTTTCTCATTAAGAAGAGGAGAGACCCTTATCTGAGTGGATTTAATCTGAAAAACTCACAGAGAATGGGCAAAATTAGATTTGAAAGGCTCTGCTTCAAAGAAAATGGGGATTCAAATAGACACCAAGTTTAACCATGAGGGAGGAGTTTAAATGTTCACAGCTGTCTTATTAATGTAAAAATGGCATTCACTATCATATTTTTGGACAGTCCTGGCTTTCAAAGAGTGCTCAGCACTCCCTGGTGTGAGCTCTGTGAGCCTACTTTCTTCTACATTCCTGATACAAGGACTCAAGCATTGTGGGTATTCTAAACCCTGCCACTAACCCGAATTTCAGACAGCCTCAGACAGGATGTTTCATAGCTACAGCATCCTAAATTGGGTTGGAACTAAGAAGAGCATTACATGACTCAAGGACTTGAACTTGAAATCCCTCAGGCCAATTCTGGTGCACTTTTTCTGACTGCTCTACAGTAGGTGGAAAAGGCAAACGAACTCCTCATAAATTCAGGGTTATCCCTGTTTGAAATGGAAAAAGGCTGATTAATCAGGGCCTCACAGGCAAACCTGTAACATGGAAATCTTTCAGAGTCAATAAAGAACTTTGCCATTTAAAAAAAAATGCAATAGCACACAAAAATGTATTATTTTATAATCTTAATAGTCCTCCATTGTGGAATTTTCAATAAATTTTATTTCTACTCTAATTTACTTGGGATAATCCTCTACAGAAAAAGCTATAAAGAATAAATTTAACTATCCATAAAGTACTCTAAGGATCTTTATTATGTAAGTATCAAAGAGTTTCATGGAGTTACAAAGCCAAATATGCCTTACCAAGTCAACCAAATGTGGCTACTACTACCAAAACCTATGAGTTTAGAAAATAACTGTAACTCAATCTGTTTTTCTGTGCTTAAGTTTTTAGAAGAAACCTGAAAATGAAAATGCTCTTTCACATGTTTTAGATCAACTATTTGCAAAGTACCCAGGCTCCTAGTTTTTACCTCACCATCACCATGAGCCAGTCTTTTCTGTTTGCTAGAACACACATCATTTCTGACTAACACCCCCACACAGGATCTCTGTCCTGTCCCTTTCTCTATATATTGGTTCTTAAGAAGTTCCTTGAAATCAAGAGGTGGTATTCTGAGAATTCCTGAATGCTAACTATAACAAATATTGTGGCTGACTCCCCAATATTCATTCCATTGTAACCTCCTAGACTAGCACTAACATGGCTGCAGGCTGTTCTGACAAGCTGAGGGAAGGAGTCCTGATGGACACAAATTTAGGATCTCTCATGATTCTAAATAAGCAAATAACGCCAGCTCTCTCCCTCACTGCAGAATTTGACAAAGTCTTCGGGGGACTCCTCCTACACAGTGGAGAAAAATAGGAAATCAGTCTCTTGTTCAATGGACAAGAAAGTGCAAAACTTGTCAGTATCCACAGCGTCAATTAATTAATCTTAGGATTGGCCAACATTGTAGATGGTCACATAGCATGAAATGAATAAGAAGGTCTTCTAACATTATTGAACTGTTAGATAAATCAAACTTCTTGGTTACCTGTTGGGTCAGGAAGTTAAGTTCTTTATTTTCATGTCAACTTGGACATATAAATACAACACAAATAATATATATCACTCCCTCCTATTGCTTGAGCATAATCCTTTATTTCCAGGCAACTGTAAATACATTTTGTCAGTGCTATAATACACTGTGTCTCAAATGGAATCTTTCTCCTCTCTCGTTGAGAACCCGTCTCTAAACCCCCTTGTCTCCGGGTCTCTGGGTCCCAGCATGTTAGGGTGGAGTCTTCTCAGCCAGCTTTCTACTGTCCCGAGGCTGCTTTTCTTTTATTCATTGTTTATTGTCACCTACTGTGGCATTATTCTATGTTTGTTCATAAGCTTCAGGTGGGGTTTCTCTGTGTAGCCCTGGATGTCCTGGAACTCACCCTGCAGACCAGGCTGGCCTCAAACTCAGAGACCCGCCTGCCTCTGCCTCCTGAGTACTGGAATTAAAGGCGTGCACCACCATGGCTTGGCTGTGTTTATTCTAAATGCTGGTGATACAACCAAAACCAGACAATCCAATGATCCCATAAAGTGCATACTGTTCTAAGGCCCAAAAAGGATTAATAGATGAGAACAAAAATGTAAAGCAATTACAGGCTGAAAACTATCCTAACATTATAAAGCTGCCTCTGAGGAGGACTACAGCTGGCCACCAAAATCTTCTGAGGTGACATTTGACAAAATGCCTAAAATGAAGATAAGCCAGTTGTCCCTTTTCTTGGAAAAATGCTTTTGGAAATCATGCTGTCCATGACATTTTCCACCTGGTATTTGTAGGCCCATAAGCATATTTTTAGTGAGCATATGATAAGGGTACAGACTTATGGAATTCAGGTGATACCTCAATACACATCTACAATGCACAAGTCGCCGTGATATGTTTATCTCCTTGAAACATCACTTGTTTGTGTTTGGACCTTTGAAACTCCTCTTTTTCTGTTCCCTATAAAATATGCACTAAGTTGTTCTAAACTAGAGTATCCTACTCTCCAGGCGAATACTGCAAATTGCTCCCTCCCCTTTAGTACATGCCAAATAGTCACCACTTCCTGAACACACTATCAGAGAGCAGAATTCCAGAAGTGTTCATTCCTCTGCAGAACAGACCAAACCACACAAGGTTTTGGTGAGGATACGAAAGCGAGAAAGCCATGGGATGTGGACTCAACTCAGAAATGTATTTCTTTTTCTCCAAATGCTTGACCCTTTAGAATCACACCAGCTCTGAACAACGTCCAGTAACAACTCTGCCACAAAGCTATCGCTGCTCTGCTAGTGACCACAGCCCAGGTCTCCTCTACCATGGACTGAAATGTGCTAGTGTGTATGTGTGCCTCAGAACCCACGCCCTTCAAAAGAAATCTGAAAGTTGCTTTCTGGTCTCTAGACATACATTTGTGCAAAAAAATTAGTTTTTATTGCTCTACTCATTGGCATGAACCTGGATATGTGTGAGCATGCCTTTTAATCCCTTTTCTAGATGCCAGGAAAGATGTAAATGTGCTATTAAAAAATAAATAAAATCCCAAGACTAACACACCCTATTAGCATGTCTCTCAGCTGTAACTATGAAGAGGTAGGTAGTATGCTGGTACTCACCAAAATTAAGATAGTTCTAGCTTTGGTGATGAAGATTAGAATTCACTCTGATATTAATATTTCAAGAAAAATGCTAAGATTAAATTCTTAAACAGAACAAATTTAGTTTTCATGCTACTTTCCTTCATTAATTTAATACCAAAGAAGGCTCACACTTTATCATATGTATAAAGTAAAAGCTTCTTTTTATGATTCACCATGTCCAGGCACAGTCCCAATTGGAAGCACTTCCTTAGTAATTTTGGACCAAGAAAGCATCCTTCTAACTCTTCTCACCCACTTCTGCCATTGAAGGGAGGCATAGTTTCTTTAGAACAGACTGAATGTTAGAAAATGCCACTCACACATGCCCTGCATAATTCTTGATAATTCTGCAAACTTATCTTCTGGAGTTGTTTGTCCACAGACTATCAGTCTTCTCTATTTTGCAAGCTTCGCCCACATAGAGGATAAAGAAATCTTACTACTGCAAGTCAGTCATATAGCTGGGAAATAGTCCAGTCATAACACACACACACACACACACACACACACACACAGAGAGAGAGAGAGAGAGAGAAAGATGAAAGGGGACCATTATATACTGTCAGTAGGGATGTAAATTAGTCAGCCACTATGGAAATCAATGTGGAAGTTTCTCAGATAACTGAAAATAGAACTACCATAAGGCTCAACAAACTCCTGAGTTTATACCCAAAAGACATTCTTTTTTTTTCTTTTATATTATTAATTACATTTTATTAACTCTGTATCCCAGGTGAATCCCACTCCCTCATTCCCTCCCAATCCCACCCTCCCCCCCCCTCATCTACTCCGTGCACCTTTCCAAGTCCACTGATAGGGGAGCACCTCCTCCCTTTTCATATGGCCCTGGTTTATCAGGTCTCTTCAGGACTGGCTGCAAAGTCCTCCTCTGTGGCCTAGGAGGACTGCTTCTCCCTTGCTGGGTGGGGCGATCAAAGAGTCCGCCATTGAGTTCATGTCAGAAACAGTCCCTATTTCCCTTACTAGGGTACCCACTTGAATACTGAGTTACCATGAGCTACAGGCAAGCAGAGGTTCTAGGTTATATCCACCCATGGTCCCTGGTTGGAGAAACAGTCTCATATAGGACCCCTGTGCCCAGATATATTTGGTCCTTGTGGAGCTTCTATCCTCTCCAGATCATATTAACTCCCCCCAAAAGACATTCTAAGGAGATACTTGCACATCAATTGTTTCTGCAACTCTGTCCATAATGGCCAAGTTATGAATCAGCCTAGATGTCCACCAACAAATGAACAAGTAAAGAAAATGCTGTGTATATACAGAATGGAGTATTGCTTGGCTACAAAGAAAAGTTAACTAATATCAGTGTAAGAAAATGAAAACAGGGGTCAGGTAGTAACTCAGATAGTAAAGATGTTTGCTGCCAAACCTGATGATCTGACTTTGACTCCTGGAACCTGATGATCTGACTTTGGACTCCTGGATGTTAGCAGAAGAGAAGCAAGTTGCCTTCAGACCACACACACACTGTGTGGCAATATTTATACTCTTTCTCTCTGAATCTCTCTCTCTATCTCATCCCTTCCCCCTCACATACACACAGTGGCAGTAGACTCTCACATACACATACAGACACACACACATACGGACACTGACATACATACACACACACACTATTAACATAAAAGAAAATAGCCGCAAATGGAAACCATCCTATTATAATAAAATAACTCAAGATAAACATCACATATTTGTAGAGCCTACATTTTATATACAAATAAAATTATTTTCAAATATGACTTGAGAGTAGAGGTTCTACTGTCTAGGGGGAAAGAGGTAATATTGGAAGGTGAACACAATCAAAGGATGTTATGTTAGAGGGTGAACATAAAGGATGTGATGTTCTTGAATAAAAATATCTTCATGAAACTCATGACTATGTATAATAAATAAACACCAATGAAAAAATAAATAAATAAAGAGGCCTAGGGGTGTAGCTTAGTGGTAGAATACTTAAGCAGCATGCATGAAGAAAAGGAAAGAAGAGAAATGACTCTAAGAACACGGAAAACCTACCCAGCTAAGAATGCGGGATAAGCATCTACATGCAGAATGAGTTTGAGAACTGTTGTTTTCCTTGGAGTTTGGGGGCTGCAGGCTACAGTCTAAATACTATCCGGCAGTTGGCAAATTTTCCTGTATAAGTACATACTATTTTAATAACTGGAAATAAAAATAATGGCTTAGCAACAAAAAACCCTGGAACCAATTTTTATTTTTCCTCCACATTAACAGCTAGACAGCTCTCACTTTATTTACATTTTTACAAAGGATCCAAGGGTCCTTATATTTCTATTCAAAGCACACTAAAGCTTTATATTACTTATTTTTGATCCAGATTTCTTTTTAAAAGTACTACTTTTGTTCTAGATATTTTTCTAAACTCCCTAGGAACAAAATAATAGATATTTTAAAAGCTAGTCCAAATTTTCGCCACTTACATTACCAGAAAAATGAATTCAAAATCATAACATTATCTGAAATAAAATTTATGATGAAAATTAAAGTTTTTTTCTGCAGAATCATCACGGTTGTGGCAATAGCTTAACAGAAAGTCATATGCCAAAACCTGTCGAGCAATAGATACTAAATATAAACATATACAGCTTGTGGTGTCTCAAATTGCACCTAGGTAGAGATACATAAAATATAATATCAAGAAGGTACACATGCTGAAATGTAATTAAGAAGCATGGAAGAGGAAGTGAGGAGGCAGCACAGCAGTAAGAGCGCTTGCTGCTCTGCCCAAACCTCAATTCCGTTCCCAGGGCCTAGGCTGGACATCTTACATCCACAAGCTCCAAGGAATGCAGCACCCTCCCCTGACCACAGACAGCCATGTGCATGTGATAAACACACACACACAGACACATACACACACACATACATACACAGACACACACACATACATATACACACACACATACACACATACACACACATACACACACATATACATACACACACGCACACATACATACACACACATGCACACATACATACACACACATACACATACATACACACATACATACGCACACATACATACACAGACACACACACATACACACATATACACGCACATATACATACACACACATGCACACATACATACACACACATACACACACATACATACGCACACATACACATACATACACAGACACAGACATACATATACACACACGCACACATACATACACACACATGCACACATACATACACACATACACATACATACACACACGCACACATACATACACACACATATATACACACATACCTACACACACGCGCACACATACATACACACACACATGCACACACACATACACTCACACATACTTATTTTCTTTAAAGAACAGAACTGCAAGAAACGCAGACTCATTAAATAATTAATAACAATAAATAAGTTTTAAAAACATTTTTAAATGCATCACCAATTTTATTTACAAAGGCAACTGAACAGAAAAGATTACCAGTTTCTGGGGAAATTTCCATGATTATGCAAACCATGATTATTTTTCATTACTGAAAATAAACAGCTTCCTATGGGGATTTGCTTAGCAACAACAGTCCCTTTGAAGAAAATAGAGCACCCTCCTCAAGCGAATAAAATATTTACGTAAGCAAAATTATTTTTCAATTGGATTATTTCTGTGTAAAGAAAACGACAAAAAGCAAACTTATGGATGGACTTAAATGAAATTTTTCATATGGTTCCACATTAACTTAGAATACATTATAATAAACTGTAAACAATTACAATATTTATATTAACAATTTCAAATAATGTTTAAGAACTTAAAAAAAATACCCTCTTTCAAACACCACCAAAGAGTCACACTGGACCATCATCAGCCACAAAAGTTTTTTTGTTTTTTAAGTTCTTGTTTTTTGGGTTTTTTTTTTTTTTCCACTTGTGCATTTTGGGATGCTGAATTCAAACCGCAAATACTGCACTCTCCCCCCCAACCCCACATAATTACCTTCTTATAAATAAACAACAAAAATACAGGTCCTACCAACGCTACAGTGTTCCTATGTCATCTAATGCGGCAAAGGTTATTCTTTAAAAAACAAAAAGAGGGGGAAAACATACAACAGGTATTTATAGTTCTGCATCGGCGGCAACCGCCTCCTCTTCTATCTGCAACAGTGCTTTCGAATGGAGGCTTACATCACATGGCGGTTGGCCGTCCAGCTGATCAGGCAAGGAGAGAAGAGAGAAGAGTGCTCAGATTCAGAACCCTGAACAGCAGCACACGGAGATACAAAGCAGTGGTCACTCAGAGTGGCCCAGTGAGGTAGAGAGAGTTACCTGCCGCCCAGTCTTAGGTTAAAGGTAGGCAATCGCAGCCTCTGGGGTCTAGAATTCTTTACTCGTAAAACACAGAGTAAAAATTAACTGCTGAATCAGAAAAAAAAAAAAAAAAAGACAAAAACACCTTCAACTCTCTATTATTTGTACTGAAGGAGAGAAAAGGCGTGGGCAATGACTCCAAAAATCAATTGTATTTGGCTTTGGATTTAAGAGAGAAAAGTGCACACACATACCCACTCCCCCGAGGCCCTGCGCCCAGCCTTAATGTTCTCCCAACTTGAGGCTCAGTATCCCAGGAAGGCCTGGACAACCAGGAGAGAGGCAGCACTGAAGCCGCTAGACAGATAAGAGAGAGTTGATGGGTTCAAATCACTTCCAAACACTCTGCACATAGGGGCCATATAAATACCTCTGCGTTCAAAAGCAACAGGTGTGCAGACCCCCACCTGTAACACCCTTTCACAACAAGGAAGAAACATGTTACCAGCATCAAGGTTCAAAATGATACATACAGCAATAACTGTTGTCCTGCCAAGGCTATAAACAACACACAACCGAGTTATGCTACCCTACGCTTCATGATACTCAAACACATGCTTAGAAAGAAAGCTGCACTTAATTAAAAAAAAAAAATCAGCAACACTGGAATACCATATCAACCGAATTAAGGCTCTCTTTTTTCAAAAATATGTATATGGATATGTCGCTACATATTAAAATAAAGAAGACACTGACACTCTTAGGTTCAATCGTTTTCAAAGCTAATTACGTTATATAAATCATATATTAAGATCTCATCATCAGATAAGGGACATAAACTGATAAGAGATGGAGCCTTAATCAGGAAACAGATCAAAGTCCTGCTCAAAGGACTTGTCTTATCCCTCTATTCTGTGCCCACGAGTCATTAGAACTTTCTCCCAGGATCTTTGCAAACCCAAATGTCCCGGTTTTCAGGTATAAGCCCCTCCAGTTCCTTGACCCTCTAACCCCTTCCTAGGTGACTGGGATTCCTGACATAGCCTCTTTGAAGGGGGCAGGCTATGGACCCTGACACCCAGGTTGCTATGGCAGCGAACCTGGGGAGGAGGAGGTAGCTGCAGGCTCAGGGAAAGGCATAGGGACCCGTGGTCTCCTCAAAAGACAAGAAATTTTCTCTCTGATTTGCTCTCTTACATTTGAATCGGAGATAGCAGTCATTGCAGTATAGTTGGTGGTTTCTGATTCTGACTTCTGCTCCTGAGGAAGAGCCTCCGAGGTCACACTCACAGGAGACACACTGATGGACAAAAGGACACACACAATTAGGTAACTCTAGAGAGCCCGGAGCACTCTCAGAAGGAGGGAGATACATGGGGTGATATGCAGAAGTGGGCGGATGCAGCTCATGAACACTTGGGTGGATTACAACAAAGAAAAGGGATAGAAACGGCCAAAAGACGATTAGTGGATTTAAATCAAGCCTGCTAGATTAGACACTAAGAATTCATAAAATATATTTAAAGAGCCAAGAAAATATTCTAAATATACTGGGGGTAAAGAAATACAAAACGTTTGATGACTGGCTTAAAGAAATTTAGTCTTCACTGCGCCAAGGAAATGAAGGCTAATTCACATGGTAGAATAGAAAGAAAAAAAAATAGAATTTGGGTTTCTACCATTCTAGTCTGCAGCAGACCACTCCCAGCGCCCCCACAGCGCTGGCTGAGCAAGGATTCCACGAGGTGCCTCATGTCAAGGCTAGGGGCTTTAGTGTTCTCTGCCTCTCTATATATCTGTCTCGTCTGTCTTTCTTTCCCCCTTTGTCTCTGTCTCTGCTGTGTGTGTGTGGGTGTGTGTGTGTGAGCGTGTGTGAGATCAAACACTATTTTGATTCATTCTGTTCTATATGGATACAGCACAAAGTTATATAAGCAAGCTGCTAACTTTAGAATTCCAGGATCAAATTAAACCTGTTATGTGCCTAGCGGCAGATACTGTAAAACAAAGGGTTACAGCCCAAACCCTTTTCTATATACAAAAAAACACCACCAACCAACAAAAACCTACCAGGTATAAACTGGCTGTGCAATTTAAAAAATATTTGCAGTGGTTTTCCTTCCAGACACTATTGAAAGCTATACTTTAGACACTGATAACTGCATGTCTCTATGCTCCTAAGAATATTGCTACATTAAATTTTAAGTCTGCCCTTGGCAGCATGCTAGAGAACACACTATGCATCGTAAACCTTATTTGTAGAATCCGAGCAGATTAGAGCTACAAAAAGCACAGGGGCCTCCAGACTGTGAGAGGATTCCCGGTTCGAGAACAAAGCAGTAGCAAGCAATTTTGTGACTCCAGCGCAGCACAGACTGACAAGTGACACCACCAAGCTTGTTAGCGGCCCATCCACAGCCCAGCGGCTCACAGAAGCCATGCGCTCTCCAAGCAAAGCGTCGCGGGCTGGCAAGCTCTTTGTCCCGGGCTCACCTTAAAACAATGTAAATGATAACAAAGACCCAGGGTCTCGATGATCATGGCAGCTCCTTTGCCCAGTATGTTATTACAGTAGGAGCACACACGCTTCCCACTCACTGACCTAGATGCAGAACAAGAACGGAACGGAGGCTTTCACCTGCGCTGTGCAAGGTTGGCATTGAAAGTCACGCTCGGCGTTGGCAGCAACGATGACAACTCTAAAAAGGCTCTGTGTGTCTGGGGAAGAAAAGCTTTCAGCAGCCAACTAAATCGAGCATGCCTTCATTATACTTCCAACTCTCTCGACAGAGGCCCTAGGGACCTTGATGCCTGCTCACCTAAAGGAACAATTTCAATGTGACTGGTCCATTTAGGACTTTGATGCCATTCCACTGAGATCACATATGGACTCATCAGTATTTCTGATCAGGTATGTCTTCTTTTTAATTCAGTTCGCTTCTACACAAAATACCACTCAGGGCATTCCCTCCTCAGGGCTATCCATGTCTCTGGGATTTGCCTTCTCAACTTTACTTTTTACCCTGTCTACTCAATTTTCTGGTTAGACATCCAAGCACATTCCTGACTGCACTCATATTGAGAACGATGTCATCATTATCCAAGAGCTGCTGACTCAGGGATAGGGGCGCCCACTTCAGTGTCAGATCTAGGGCTGGTCTTCCCTAGTGCTAAAGAGACTGGCCTTCATCTTCACCTTCTCACCCCTCTGGAAGGAGCACACACCACAGCGCCACCAAGGAGGACTGGGAGGGTGTGGCTGTTGAGAATCAGTAGATCAAGAGATCAACATGATGGACAAAGACCTTCCCTGAGCAGAGAAGCCCATGGCCTGGCCTAACTCTCTCTCTATCCTGCTTTCACATGTAGGGCCACAGTAGGACAGTAAGTGAATGCTGGCTCCTCCCCTTTGCAAACTCCATCTGCCCCAAAAATCTGACCATAAGTCCTTTCTACCCCTTTTCTTTTAATTCAACTCTTTAATATACTTTGTGGATCCTGGTAACTGTAACATTATTTTGGACTGCTATAAGATAATTTCTTATCTAAGTCTATTAATTAACAGCTTTAAATGCCCAAACATCAATGGGTTTCTACCTTTAATCGTTACATTTGTGATGAAAACTAGAACTCCTTTGGGATGACAACAGAGGACTGACTCACGGAGAAGCTGCGCAGATCTGAAAATACAACCCGCAGTGACATCAGGGCTTCACCCCAGAGCCTGGGGACAAGTGGCCACTCAAGGTACTTCCTAACTTTTACACTCTCCCCATAACACATGAACTGCAATAGCCAAGTGATGAAGACTGAGCAAAATGGTGGCAGATTTGGTAACAGACAAAGCAATCCAAGACTCCAAACACAAGATCAAACCTACAGAATGATTTTTTTTTTTAATCCAGTTTGCTAAAACTGCCCAGGCTATGCAGCCTTTTTCTCATGCTTTTCTTTCGCACTCCATTCCAACGAGTTTCTATTAGAACGCCATTAATAGCCCAACACTTCCTAATACTGCTTTCACTCATAAATATGAGATGCATTCATGAGCCACTTGTATCATTTGGTGATGCCACATGATGATCTATCCAGAGGGATCTGCCAGCTGAGACACTGACCAAAAGCACAGGCAACAGAGAGCCTGAAAACATGCAGACATGTTTAAGGTCTCCAGTGCCTTTACCAGACATCTGTAAACACTAGGCAGACAGCAGACAGAGGCGGGAGAAAGCCTTCTCAACTGCTTTGATACAAAAACACCAGATTTCATGCACTTCAAAGGTCTTGTCTTTCTTCTTTACCGGATGATCTGGGGAACGTTCTAACAAAGGCACACCCTTGAAACTAAGACAAGGGGACAAACAACAGACTGGGCCTCACCTGTTACGTAGCTGAGAGCCTGACTGTGACACTGAAGGGGAATGGCTGCGCGGGGAGAGACACCCTGCGGTGGCAGGGCCTGGGATGGTGGTCTTCACAGAGCCCGCAGGAGGCGGCACAGCAGACGATGGGTTCCGCATGTAGGCACGGTTTGAGGTGGACAACAGCTGTGGCGGTGGGCGACTGAAGTCTTGGACAGAGGAAGAGGCATAGACTCCCGCAGGCTGGTTGTGCCAAAGGGACTGCCTCCAAGAACTGGGCCTCGGGGAGTCTAGATTGTCCAGAGACTCTCCTCTGAAACACAGGAAGGAGTCACAGAGAAACATGTCACTCAACTGGAGATCATCGATGGGGTGCATCATTGGAGTCCATAGAAGACCAGCCTTATGTATTTCCGAGGCTGCAGCTAAACTGAATCCAATTACATATACAATTACCTTTAGAAAAAAAAATGGTTCTGCACCAGAGCTACTGTGACATTTCCTATTTCAATAACCTTCTTTGGCATGGTCCTTAGATTACAAAAAAAAAAAAAAAAAACCAAGCATCAAAGTGGAAAAAAATATATACATATTTTTTAAAATACAAGCTAATACTAGCAGCCTTAAATCTTAAACAGTTTAGAGTTATAAAGCTTAGTCTTTTAAAATTCCACCAGAAAAATACATTTTAAGCACATAATAAGTATTAAGCTAGACATTTTCACAGATGTATTTAACTTAATCTTCACAACACTCGACAGGGCTACTTCTAATCTCATAGAAGTTACTTTGACCAAACCAGGAGTGTGTATGTGAGGCCCTGGCTTCAAACCAAAGCATCCCCTCCTCCCCAACACTCCACTGCAGCCCAGGCCTGCCTCCAACACACGCTCACTTGCCATCCTAGTCCTATGTGTCAGCAACTGCTCACTGTCTACATTACTAGGAAGAGTCAACAACCCCTTCCCTTGGACTGCAGACACTCCGAAAACAGGACTTAGCTCTTCCTCAAAAGCTAGCTCTGAACTGTGTATGCCCTTTCAGCTGTTGACTTTGTTAGTGGCTTTAAAACTTTCTTCTGCCAGAAGCATAAACAATATGGTCTGTTTAGCCTAACATTGTAAGTAATGTATCATCAGAATATAATACAACACAAAGAATGAGTCAAGAAACATATAAGGGTCTTCTAGGTAGGCAAGGGTTCCTCCTTCCCTCAGTTTGTACACCTTCCCTAATTCCCAAAAATAATAACCCTTAGTTCTCAGTCCTTACAGATTTTTCTCAGGTATATAAGAAAATATTTACACATACATACAAATTTGCTTATCTAAGTTAATACATGTTTATATATAGATATACTCTGTGACATTCTTCAAAAAATGGTTACAACATGGTTTTTATTCTCTTACAACAGTTTAAAATAACTTATTTACCACCTGATATACATGTGCTGAATCATGTTCTTGTCTCTTCATGTGATAAACTGCATGTCAATGGTTCTCCCAGAATCATGCATTTTTGTTATCTGCTCTTCTGTCCAGTTCCCTTGCACTGATTCTGGGTTTGACCATGTGACTGCATTAAAGAGTAGGGCATCGGCAAACATGATACACGGAGAGTGACAAGCATTTGAATGTTCACAACTGTCTTCTGAAAGATGCCCCTATAAGTGTGAGTACCACACCCTGAGGCAGCTCCAGCAGCTGCATGGGAAGAAGATAAACCTAAAAGCTCTGGCTGAGGCCCATGAGGGATCTCCTCAGGAAGGTTCACCAGAAGCACAGTCCATTGCCAAGATGCGGGGAGCTCATGAACAGTTTACATTTTCAGAGTCATTAAAGAAACACATGGGAGTACCAAACCTCCACTATCTCTGTCATTTAAAAGAGGAAAAATTGCCAACTCCAAATCTATAGCTGCTCAAGTGCCAAAGCCAACACCAGGCAAAGAACAGTCCAGGCAACCCTCATACCTGGTAGGGGAATTATTATTTTAAATTAAGTATGGGTATTTAAAGAAAGAAAGAACAAACAAATTTACTCCATGCCTAAAGTACCAGTGTACTGGATTCCTTAACTCATGACTGCACACAGGGCACCTTACAGTTTTTAATACTTGTATAGTATTCTTAGTATTCTAAGGTACCACTATTGACCTGACTAGGAGCACTTTGTGGGGGTGAGGTGGTTTGGGGTTTTTGGTTTTGCTTGTTTGTTTTTTTTCCACAATTGCCAAAAGTGTGTATCCTTGCCTTTATCTTTGTATACTTATTTAACAAAATCCAGAAGATAGAGCCCTGGTAAGAAAATGGATGCTTTTGTTTAATTTACCATGAAAAGATGATTGAAAATGTTGGAAAAGAGAATTCTTATTTTCTTATGCATTGCCAGTACTAGGTTAAATCAATGTCTTAATGCCATGCAAATTTCATAAGCAGAAGGACCTATCATTATCATTTGAGGAGTGGTATTGATTTATCTGTTTACTGATTTAGTTTCTGTTTCCTGTGAACTAGCTACACGTACCACCTGTTTAGTTTCGCTATAGACAAAGATATACACTGACACAGACACATGGATGAAGTTATTAGGATTTACTGGTGAGTTTTAAAGCAGTTATTTGTATATTGAAACAAGGGGTTCTTTATCTGAAACATGTTGCAAATAAGTCTCTATAGTTTAGCTGCCAGGCAGAACACTGAACAGAGAAGCTGCAGCTTTGATTGCCAAGACAGGCCTCTTAAAATGCCCATCCACTCACTCCACTTTGTATCTACATATTTACCATCTAAAAAGTTGTAAAATTAGGTTTTTACATTTTTTTGTGAACCCGATTATCATAATTTCAACCTTGCCAATAATCTCATTATTAACATAAGTAGGTTTCCTTCTCTTCAAATTTAATACACAGGAAAGAGTCAAAGTGTATTTACATCTCTGGATCACATCTCCAAATTCCACATTGAGAATTAATAGCTTTTCTTGATGTGATCTTGCCTAGCTATCTTCCCTGCCTCAACCAGTTTCTTCATATAGAGAAACAGAGTAATTGTGCCTACTTCAAAACATTCTCTCCCTGTTTAAATCAGATGGTTCAGACACAACTGACAAAAGAGCACTCAATGACATTCCCTTCTTTCCTCTCTCTCAAAGAAAGAAAAGAAAGAAAGAAAGCCTAGAAATGAGACCTCTGCCTCACTGCAAAGACTAAGTGATTGTCAACTGTCTCATACCTTCTCATGATCCCAGGCAGGCAGATGGGCTCTTTGTTTACACTGGCACTGCGCTGCCGGATCCAGCTGTTGTCATTGTGGAGAGATGTCCTCTTCCTCATTTCCTGAAGGATTTGCTGTCGCTCTAACTCTGCTTCTGAGGGGGCTTGATCCTTCTTGGAGCTCCTCTGTGAAAAGCCAGTGGTCCCAATTCGCTCTGAATATTTGCTGCTTCCTAAATTAAAAACACACCAAGAGCTTATACGAACACAAGAAATGATAGGGGTTCAGCCTCCAAAGACAGTGCAACTTCAAATCCAACACCCTCCATATGTGCTGACACCATCTATCTCCAGGGAGATGTCTGCAGGAGAACAGCCGGCAACTAGCTGACTCCTAATTCCTGAAAATTCCAGTTCTACATGCAGAGACGCCCATTGGGTACACACAAGAAAACCATCATGGCTGTCCACAAGAGCAAACAAACAAACAAACAAAAAAACCCTACAAATCCCAGAATTGCTCAGTTACAAAATGTTCATCCTGTTTCTCCTTCTTTTCAAACAAGTGCACTCATTGAAGGCTTGCTACCAAGAGTCTGAAGGGAAACAGGGATTTTTAACTTTACATATATTCTCTGCCCCTCTCCCCAGAGTGGGGAGAGAGAACAGAAATGCATACATCTTTAATTGACATGGGATAAATGTTCATGGTAGAAGTCACAGAATACGTCATGACCACACTGTAGGATTGTTCAGTCACTGACATAGCTCTGGTGAACAAGAAAAAAAAAAAAAAAAAAAGATTGTCCATAATACCACCACATTTGTATGGTCTCTAAGAAATTTACAAAACTGTAATATAACTACTAAATTTTCTAGTGGTGATTTTATCAGTTCTCACCCCCAGGTTTGCAGATTAATTTCTTGTTTATATAAAATACATACAGACTGGAGATACCATCCTTGCTTTAGTCTGAATAAGAAAATTTTAACTAAGGATTTTTTTTTCCTTCTTTAAATTCACTGTTGTAACCACACTTTCAAAATATTCAACTTATCTGGGTATTTCTTCCAAGTAACCAATGAGTAAAACCACAAAAAAAATTTTTTATATACACCTATACTTAGTATATTAATAACAACATCAATGTGTTCATGTTTTAAATAAAATACTTTGTATTTTTAAAGTATTTTAATGGCATAACCAAGTCATCCCATAAAATATGTAATAAGTTCTAATGTCTGCTAATTGACATTAAAATTGGGACTAGTAAAGGGAAGAAAGCACACACTAACTACTATCCAGGTGAGACACGAAACGTAAAGGATGAACAGCCAGCTGTCTCAGACAGCCACAGGCGCTGCACTGACAACCATGTTTCACTCAGAGCAGAGTAAAAACTCACAGGCTGTAAGGGTGTACCAGAAGACACATGTACTTAATTATAAAAATAGCTAGGGTCAAGTTCAAGGGAGAAGAGCTTGGATATCCAAATAGGAAGGATCCAAAGACTGGGGAGACCACGTTAGAATTATCTGCTGAGAAGATGATTATTTAGAGCTGTGTTTCCTAAAGGGAAGGTGGGAACAAAGTGTTGGCAAGTTAAATAGGGCCAAGATCATTGAGAGCCTGCTTACTCCAATGAGAATACTATCCCAATGGAAACTAACTCTGAGTTTTAACCAGAGATACAAATCAGCTGTCATCAGACCACCCAGGACAATAGGGAAAAAAAAATCCTTCTCAGTAACTGAAAGATAACAGATGAAATATAAATTATTATTATTTATTCCTTTTGAAAACAGAAATAGCTGGCACTGGAGGCTTGAATGCCTTTATAGGTAGGTCATGAAGGGCTGGAGACAAAGCTTGTCTGGCTACCTCAATCCCAACCTGAACCTTTCTTCACGTACAAAAACTGACCAATAATTTCCTTAAGCAAACTCCATGCAAATGATGCTTATTGCTCACGGCTTTTCCTTACTTATATAATTTTAGTTATGTGGGATTAACCAGAACCATATTTTATATCAAGCTCCAAGCTCCAAATGATTTTCATGAAATGAAAAAACAACCTCCCCATCACTTTGGACTTCCAGACCTTTTGCCATTTGCAAGTATGAGTTCAGATTTATATATAATATTTAAGTCCTCTGCACTATATTCTGTCCTCATTCTTTAGATGCAAGATAAAGTCTACTGTGCAAAGCTGTGTCAACATTTTTCTTTGCAAATTCCCCACATATTTCCTTAGCTATTCAAATGCCCCAGCACAGTACTCTATTATAAAGAAAGCCAATATAAACACAACATAGTTGTTTTATTTTACTCAAAATAGCATGTTAACCATCTAATATTAATGAATCTAAAGTGTCCTGTACTTAAAAACACTAGTCATGGTATAAGACCACAAAATAAGCAATTATGCTCTAAAAAAAAAAAAAAGTTTAAATACAAAAATCACACTTACCATTTTTCTCTAAAGAGGGGTCATTTAATTCTGTAGTAGATCTTGATTTACTTCTAAAACAGAATGTATTAAATATGTGTTATTAAGAACATTTTCATTTAACTCCAGAAAAGATGGTTTGGTTTGGTTTGGTTTGGTTTGGGGGAGGGGGGGACGGAGGGGAAGAGTGTTTGTTTTAGACAGGGTTTCACTGTGTAGGCCTGGAACTCACTTTGTAGACCAGGCTGGCCTCGAACTAAGAGAACTCCCTGCCTCTGCCTTCTGAGTGCTAGGATTAAAGGGACGATCCAAAACACTTGTCAAAGTTTTTTTTTTTCTTTTAAGCACATGATTTGTTTCCTGTGCCGATTGGGAGTCAGTGCTTATTTTCCAATGAAGGAATTTGCTCAAAATTTTTTTGTGCAAACAAGCAGAAAACAGAAGACGGGCTGGAAATAGATAAACATGTGGGACCCTCTCTCTTTCCTAGCAATATAGAGACTGCCTGGCAGCTCTGCCCACACTCGCTCCAGCCAGATTTCAATCTTGCTAGGTTTACAAAGCACCAGGCACCAGACCACCCAGAGTCAGTCTGTGGTGTCTCCGCCACACTGCCCCTCTCAAGATATGGATGTCTGAGGCACTGGGAGGCCACAGATCATTCATCCGTTTGTCAAATGCTATCCTGGCATTCAAAACAGGTAGGAAGGCACACTGACTATGCAGGCTACCCTGAAAATGCCACTTTCAATCTATGTAAGTGCACAGCTCATCTCCTCATTCTACTAAACTAGCTAAACTTCAGAAATAGCATTAATACCATGTACATGTGTACATATGAATATACACATATGTATATGTATACCTGCATTCTGCGCAGTAACCTAGAATGCATAACAATGGGCCACAACTGGCAGACAGCTATATATATCTGTCAATAGTCACACCTGCATTTACAAAGAAAACACTTGTCACAAGATGTTAGGCTGTACTCTCTGATGCCTATGAAGTATATACTACATGACATATATAGTATTTTCTGTATTATATACAGTACTATTTATAGAATTATGTATAATATAGTAAAGTATAATATATACACACGTAAATATATATCAAAGAGTATATCCTGCCTGATTGTATAGTCCAGTCGCAGGTTTAAAGGGCAGGTGTAGAATAAGCTGGCTTTGAATATACAGAACTCCCCCTGCCTCCCAAGTGATAGAATCACAATTCTGACCTTTTGTTTATTTTTGTTGGTTTGGTGTCTTAAGTAGCTTTTTACTACTGTCACTCTAGGTAGATATGCAATGCCTGAAGATCTGAACTCTGAACATTGATAAGTCGGAGTGACTCCTACCCTTTCTCATCTTCTTGGGGCTCTAAGTGAACTGTTAACCTACATAAGTTCCTGTCTTGTCATATAAAAAAAAAATAGGACTAAATAGACCTTCTTTATAGAGCTGTACTAAGAAATAAATTCTGTAAAATAAAATTCTGAATAAAATACTAAGAGAGGGAAGGAGACATTTTGGTGAGCTCTAGTTTCGCTCACGAGTTCACCGCAATCAGGCCATTCATCAGGAGGCTTTTCTTTAGCTGTTGTAGGTCCATTCCTCCCAGGCTATTCCTGTTCTTCCTCCTCTCTCCTCTGAGCCCTGTCACTAAACCTGGTTGCCAGCAGGGGTACCTTTTTCCTTATACCTAACAAAGAAAGCATGCATCCAACAGGAAGCATTTCAGCCAGGCAAGCAGAGGCCAATGATCCTACAGACTGACTATTTATAGATGGACTATTCAAACGTCTTTAGTGATTTCAAAGCTGCCTTTTTTAATTACTTGAAAATATTAACACTTAATGCTTTGGGAAACTTTAAACACATGTTCCTTTTCTAATAGCTGAAAACCTATTTTCCTTCCTAAACCTGACCCGTGTTTCCTGCCACACTGTCTAGGAGAAAAATCACAATTCTCACCATATGCCCTAAGAACATAATCATTTTTAGGTAAGCTTGAGCCACTCTTCATGCCCCTTTAAAGCAAAAAGTATCCTGGATAAAGTGGTAGTCACATCTGTAGTCTTTGAGAAAGAAAGATCAGGAGGGCTACATCATGAGTTCCAGGCAAGCCTGGGGTGACTACTGAGAGCCCATCTCAAGGATTTCATTAAAACATTGTTATGAGGGACCAAAAAGGAGAGTAATTCAGCCTTTTGTTTCTGTTTTGTTGTTGTTGTTGTTTTGGTTTTGTTTTGTTCTGTTTTTTGAAACAAGGTTTTGCTTTGTAGCCCAGGCTAGCTTTGAACTCATTATATTGTTCAGGTTAGCCTTGCACTCACATCAACCCTTCTATCTTAGCTTCCTAAGTACTGAGATTACAAACACAAACCACCTAACTGTGACTCCAGCTGGAATGAGCCTTTTGACTTTAGTTTGAACAATAACTTTGATCTCTGGTGTTTTGGAGACTTTCTCCATTTCTATTTCTTCTCTGCCCATCCACAATATATTAAGATTTCACTGGCTTATTGGATGTTAAAGACAGTCACTTTCATCTTCCCCAAGACACTTCCACCAACTGCCCAAAGCAGAGCTAGATTTCCAGTTAACTAACAGCAGATATGTGACCAAGCCCCCAAAAACCAGGGCCTGGTGAATGAGTTCAACACAGATTGCTGAGCCACAAAATCGTAAACTACAATAAAAGGTAATTGCTGCACAGCAACCCTAACTGATACAAAGAACAATCTTCATGTTTTCTTTGTATTCCACAAGACTACAGTAGCTCTATAACTCATGTAGGTGAACCAAGGATCATTCATGTGAGCAGATTAGCACCACCCAAGTAAAACGAAGTAGTCCACGCACCTGTCACTGAGAAGCCACCCTGAAGGCTCTTCCTCTCTCTTCGGTAGATCGTAGGAATCAATAGGCCTAAAAAGTAAAAGAAATTTTTATTAAAGTATCAAACTTTAAGACATTCCCTGACTTTAGAAATATCAAAATAGCATTGTGTCTCTTTATGTTAACTGTCTATGGCTTAAGAGCTAGACAAGCATTTCAATCAACTGCTATAGGAAACTGTATAGAACTCTAGAGAACTGTATAGAACTCTAGAGTTCTCTACAGTTTGCTATAGAACTGTATGTATTTGCTAATCACATGTCCACTCATTCATTCACTATTTAAGCATGCACTAGGTGGGAGAAACCTCTATGTTCTGGTAATGATCTAGGGCTACAGAATTTTTTTAAAGAGTCGCTGCTTTGTCAGTCCTGATGAGAGCTGATAGGCTAGGATCAGACAGAAAGGGGGGAGGACCTCCTCTAATCACTGGACTGGGGGGGGGGGCACGAAGGAGGAGGGAGAGATGGATTGGGAGGAGGCGAGGGAGGGGGCCACAGCTGGGATACAAAGTGAATAAATTGCAATAAATAATTAATAAAAAAATGTTTAAAGAGTTGCTGCTCTGTCTTAGGTTAGGGAAGCCAAGAGGAAAATAATGTAGGCTAGTGTGGTGTAGAAATGGTAGGAAGGCAGAATCAGGCGTTCTGGAAAAGCTAAGGTGGTTATGTGAGGAGAGTTTACATTGAACGAGTAGGCCACACATACGTGAGGAAATTCATCTCCAGAGGTAACAGAAAATACTAAAGTCCAGGGCAGAGGGTGCTGGAATTTTGACAGGAGGAAAGCAAAGAAGACAAGTAAACAAGGGAGACAGTAAACCAGGGAGCTAAATGCTCAGGCCGAAAAGGGGCCAAGACAGAGCTCACAGGAGCTTCCTAGGTTTGGCAAGGCATTTGAGGATGTTGGAATATGCCAGGAAGCCATGCAAGAGCTGAGGGAATTAAAGTGACACAATGGTGTTTGTGGTTTAGAGGTTCCTTTGAACTGCTTGATTCACTTGTGTAAAGCAAAGAAAGCAGAGGCAGGAAGACATACAGGGTAGACCAAACAAAGCCATGGCTACTGAAACTCCTTACTGCCCTTCAGCCATGGGGACAGACCTCCGGTACTGGTATATTTTGACCGAAGTTTCTCTCTCCCTCTCTGCCTGGAACTTCTGTGCTTCAGCTCTTCTTTGCGCCTCAGCTTCGGCCTGGGCCTGGGCCTGGGCCTCGGCCCGGGCCTTGGCTTCTGCCTCTTCCTGGGCCCGAGCCCGGGCCTGGGCCTCAGCTTCATGCTGCTTCCGGAGCTCCTCTTCCTGAGCCTCTTGTTCCTTCCGTTTCTTCTCCTGCTCAAGCATGAGCTGTTGCTGCAGCTTCAGACTTTGGTCCTCACAAACAGCATCATCTTCTAGCTGGCCCCTGTCCTCCTCTCCTGCTCGGGTACCTTCCCTGTCCGAAGACTTGGACCCTTCACTCCAAGTGGGTTCCCAGGTGGCAGCCACAGGCTCCCGTGAGGTCAGAGAAATGCTGTTGGAGGTTAGGACCATCAGCTCCTAGGCAGCCAGTAAAAGAAAGAAACACCATCTGTGTCTCTATCATTTCACACAAATTCAGCTGTAGATGAGATTAATGGCAAGCAGCCCAGAATTGCAAGAAAACTGCTACAGCACTAAAAAAAAAAAAATGTCATGTGAATAACTGGGGTCTTAAGGCAAAACAGAAAGACCATTCAAGCTCTATGGAATAATTATTTGATGCTACATTAGAAAAACTAGGATGAAAGTTAAAATATCAAGGCAAATCTGTTACACACTAAAGTTCAATATATTTCCCAAACAGTTACAGAAAGTGAGTGTGTGTCTAGAGAAATGAGGTGTGGTGCTTTCTCCTCAGGTTCTCCAACAAGGTACAGAGAAGGAAGGAAACAAGGTGTGTTTCATGCTACCTCATCCAAGTACTTGGAATTCTCTCTCTCGGCCTCCTGTTGAGCCCTCTGCCACTCTTCCCTCAGCTTCTCTTGCTCACGTTGGTACTTTTCCTGTGGGGAAACATGGCATAATAATTAATCAAAGTGTTTCCATTAACAATTTTGCTGTCTCTAAACCTCCAAGTCAGTCTTTCATGTGACCAATCGGAGTATAGTCCCTGAAGGAAGAAAAGAAGGAAGGAAGGAAGGAAGGAAGGAAGGAAGGAAGGAAGGAAGGAAGGAAGGAAGGAAGGAACAAACGAACAAAGAGAAAGTCTTGCAATAAGCTAAAATACAGGTATCAGGAAAGAGTAGGCACATGGTCTGAGAACTGTGTCCAAGCTTTCCTGTCAACCAACTAGAATAAGGGAGACTAATCGCAAAGCAGACCTTATCTACAGTCGACATGGACGAGTGCTCACAGTCTGGGCTACTAACTCCTGACTGTACCCCTCGTGTCTCCAAAGTGTCCATAGGGGTTAGTGCATGATAGTTTTTAAAATCATCAAAATGGAAAAGTGAGGGTTTAGTGCAAAATATGCACACAATATGGAAGAGGGTTTGCTTCTGATGAGGATCCTGGCTCGGTTCTGATGTTTTTCAAGCGTCTCAACACTGGTGGCCCCAGCCAGAAGAGAACACTAACAGTTCAGCCTTCTATTCACCCCGTACCTGCAGCAGGCGGTCCTGCTCCTTCTGCCATCTCTCCTGCCGTTTTCTCTCTTCCTCTTGATCCCATGCCCAGCGACTCGGGGCACTGAGGGTTGGAACCGGAAGCTACCCAGTTTGTGGCACAAGAGAATGTAAGCAACAGAACAACATGAAATCATTAAGTTCCACGCTCTTCAATTATTCATCGCACACTGGCTTAACCCATAGCAGGGAAGACACGGTCTCACATTTCAACGTCAACCTTTTCAGCTTATTACAACCTGGTCAACATTTACGCATCTTAAAACAATGCAAGAAATATTACTTGTCATAATCCAGTCCCACCAAACTTCCCGCACATAATCCCAACCACCAAGGTATAATACTCACATCGGGAACCACAGAATCAGAGCTTCCTGCATCGCAGCACATAGGCAAGGAAGGAAGAAAAGCACAACGTGAGTCTCCATTTCTACAAAGTTAATTATTTTCAGAGAGTTGGACCTCTAGCTGTTCCTGCCAGTATATCAAGTGACAGCAGCTTTCTTTGTAACACAGCTAAATATGAATCTTTTTTCTCCCATTCCATCTTTAGTCACCTTCCAAACTCAAATTTAGAAAAACAGAGACTAACTGCTAGCACCTCAGACTTTAGGAAACAGGGCTGACACTAGACTGAACAGTGTCTGAGAGTTTGGCTTAACAGGGGGAAAAATGCAAACATTAGTACACCTCCCAAACTCAATCATTACAAATAGTCTCCAAAAATATGACAGCAGCCATTCTCACTTTCCAGGTCTTCTTGTTATGAGTGTCTTTCTATTGATATGGTGGCAAAAAGCAAGTTGGCGACACCTTTTCATCTTCTTTTATTTGAAATACAATTACTCAAGCTTGATGGTGGGTAAACTAGCCGGCACTATATTATCATTATATTTTGTTTTTATTTTCTGACACGAGGTCTCATGAGGCCCAAGATGACCTCAATCTCATTGATGTAGCAAATACTGACTGAACTTTGAATCTGCCAGCTTCTATTTTCCATGTGCTGAGATTACAGGTGTGGACCACCCTGACTGGCTAGTTTCTTTTATTATGCCTTTGAGACACTGTTTACTCCAGAAAAATGTTCTTCCCTAAAATAACTCATTGAAAAAAAGTGAAAAAAAAAACTAGAATAAAGACAAGAAATTATTTTGTATTACCCAGATTAAATTAGGTGTGTATTATCACTTCAATTGAATAGCCACAGAAAACAGTGAATTTAGAAAAACAAAACAAACAAACAAACAAAAAAACTATGAAACAGAAGCACCAATGGTAGTTGATAAACTCTATTCATGGTCGAAGAGGAAACTTAATCTACTTTAAGAAGAACATTAGGTAATAAACACAACAGACACCAACCCAGTAGATATCATAAAGCAGATTTTGACATGTTTCATTAATCTTTAAAGAAACAGTAACATTTTAGATAGCAACTGTAAATCTCCTGTGATGTTGCAACTAAAATGTTATTAGATGTTACTTTTACATTCTTCAAAGCAAAACAGAGTTGGAGCCACATTCAGAAGACAAGCATGTTAGACCAGTGTGAAAATGAAAAAAGCTGCATGCAACACACCTCACAAGAAAGCCCTGTGCAGCTACACCAACACAGCTGATTTCTCAATTCTCCTGTATTCAGGTGCAACTAAATTTTCTTTATTTCGAATTTCCTTTGACATCAGCAGAATCATCGTTATCAACCCTCCAATATTTCCCATGACCAAACACAGCTTTGTGTGTTTGTTTTGTGTGTGTGTGTATGTATTTGTTCGTTTGTTTTTATAAGTCGACCAAACATATGTTGGTGTAATCTAACACTGTGCAAATGATAGGAAGCAGTAAGTTGAAAATGAAGTTCCTCATTTCTTACTGTTACCCAGTGGAAAAACACGTGTGTTTAACAGCATCTCAGTGCTTTGGTTGTTTTGTTTTTTCACAAGGGTTAAAGAGAGAAACACCTTGAGAGATAGACAAAGGACACGCAAAGACCCATTACCACAGAGGTAGACCCATGAGCTGTAAGAAAAGCCTGGTGATCCTGGGGAAAGAATGGAAATGGGTTATGTTGCTTGGTTGTCACGACAGCAAGATGGAAGGAAGTACAGACTAGAAGGAAGAGTGGCGACTGAGACAAATTCACGAGAGCCCAGGGAACAGTTGGCTTTACGGTTTACCTTGTTCAAAAAATTGTGATCGTCTTTTTAAATTTTTCAAAGAAATGGATTCTGATGCTAGTTGAAAAGAATAAGAAAATAAATACCATGTCATTCATTTTAATTTCTTACCGCTGGTAAATTTAATGACTTGATATGCCTTTCCAATCTGTAGCAATATTATTTTTAATTAGCAAAATGTATAGCCACTGAAGATAGAGACTATTTCAAGGCAGGCACACATATTTAGTACTCTACACTATATTCAAATTAGTAAAACTAACAAATACTTTTATTAACTATTTTTAATAGACAGCACTATACTTTCAAAGCAAAGACAGCCATACCATCAGCTTAGTGCTCAAGGTTTCCAAGAAATGGAAACTAACACTCTTTGTTAGTCAATCAACCTAAAATTATCTCTATCAACATATTTTCACAACATGATGAAGGAAAGTCAAGAAGTATCTGGAAAAGACCAGAAAAGCAATACAACATAAAGAACGACCAAATGAAAACAAATGCTAGAATTAAGGTATATATGTTTGATTAGAATATTTTGTGGTATTTAAGAATCTATACATGTTTTTTTTAATGCGTGTAAGTCAGAAAAAGAAAACATAATCTGATTTGTCCCACCGATCAGTCCCAAACTGTGAGACAAACTGTAAAAATCACCTGGTAGTAGTTGATGCTCACTTATCTAAATAACTCTCAAGTGGCATGCCCTGCATTGGGTCCCATGGTCACCACGTAGGTGTCTTATCAATTGGCTCTACTACCTGGGCCATTGGCAGAACAGAACTGGGATTCCTTAGATTTTAGTATCATGAAGGAAAATAAGCAATGTTAATTATTGATACAGATAAATATATCAAGAGAAATGAGGGACAAAGATGATCATTGAGGAAGGCAATTCATAAACTTTGGTCAGCTCTGTTCAACATACTGACAAACTGGCCATCTGTCTTTACATAACAAGCAAAACAGCCCCGCTGCAAGAGGCCTGGCCACACGGTGAAGACCTGGAGCTTCTTACGGCCTCTTTCCTGCTTATATGGCGCTGAAAGCTCTTTCTGAGATGTCTAAGGAATGATCCACAGTATTCAGTAGCTAAATTATTTCTGAATGGTCAAAGCAAGGAAAAGAAGGAGAACTCTAACGTTGTCCTGAATACTCTGCCTTCTTTTCCAAGACAAGCAAAAGTGACTTCCTACGAATGTTGCTGCCATTGGTAATTCTCTGCAAGGATCAGCTATCTGCACATTTGTCCTTTTCAGAACAATGAAGGGGGAGATGAAATCTCATCATGTTGTGTTTAATGAAAATCTTCTGCCAGCACTCCATAGCCAGGAAGCCGCTGGCTCTGGGAAAACCTGTTCTTCTTATTTGGCTTGGGCACCCAGGTACCGAGAGCTCCGGAGCCTACTGCCACATTTGTGTTTGTAGCTCCTGAGTCGTCCTGCGCTGGGACTGATTCCCTCCCACCTGGCTGCATCCAGATCTGCATGCCGATCTTGGTTTCAACCTGTGGTGCTTCCAGTTTTCTTTCAGTTATAGATATTAATTTTTATAGCAGATCTCTGGAGCGATGACGTACTTCTGTGAAGCAAGCACAAGCAATTGAAGGCTGGCTTTTACCTTTTGAATCAAAGGTGCTGCTGTCCTCATGAATTCCATTGATTTGTTTGGATTCAGGAGACTGAAAAGGGTAAAAAATGCTAATTAACATTATCTCCGATTGGACTTTGGACTTAAATAATGACTCTCTCATTAGGGAAAAATATCTTTAAACAAGATGGGTTTTCAGGATATTGACTCATTCTTTACACCTTCTATGTGTAGTAAAAATTTAATTTTTTTCATTACTCTCCAGTACTTGTGAAAGGATTATTGACTAGCTATAGGCAAGAATGACCATAACTTTAAGCAATCATTAATATTCTAAGAAGCATGATAGATAAAATAGTCATCCATTTTATGGGCTTATATTTATGAGCAGTAAAACAGCCTTTTAACAAAATAAATCTAATATAAATAAATACTTCTTTATATTAGATAAGTTTATTCAGTTCGAAGTTTAAACTATCAATTAAAATTATCAAAACCTGTATGAAAAAAAACATTCCTTTAACATTTTGATATTTCCTGTACTGCTATTTGATTCAATTCATGAAACTGATTATGTCTTAGTCGGACATGCAATCCAGCCTATCAGATTCACCCACATAAGAATTAAAATGCTTCATGAGGTTTCATAGTGCACAGTAGACTAGAGAACACATAGATAATTTATAGCATATAATTTTCTACAATTGCTACTTCTCATTCACACAGATCTGAAAGATGCTTGTAATGATGAAAGATTGGTGAGAAATACCAGTAGAGCTACATTAGGGAATGATGTTACCATTACACAACTCAATAATAACAGGCTACTAATAAAAATGTCCCACATTTTCAAAACTACGCTTTAGTCTATTTATTAAGTATAACCTAACTATTTAGTTTTATATGGCAACAAAACTGTTTAACAAAATCATTGAATTCCCCACAGGTAGTAACGGTAGTTACTTTGTTCTACTTACAGGACTCTGAAGGCTTTCAGAGAAATCAGTTGTTACTGATAGACTTGAAGACTTGTCTGTGCTGTAAATTCCTGAAGTTGTGTCACTCGACTTTGTTTCAGGTGAACCTATAATTTTGGTAGCCACACTGGTAAGATTGAGGGTTTTATGCCGTATAAATGGCAGAGAAGGTTGGTCTTTGCCCCAGTCTGATTGGCACATGAAGATCAAGTAATGAACACACATAGATGGTGAAGTGGAAAGAATAAAGTTACTGAATGCACAGATAAAAAAAATATACACAGACAGATGTACGGTCAGACAGATGAATCAGGTAGTGTATAAATGATCTGGAGACTTTAGGACTTTAACCAGCAGACCACCTTCCCAAGACACAAAGGTTAAAAGTCATGGTAGTAACAAGAAAACTAGCAAATATACTGATTCCTTCCTTAAACTGGGACTACATGTTATATGCCAATATTCTTCTCACCTAACTATCACCTATGACACACAAACACAATGATGTGAAGAACAAATTAAAATGCTATGAGAATAAATAAGAACATGTGCAACTGTGAGCTTGATGGCAGCAGTATAGTTAAATACTGCAGAGAACATTAAATCGGACTGCCCATTCATTTTGTTTGTTTGTTTGGTCTTGATTTGTTTTGTTTGATTTGTTTGTTTGTTTGGTTGGTTGGTTAGTCGGAGTTTCATTTTTGTTTTCTGTCTTTGTTTTCGAGACAAGGTTTCTTTGCATAACCTAGCTGTCCTGGAACTCACTCTAGAGACCAGTCTGGCCTCAAACTCAGAGCTCTGACTGCCTCTGCCTCCTGAGTGCTGGGATTAAAGGTGTACAACTCTACTGCCCACCTCATAGTGCCATTCTTAATGGTCAGCTTTGTGGCTCCCAGGTACAGATACACTTGCTTTTGATTGACATTCAGCCAGATCAATCAAATGGTATAGAATTCAGTATATTTGCTAGTGAAGCATTTTCAGAAAGAATATTCAGAGGATCTGTTCATGATTTGTCCCAACACAATGACAAAACAATTATAAGCACAAAACTAAGCCAAATGGGGTAAGGGAGAGAATTAATAAAGCCAGTTGTTATTAACCATTTGCCAAAGTGGGGTTTCCCTACTTAGAAGGCCAGGCAGAGTGGGAAACTAACTCACCAGACTTTCCATAGCGCCTGACATCCATCACTAAGTTTCCAGTTTCTTGAGCATTTGCCATGGCTTCCTCCCACTTTTTTGTATCCTTATATGAAAACTTGGTGTTATTGATGGCAAGAATTTCATCATCTACCTGCAGCTGAGAAAATTCTGCTGGGCTACCTAAACAATGTAAAGTAAAATAAACAATTGAATAAAAAGAAACCCGCACACTCTGCTCTCTGTTGTTTCTATAAAGTAAAGAGAATGACTTTTTCATCTCAACTAGTTTATTGTTTCCAGTGAAGCAACACCTAATATCTGAGTCTCTATACCACATGAAGTGCCAAGGGCATCGTTTATTTCCTAGTCTGTATTTTCATTTACAGTGAAAAGAGAAATGGTATGTTCAGCCAATAAAGAGAAAACTTAACTCTCCAAAGGACTAAGAAAAAAATGTAATCATTTTTAAATTAAAAATGTGAAACATGTACTTTAATTGAGCATCAATTAGCACTCTGCGGGTGGAGAGTAAATGAAAAAAGTCCCTTCAAACTGCATAAAATAACCACTAAAACTAGAGAACCATGATTACAATAATCTTGAAATTTAAAAGAAAGAGCCAGTGCCAACACACACTTCTGTATAATAAAAATATGTAAACAGGGACCTCCTCTCAAATAGGATAGACCTCACTGTAATTTTCAACCTTGAGAACATATTTAGCTGTTTCTGGGTTTCCCTTGGCATAACCCTGTCTGTTGGAGAAGAAATTGTCCAGCAGAATCCCAAAGCACCCTTAACATATAAAAAGTGAAGCATAAAATATTAACAGTACTTAGAAAACATCATTCTTGGCTGGGGCTGACAGCGGACGAAGGACCCAGCATGTGTGACACATTTGGATCAAGCCACTGCCAACAACCTCCATGTTGGTCTATGACATGCCTATTTAGATCTACCACAAAACACAGTTATTCATGGAAAATTTACACTAAATCTTCAGATAAGTATTACTTATTAAACATTTCTAGAAATTGAGTTTTTAAAAAAGAAATTTACAAAGTTTACAAAATGGACTTCCAAAACAAAATAAATTAGGAAAGGAAAATAAACAGTATGTAATTTGTAACTGTCTCAGGGCAGAAACTTCATCTCTTGCCTCTACCGAAATGCATCTTTCCCACATGTCCTTCCTACATTCCAAAACAAGTTGCTTCTCATTTCCCACACACAGCAGAGAAGGTAGAGCAATAGAGTTAGGTTTATGATTTACCTTTTTCAACTGACGCCACGGAGATCCCAGAAATATCCCATTTTATTGTAAACCCAAAGACAGGTTTGCTCCCAGGCGTCTGGTTTATGCTGATTCTCATATCACTGAACTGATCCTGAAAGTAAAACATGAAACGCTGGTATCAGATGTCCCTGGCACACACACAGAGGAAAACCTATCCATGAAAGATGGGAAGCCGCACCAAGGCACGCCTGCATTAGTTCATTACAAAACAGCAGCTTCCCACTTTCTCCCTTGGGTTTGATAAAAGTTTCACTTATATGTATATCATGGAATAGTCTTTTCTGCTAAAATAAGGTAGGGGCAAATCTGTCACCAACCAATGCTTTCCTTCATCTTAATACAATCCTACAAACAGATTGGACATTAATAAAGTCTAGGCTTTTGTTCACCATAAAAGCAAGTCCAATTTGCAAACCACTTATTCATCACCTAAAAACAAAAGAGAGTAATTTAAAATATGCTTTTAAAATGACAGACAGCATATTGAAAAACAATCAACTGCCAATATTAAACATGCGTAGCTGAAGCAGGCAACTGCCCCATAGATGTATAATCAGGGATCAGTAGAAGCAATCCATCTGGAATTGACTAGGTCTGTCTTGTTGAGCATATTTGTCCACTCAAGTTGATCATGGGGATACACAGGCAAAGACATTGCTGATGCCCATGCTACAAAATACAGAACTCTCATCTTAGAGACACTATACACAAAGACATCCAGGGTAACAGATCATGGCTCCCTTAAGCTTCATCAGTACCACTAAGTCCAAGACCAGCAGCATCTTGGGGAAACTCTACCTCTACCCTCTTTACTATACCACATAAAAGCAAATCCTAAATTGCCCAGGACATACACCCCTGTGGATATTTGTATGTGTGTGTGTGTGGATGGTGTTTTGTCTTCATGTATATGTATGTACATCATGTGTGCAGTGTCCACAGAGGTCAAAGGGGTTATCTTATCTTCTAGAACATGAGTTAGAGGTAACTGTGAGCCACTATGTGGGTTCTAAGAAACTGAACCCGGGTCCTCTGGAAGAGCAGCCAGTGCTCTTAACCACTGCACCATTTCTCTAACTCCCAGGATTCTCTTAAATATTTTTCCAAACCAAATTTCAGCTTCTCAGTGAGCTGCCATTGTTAAATCGTCTTTCACTGACCAGCAAGATGGCTCCGGAAGTAAAAGCACTGACTATTAAGCCTGACAACCTGAGTTCAATCAGCAGGACTCATATGGCAGAAGGGGAGAACCAACTCTTGCATCTTGATCTCCATCTGCTGTGAGTCTCTCTCACACACACTAATAAACAAATGAATGTAATTAAAATTTTTTTAAAATCTTTCTTAACATATACCTTATTTGGGGTAAACAACAGATATAAAGCATAATATAAGTTTATCAAATTAGTCTTTCAGATCTTTGCTTAAGAACTTAAACTCACTTATGTAAAAAAAAAAAAAAAAAAAAAAAAAAAAAAAAACCAGCCGGGTGCCAAGGAGGTGCACTCCTATAATCTCAGCACTCGGGGAGGCAGAAGCAAGTGGGTCTCTGTGGGTTCAAGGCCAACCTGCTCTACAAAGTGAGCCCAGTACACAGAGAACCCCTGTCTCAAATTAAAAAGGAAGGAAGGAAGGAAGGAAGGAAGGAAGAAATCTTCCCCAAAGCTGCTTTCTAGATCACAACCTGCCAACTCTTCATTTTAATTTGGCAGTTAAACTCAAACTATGGCTGACTGAAAGCAATAAGCTTTCTGTCTGTTTTCCAACCATAAAGTAAATTTAAGATCCAAGTGACAATATTCTGAGAAAAGCTGTTTAATGTGTAAAAAGATAGAAGCCTTGTGAACACATGGAAGCACAATAATGCCTCAGTTACTCACTGTGCACCATACACTCACTCTACTGAGCACTTTGAAAAAAAAGATGAACGAGGCTTGATTCCTGTTCTTATGAATAATCGTAACATTTCAAAGGTGGATATGAGGGGTTTCTACAGTAGGAGCAAAACATGGCTAATAACATGAAGTTTCTACTGGGAAGCCTTTTGAAAGACAGTTTAAATAGAGGCATCCAGAGGTCGTGATAGGCATTACTAATGAGCTTGCTGAGGTAATAAAACAGGTAATAAAACAGGGCTGGAAATAGACTAAAGAAAGATATTGGTTGGTTCTACTCCTTAGACAAAACCACCACACACTTACATTAGAAAGGACTCAGTGGAAATGAGTGGTCATCTTTACTGTATACAAAAAGATCTGACCAAAGGCCAACGGCAGTACATAATCTATTGCTATACAAGACACAGAGACGAATGATGGGTTACACAGTCAACCCCCTAATTGAGGTTTTATTAGTTGAAGAATCAAAGATGAAATAGTGTTTTAATAAATAGTCGAAAACTACAATTTAAAAATGCTTTGTGGGAGACTGCAATTGAGCATTGTCCTTTTCTTCCAAATAAAGGATGAAGGAGAATGAGCTTCAACCATAGATTGAAGAGCTTCTCCGTTATAGTAAATCAGAAGAAAAAGTAGGATTATGCCTTTTAGTAGAGGAACTTTAATCCAGCAACCTGGCTACTCTGGCGGGAATACCAGGGAACCTGGGAACACGCCTTTAGTCCCAGGAGATAGAGGCAAGCAGATCTCTGAGTTCAAGGCCAGCCTGGTACAAAACAAGTTTCAGATAAAGAAAAGTTTAGGTCCCAGCGTAGTGGTATATGCCTGTAATCAGGAGGTAGAGGAACACATATCTCTGAGTTCTAATCAGCTCTGTTCAGGCAGTTTAGTAGAGTCAGTGACCTCAGAGGCAATGGAGTTAAATTTGTGGTAGTTCAGTTTGTGGAATTCAGAGGAAGTTTTACTGGGAGAGTTTTACACAGACAAACTAAAGACAGAACAGGCTAGACACAAGTGGAGACAGAATGAGATATAAAAGATTGGAACATATTGTCAAAGTTAGTATGAGGCCACACAGAGAAATTCAGTCAGAGGCTGGAAGAGAATCAGATTTAATCACTCAGCTAAGCGAAGAGTTTGGGCCAGAACAGTTGAGTTGAACCAGCCAGCAGGAGTTCAGAAAGAACTAGAAAGGATGAGCTTATTCAGCAGTAAGTCTCAGAAGCTATAAACATTCTAGGCCCAGATTAGATTGTTTGGAGGCTAAAAGCTTCCTGGACTAGCAGTTAGCTAGTTAGTAGTTGGAGGCAGTCAGCATTCAAGACAGCAATTAAATCAGGCAAATAAAAGTCACCTTTACAACTTCTTACATGTAAGCATACCTAAAATTGTAGCCATACATGGACTATTCAACAATGATTTCAGTCAGGAGCCCTAATTTCTTAACCTTCTCTACAAATTTAGGCCATGTGAGTATTGTACAAAGGATCTGAGGCACGGCAGAAAATTGGGGAATTACCTTTTGAACTAGACAGAACAAGAACATAAATTATCAAGGGGAACCAGAGGTTTTTTTTATGACTAAGAAATGAACTACCAAAGTAGTTTCAGTTGTCCATGCCAGAAAAGAGAAAAATAATAGTTATCTGTCAACAACTCAGCACTTAAACTCAGATTGGCTACAATTTGAGCAGAAGCACCCACTGAAAGTGAGACATGCCACTCGCTGCCAGATTGATGAGCCAGAAGGGACTATAATTGTCTAAAAACAGACAAAGGTGACCTGTAATCACGAGAATGCATTAGTTCTCCTAGAGTTGATGAATTATAACCTCCATGTCATCACTGATGGGAAGTAATGAACATCAGAGTCAATCTTAAGCCCTGAAAAAAAACTATTTTCTTCCAGTGTTACCAACTATGCATACCAACAAATGCATTGACTTAAGGAAACCTACTCAATTGATTAAAAAAAAAATTAATAAATTTTAAAAAATAATACCAAAAGCAGGTTTGGGTGACACAACCCAGAATAACAGGATATAATCTTTCAATTTCTGTTCATGTGGTTCTTTAATATATTCCAGGTTCTCCTTGAAATGAAAACAGGAAGGAAGTAGCCTTCAGGTCATGGCCCTACTCTAACCCTGGAGTCTCTTCCCTCACCAAAGGCTTACCTAATTCTGTGTCCACCCTCTGTTGATTCACCCCTCCAGGAAAGCAGGCACCCTACTTCCTACCCCTACTGCCTTATACAAGCCTTCCAAGACTCTCTTCTATCTACAAAATCCAAGAAAAGCGAATCCATCCTACCAGTTACTACCAATTCCCAAATTGGAGAGTACTCTTTTTAAGTCACCTATTGTCCCCCTCCACCTTCCCCGCCCCCACGGTCTCTCTAGTCCCATCCTAGCTTTGTCCGTGTATCCTTTCTCTCCTCCGTCTTGTAGCTCCCCAGTCATTTCCAAGCTCTCTGACCATACACTTGCCTAAGTAACGCGCACTCACCAACATGTCCTCAACTGCTAGGTCCAACAGTTTCAAAACTAAAGCATCTTCCTCCCAGACATGCTCTACCTCCTCCTGCTTTTCAAATCTTGGTTCTGTGCATCACTACCCAACTACTGTGAGAGTTAGGAGTGGCTCTTTCTGCTTTCTTTCCCTTTTGCCCCCAGACTTAATTCCTTCTGCTGCCCTACTTACACTGTCAGTAAGGTGCTCAAGTTCCCAGACTATGACCCTGAATGAACCCATCATCCCCATCCTTCTACAAGTCCACATCATAGTTTAGAGGTCTATTCCCCCTCTCTCCCTTTACCACCTCCTGTGTGTCTTGTATCTCCAGACCTCCTTCCCCGCAGCTGCCAGAACTCTACTTCCAGACCATCCAGAGTGTGCTGCATCCCACTTTCACATTGCCAATAGCTCCCCATGGACAGCTTGGGAGAATTCAAATTCTGCATTTCTGAAATAAGCTCTGTTGGAGTGAGTTTCAGTAAATATATGCCACTGTTCCTCAAAATTATTTAAGGAATAACTTCATTGTCAGGCACGGGGGAGATGACTGAAACCCCAATACCTAGGAGGCTGGGGTAAGAAAATTGAGAGTTTGAGGCCACTTTGAGATGTCTTTATCTGTACCAGCCAGAAGATACTTCAATCTTTATTGGTTATAAAATTCTGAAAACACAGCAATGTTGCAAATCAGTCAGCAGTGGCCTAGACAGTTCAGTGGAAAAGAGTGCTTGCTCTTCCAGAAGACCCAAGTTCAGTTCCCAGCACCCATATCAGGTGTTTCACAACTACCTGTAACTCGGCTCCAATGGATCCAACACCCTCTTCTGGCCTCTGTGGACACCAGCACGCATATGGCATGCACACACTAAGATAGACACATGCACACAAATAATTAAAAAAATAAGTCTATACCGATGTACTAATTATGGAAGGCAATCATCAACTTTGAGTGTGCTGTATTGGAAAAGAAGGAAGAAAAAGAGAAGGAAGAAGAGGAGGAGGAGGAATCGACCAGGATTTGTGGTTAGGGTATTAAAAAAAAAAAAAATGGAGTGAGGGCCATGTATTTCACCAGCCTGGGGCAAGTGAACTTTCAAGTCTTTCAGCAGTAAAACCGAAGACAATAGTACCTACTTTGAGGGTTACTGAGAAGATTAAATGAAACGTTTAAAAGTTGCCAACACCCATGGCTGATGCTCATGACTTGCTTTCTTTGTTTCTCCTGGAAACACATTAAATGGGATATACATGCTGATTAAGCAGTTTCTGGATGAATTAAACAAAATCCTATTTAACTCACGTAAACTGAGTTTGAAAGCCAACAGGACAGAGTCATATTCAGGTCCTATCCTAAAAGGAGAGAGATGAGCTTGCTTCCCACCTTCACAGGAAGATGGGCTCTAGTCAGAGGTAAAACATAAAAGTCATGGTGTTAAGCTAGAATAAGGAACACCCCTGCTATTTAAAGGGGTTCTTTATCAGCACTTGGGGACTGAACTTAGAATCTTATATCAAGCAAAAATCTCTACCACTGAGCCATATCCACTTCAAGAACAGAATCAAAATCATGTAAAAAGTTCCCTACTTTCATATGTATTATCATTCACCTCCTGTAAATTGTTTTAAAAGGTTAGGGCAGAGATTCTGGAAGGTAGATTTGTGTGGCATTTGAGAACAGGAGGCTCTGAAAGGATGGAAAATAGAAACTTGTAAGTAAAACAAGCTTAGAGGGAAAAATCTTAAAATCCATTTTTGCAAGACAAGGCAGGTGAAGAGTGAGGTCAGCTTCTAAGTCGAATCTCTTTCTTTTTCCTTTGGTAACCTAAACTGACCAGGAAGGCAGAGAAAATGGCAAAATCCCTTAGAGAGGAAAAGAGGAAGATGAGGAAGTGAGGAGCCGCCAACTCAGCAATGGGGAGGAAGAGGAAACTCATGAGGAAAAGATGAATGTAGCCATATTATTTCCTTCAATGTGCTTTCCCTGTGTTAGCACAGTTCTGAGATGGGCTCTCATCCTCTGCCTGCTGACTTGCTTTCTTAAAATACTTCTGTGCAATATCACAGAGCTTGCGTTCCAAAAATACCCCTCAACCTGAAAGTCCCCACACTCAAGAACAATAAAAAATTGAAATTGCCTCCTAGATCAGGTTCATACTTGAGGCTGGTAAACAAGGCCTTGAATGTAGCTCAAACCACCACTGATGGGACTTGTAGGTCAAGTCAGCACTGACAACTGCATGTTGACTGAAAGTTACAAAGAATATCTATGAAGGAGGAAGACATGGATATTTGCAACAAGGAAGAAGTTAGTGAGTGTAACTTCCAAGGTTGGTTGGTTCAATTCCAACCAGGAAGATAAAATACGTGGATCATGAAAGAGGTGGTTTTGCCTGACTTTGAAGGACTTGAAAGGAATTACACCGAAAGATAAGCAGAGTAAACACCTTCAAATGGGAAAATAATAATGACTAACGTATGTGATGTGCCCAAATAAAACTAGCTTTCTTTCGAAACTCAGGCACATTTCTTTCCCTTGAAATAGTAAGAGCTAAGCAATCTTGAATAAAATTTCCTGAGTTTGAATACCAAATCCACCATTTAGTGCCTAAGATGGCCTTGAAAAATTAGCATTATGCTTTTGATTTTTGTGTGTGTGTAAGAATAAAAATGATGGTGATGACATCACAGGATTATGGTAAGGGTTTACTCATATAACGCCTAGAGCAGCTTGTCCAACCCATCTTATGCACTTATTCAACAAGTGAATTATGATAAAGAGAATCTGAGCTCATTCACAAGGAACAGCAGCACTCCACAGAGTGTCCTGAGCTCCACTCAAAGGACAAAATGCTTCAAGAGACACTAGAACAGCAAAACTACTGAGTCTTGTGTAGAACAAACATACCTGAGGCTACTCCTTATCCTTTGCATTGACCAAAAATTGACCTGGATTATAGTAGCAGCAACTGAGATTAAAGAGGGTAACAGCACTGGAGATCCTGGAGGTAGAGACGGACAGCTATCAGCAGCAAAAGCACAGGGGAGTAAAGAGAAGGACCAGAAGAGCATCCTTTCACAAAGCTACCAAAGCTTCAAGGTGTTCAGGCACTCAGTGTTTGTTTGTTTTCTATGAGCGTCTAGCATTACAGAGCTTGAGCACAAATTTGAAAGAGTAATGTGGAAGTGCCCTGCGACATCTCACTCGTCAGCCTCTCTAGAGTCAGTCAGCTCTATAAGATGCTCTCCTGGCAGCATAGAAATGGACAGTCCAAAGACAAACAGGCAAGTCAGCATGTGAAATACAAGAATGCTCAAGAATTCTGCTAGCTCCAATGGTTAGATGCAGCCAACTCTTCCTTGGTAGAATGCGGCTTCAAACCTGAGGAAAACAGTACAAATCCACTATGATGAAACCTGAAACAAAGCCAGGTTAATTTGGGCTTCTTGCAATTGCCAGCGAATAGGTCGAACCCACCCTCCACACATGGCCTCTTCTTCTTAATCCATGGATGTAGTTTGCCAGCTGCCACCCTGAAGGAGGCCCCATCATCCAGCAGGCAGCACATTCATCAAGCTGTTTTGTTGACTTTGCTCTTTGAAAGCGGGAAGGCAATGTACAAATCCATAAAAGAGAAGACAGCTTGCCTCTGCTTTTATTATTCACGTACTGCTGCCTTACGTTCTCCAAGAACAGTGTGCAGAGGCACTGTTCTCCTCTTCCAAGACCTATAATACTGACCATATATTCCTAATTCTTTCAAAATGTACCTATAATTTATAACAGATGATTTTTTTGCAAGCTGAAAAATGTTTTAGAGATATATTTGTAAACATGTAGAGGAAAAACTTTTCTAAACAGCAAAACAAGAACTAGAAAACACTACCACCAAACAAAAACAAAACAAAAAGTTACATACGTGCTAACACTGCTGATATCTAAATGATACACTTATCAAGGACTTTTCTTTTTATTCTTTTCTGGTATTCCTCAGATACAAAGTAAGTGTCTTATAGCCTAGAAGTGGGGTGGAAGGATTTTTTTTTAATTTTCTTATACAATTAAAACTGTAATAAAACTAAATAAACATGCTATGCCAAACAATTTCACATAAATCTATTTTATTCACATATTCAAGTAATATTTTATCTTTTGCCTTGAAAAACAACTATGCTCTAGTAAGACAACAAAGACTTATGGGCAAGCCAAAGATGAAAAATGCCTCCATGTGCAAGCTGCTTAAAAAGTGTTGTTAGTTTTTTGGTTTTGTTTTTGTTTGGTTTTGTTTTAAGCTTTGTTTGCTTGACAAAGACTTTTAGTGGGTTTTACATGTAGACTGAAAAAACACCTAATAACCCCATTGAAAGCCGTCTGTTAGGGTTTTAGACTGGAAAAATTACAAACATTCCATTCATTTTTAATCTGCTAGCGTATTTTATTTGGAGACCAAATGTTCAGAATCGCAATTGTCAAACTGTAACTAAGCCTCATTGTTCCCACTAAGAGGCAAGGAGAAAGAGCAAATATGGCCATTCTGAAGTGCAAATTAGTATGAGAAGCCACAAAAAGATTAAGAGATAACAAAATGCTGTGTCCCTAGAGACAAGCATCCACTAAATGGGACAATTTCTCTTTGCAGCTGGCTCATTTCCACAGAGAAGGGCTTTGCTTACTCACACACACATTAGAGCTGCAGCAAAAGCCAGAGAAATGTAGAATAATAAAACTGCAGGCAAACACTCCAGGACACTGGTCTGCAGAGTCTCTAGAGACACAGCTCATGAAGGTTGGCTGGGATCTACAGTCTAAGAGTTGGAAGGAACCTACTTCCTCCACAATCTGTTAAAAATAGACCATGATATATTTTTGTGTAGTATAAATAGCAACCTGTACTGTAAAGCTAAAGACTAGAACAACTGTTTCCAGAATGAAATCTTCAAGTTTCTAAGCCACGTAACTAAGAACCTCTCTATACTTACCTGAGACCTTGAAACCTCTCTCAGTGGTGAGCTTCTCCCTTCTCCAGAGTCAGACACTGAATCTAGGACAGACATTGATGAGAACGTTGCTTTTGAAGAGGCTGCCTGGTCTTGGGATGAGGAAAGGGGTGTGGAAGAGGACAAGCTTGCCACATCTTCTACTGTGGCTTCACTGGATGAGCCCAAAGTAACGTGGCTGGAGTCAGGCTTTGGGCCAGCGTCTCTGACCAAATTGTGTTGTTCTCTCTTGACAACTTCAACATCTCCATTGTACTTCCAACCATCATCCATCTAAATAGGACACATTATTTTAAACTCAATATTCTGCTATCCTGAGGGTCAGTTTTAAAAACAGACTTTTTAATATTTGAAAGCTACTAAGGTAACATATCCTTGCCACAGCAAAGTAAGTATTGTCAAAAGCTTGGAATACATTCCTTCACACTACCAGATATGCACCAGCATAGAAACACTTGTTCTAATAAAAGCAATATTGGATACAGATCTCTAAAACTTGTTTTGTTTGTTCATCTCATCCCAGGTCAACAGATAGAACTCCAAACTAGGTCTTTCAATTATTTGAAATCCCAGCATGTGGATAACAATCATCTATCCATTTGAGATATGCTTATTTCTCCAAGTAACACTCAAACCAATTGGAGCATCCCTTTTTAAATTGAGCTTTTATTTTATAGCCCAGATGTTCCAAAAACTCACTGGATCAAAAGCTTTATATGTGCAGTATCTGTCTGTCATTTCTACCAAGAAAGCAGAGGCACTGGAGTTGGGAGTAGATGGAGACCCACATTTCAGCCTCCTCAACACTAAATAGTTTCACCATTTGAAATATTTGTAAGTCTGATGGCTGAAAATTGGTTTGTCTCATCCTCATGCTAAATATGAGGCTAAACATGTTTTATTGTGCTTCATTAAATTCCTTTCCCATGAAGTGGCCAGCTCATTTTCCACATCCATTCCTAGTGTTTATCTTTTTTCTTATCAAATTATAGAAGTGCTTTACATCTTGGTGTTGTCAACCTTTTATCTGCAATTCTTTTGATAATAATTGTGACTCAAATTGTCCTATGTTAAAAGAGCCTACCATATAAGTTTAACTTTTATGCTGTCAAATAGGTCTATATTATCAAACAGGTCTACGTTATCAAATAGGTCTATGTTAACAAATAGGTCTATATTATCAAATAGGATGGTCAGGGATTTCCTGGCTGATTTAGTCAGGCTCCCTTCATCCCAAACACTAATATTCAAAGCCGTAATTCTCATCTTTATGTCAAGATTTTAAGATTTTATGTCTAGATGGGCAGAACCAATAGGAACATGAACATTAAATACTCAGACCACATTGCTTCATTTCCATGAGTCAGCATGACCCACTTGTGCTGAATCCCATTAGAGATAAAATGAACATATTTGAACAAAAGTATACTCAAACATGGAGTTCTAAGGCAGGAAGGATGGAAAAAGGGAAACCTTACATAAAGAATTCTGAAAACATTTAAGGTGAGCCATGTATAAGTTCTGTATATGTTGGTCAAAAAGAGCTGACTGCTGGCAATTTCGTAACATTCAATCTAATACGTCAGCAGCGCTACAGGCGAAAAATATGACAAGAAAATATAAATGTTCTGCCTCAAGATGGACCTTATCTACTCTTTAAAGTCTAATCACCCCTGTTTCTATTAGGTCTAAATTGCCATAAAAGTTGTTTATATATGTCATCTACATTTTATGCATCCAGTATCTGTGTCCACTTAGTTCAGCCTCTGCTTAAGCCTCTCCCCAACTCAATGCTCTTGGAAGTAGAATGAATGAACCTGGGGCATTTTTACCGTGTAGGATCTGGGCAGTGATGAAATTCCCCTTGATGATGTGCCAAAAGGTCTCGCTGTGACCACAGATGTTAACCTGGCTGTATCAGTTTTCTGGTAACTTCTAGGGAGAGAGGCTGAAATCCGAGTCAACTCTACTCTTGCACTCGGTGACGGCTGAAGAGAGAGAAAGGCTGGACGCTGTGTTGCAGAAGATGAGGAGATCTGATGCAGTTCTGCAGAAGGCAAAGAGGCCTGGTGTGGTTCTGTAGAAGGTAAAGGGGCCAGATGTTGCTCTTCAGGAATATGAGGAGGAAGCTGAATGTCAGCAGCCACACTGTCCTGTCTATTTGCAGATGTTGTGGACTCTTCTTTGGGCATCTCAGCAGGATAAGCTGTTGCTGGGTCTTCTTCCAGTCTCTCACTTCGGTAACTGGTTTCTGACAGGGTCACTGCAGGAGGGAGCTCTTCACCATCCAGGATGTCACCAGAGGAATAGATCCTCCTCCGGGATGTAATTGTAGAACTCTGATTTCGAGATTCCCTTAGCAAAAAGAAATGTGCCATTATAACAGCAGTATGCATTTGACCCCAGATGGGGTGAGATGATAAATAGTAATATGTAAGGGTTACTCAGCAAACATATTACATAAAATCAGCACACCAGCAGCATGTGATTACTCATAATTTTTAAGTGTCAGCTAAGAAACTGGCCTGACCATTTCTTAGGAGTGGGGTCCCCCAAATGGATACTTTTAATTATAAAAATCTTTAATAACAAAATGAGGAAGGTTTAATATGTGATTATTCACAGGTTTTTAGCTACAAATTTATGTCTTCCAAAATCAAAATGCTTTAAATGGTTGACCACCCATTTGAATCTGCCAGGCTTTACTACATAAAATTTATAATGTATTCATTAAAAATAATAGCACAGACACTTGGGCCTGAGATCCGGTCAGTTCATGAAGCTTGACACAATCCCCGCAGGTAGGTATAACAGATTCAAGGTTATTGTCCGTACTTATAGAACTGACAAAACAGCTTCAGCCTGCTGTTAGTGGGGAGTCCAGACCTCCCTGACCAACTGCTCCTTAAGTGAATGAAGCTCTTCATCGTTGGCATTTCCAACACAAAGGAGCTTTGTTTAATTTCACCTGCCAGCAAATTTCCTTTGTGACATTATTTTTAAAGCATATTTGCTTTCTCTCCGGTCTATCAATCTCCTCCAGGTCCACACAGTGAAATACTCATGTGAAAGTTTAAATATTACTTTTACCCTGTTTTTACAACTCAAAGAACAAACAAACCCACACATCCACACTTATGTCAACTTCCTCAAAATATAATTTATCCTCTACCACTAAAATTCAACAAAGTATGTTATAGTTCATAAAATTTATTTAAAAGTAAAAGTTTGTTGTATTTGACTACCCCACTTTAAAAAAAAAAGCTCACTTTAAAAAAAAAAAAGGAAATCCGTTTTTTTTTTTCCTTATATCAAATACAGCAAATACTTCCTTCCCTCTAAAGAAGAGTATATAGTGGGAGACAAAAATACTGCTCACCAGTGCTAAGTTATATTTTCTTTTGTTAACTTAGGTCACTAGTTCAGTAATATTATTTTAACACTGCAGAACAAGACCTGGCTGCTAGGATACATATGTGATTACAGTTTAAAACTGGTGACCACGCATCCCACCACATGCAAAGCCTCCATTCCGGGCTCTCCAGGCACAAGGGGTACCCAGCCCTTTACCTGTCTTGCAGCATTTCCCTGAAGGTCTTGGAGCTTCGGTCGGACTTCTCGAGAGCCTGCTTTTCAATCTCTTCCCTCTCTTCCTTTTTCCTCTGCAAGTCTGAATTGTGACTCTTCCGACGATCTTTCCATTTTGCAAGGTCCTGACAAGAAATCACCTCAGCCCGGTCATACCTGAATTTCTACACACCTTTTCTTTGCGGTGAGAGCACACCAGAGTATCCTGTTACAATGCTGAAACCATTCACTCCCACTTGTGCCAAGGTGCCCTAATTTTGCTTTTTATAGCTGGCGTTTCTGTATGAGGCCTTTATCTCGTGTGTCTGCTGGAAAAACCTGACCTAATAAGATAGATCCCACTTTTGTTATCCCAGAAAGTATTACATCAATGTCTGTTTCTCGAAGAATGCTAAATGCTTGCAATTACATACTAAATCAGATTGATCAGGAAATATTTCAAATTCAATTTCACAGCACTCCAAAGCCCTGATTCACATGCTTGCTATGATGAAAGGGAAAGAAATATCCCTGTAACAGCCTGGCTCAAATATCTACGTCAATCACCAGAAACGTAGAGATGCCTATGATGCAGCTCCTGTCAAGACAGCAGACTACACATAAAGACAAGTGCCTAGTATGGTAGGTCTACCAAGGAGAAGGAGGCTCCTAAAGGAAAAAGTCAGTTCCACCTACAGAAGAAGAAATTGTAGACTACACTGGACTGCCCACTAAGTTCAGAGACCAAAGTCCAACTGGAAGATAACAAAAGGGAACACCATCTAGGTTCAAGTCCACGCTTGCTTCTCACATCTCCTGAAATGTGAGAAAAGCAGCCAGGACAATGTACCCAATGCAGCGTTTCCATTATCCCTAGTTGCATAAGCCAGTTGTGACACTTGGGGATGGAGGCATTTTGAATGCTACAAATATTTCTCCATTTCCAAGTCAGAGAAATACAATACCAAGGATTCCAAGAAAAATTCCAGTCCAAAAGGAATTATACCCAAGGTCAGAGACCAAATCAGACCTCACCCCTAGGCCTTACAAAGCAAGTGTGCCTACTAAACTTTGGGGGCACACAGGGCAGATCCTGCTTTTCAAGAACCTGAAACCAATATGAACTATTTTCCCTAAAGAAATAAAGTGACCCAGATATTCAACTGCTCTCATCTAATATGTAGCCCACCTTGATAATTATTTTATCAAAAATTCACTATGTGTTTTGATAATTGATACTTAATTCTTTGCTGGGTTTTCCAGGGACTGAAATGACAGCAGCAAACATATGACACAGGTATTCTACCTGGAGCCATGTCCTGGACCCTCTGTGCTGTTTCTTGCTGACTAAGTCAACTTTCAAACAAGAGGGCACTAAAGTTTAGCAAAGTAGTATCTTATTTTTTTTTCAGATTTAAAATCAACTTTTTTAAATTAAATTTTTATTTTTTATATTAGTTACAGTTTATTTACTTTGTATCCCAGCTGTAGCCCTCTCCCTCATTGCCTCCCAACCCCACCCTGCAAAGTAGTATCTTTATACATGAAGATTGACTTTCTCTAGTGCTTTTGCTCATGCTTTCCCTTAACTCTCTCACCATGATGCTGTCCTCCAACTTCTTTGCGCTTTTGAGTATCTGTTACTTCTTTACACTCCCACAGCTTACGATAAGAACTATATCTAACTGAAAGCGTTATACTTTTTTCTTTAAAATTCGAGATAAAGGTTATGGCTATATCCACATAAATACTCATATATGCCAGCTCTGTTGACATAGTTCATCTTGAATCACGTTAGTTACTGACTTTGGCCAAAATATTATTCTGAGTTGTGTTTCATCCCAGCCTCCAAGTGACTCTGAGAAGTCTTCATCCCTCCACTCCAATCTCAGTCCTGACACTTCTGTTCTAGCAGTGCTATCTAGTCAGACCCCAACCCCCCAAGTAAACAGTTCACTATCCTCCTAGGAAGAGACCTCACGCTCTGAGAACTCAGGGTCTCATAGAAGATAAGTACACTTCTATTTTCCCCCCAGTGGTCTTTAAGACAGCACATTGGTCATATTTTCTATAGTACTGGATGCTATCATAGCAAGGAAGATTGTCTCAATTACATTGTCTTGCTCTTAAGAGAAGCAAGAAGCACATCCCCACCCCAGTTCCAGAATACTCACATCCTGCCACTTCTGGTCTTGTTCTTTCAAGTGGGATTTCATTTTCTGCATCTCCTCGTACCGCAGCTGACGGTTCTGAACATCCTCTGCGCTTACATCGCTCATGGACTTGCTCCTGTCACAAAAACACGCGCAGTCACAAAGGTTCTCATGGCTAGCCTGAGGGTTCACATGAAGACTGGGCTTCTAGCGAGAAATTCCACCTAAATATCTCCTGCCCTACCCAGATGCTTCAGTGATAGTGTCCCTGAAATAGCACCACACCGATTAAGGGTGTTTTTCCAAAGCGCAGAAATGAGATCCTGGCGTTCAATTCAGGTGTGAGATGCTTTCTTTCTTTTCCAAAAATGGTCAAAATAATCCTAAACTCTCCTAAAAATAATAATCTAGTACTTGTATTTAGAGGTAGCAACTCTAAGGTTATGTTGGGGAAAAAAAAATACCAGTCACTGACATCACCCTGTGTGGATTTGTCTATGTTCCCTCAAAGATAACCTAGTAACAAGGTTTTGCTGTTTGTTTGGTTTTTGGTTTTTTTTTTTTTTTTTTTTTTTTTTTTTGACTAGGCACTTGCTAAATAATTTAGCGACTACCTGATATTTTCTCCTCAAGTTCAACACCATGAAAAGATGCGCTGTGCCTTCTCAATGATTCCCTAAGCTCTATTGTGCCGCTGTGCAGCTGAACCCAGGCAGTTTCCCACAGCCTGTCAGAACCACCTTGGTCACTCTCTCCTACATTAGGGCAGAGTTCACAGCTTAAACTGAGCCCCTGTGTGTGGATACATGCAATCAGAAAATAAAGCAAGAGTGGGGGTGTTCAAAACTTTTTTGCTGTTCTTAGTTTACAAGACAGGCTTTCTCTGTGTAGCCTTGACTGTCCTATACTAACTTTGCAGACCAGGATAGCCTCAAACTCGGAGATCCAATGCTTCTGCCTCCCAGAGTGCTGGGATTACGGGCATGCGCCACCACGCCTGGCTTCAAAACCTTTTTCCCCCATTACCATTACATACATTAAAGGACATTGTAAAAACTATCTTCTAATAGGCTTCAAGCTCTCAGAGAGTGTAACGTTGCTTCCTAGCAGTAAAGAGACTTGTTCACATGGGTTAGTGGCTGAGTTGGGATATGACTACTTACTCCTATTCAGACTGCACACATGAAAAGGACCTCCCAGGTCAGCACTGAGAGCAGTAAGAGCATGGAAGAGACAGTTTTAGAGGAGGGCTGGCCGAAATGCTCCTACCTATTGTACTTCGGAGATAATTACATTGTAATTAACCATATTTTTCACTATGTTAGTATATCCTAGGACACCTAAGTTTTGTATTCTCCCCAGTTCTGCAATCACATCTTTTTCATCATTCTTACTTGGTTCAGGAATGTAATTGTAACTACTATACAAATGATTCTGGAGGCTACAGCCTAGGATCGGCCCCTCTTTGACTCATTTCCAATTACTTGTGAATAGGCATTTATGCTTGAATATACCCCTAGGTACCTCAACTGTAAAGGGACCTGCTGAAATGCTATCTGGAAAGGATTTTTTTTTAACTGCAGCTCACTAAACATGCTGCTATTGTTGGTGCAGCCAATCTCCATCATGCTTTTCCTCTGTGGTACCTGCCCTCAATCATCCGCATTTGAAACCTAAGAACCACTTTGCACTTTTGTTCCTCTCTTCTCCTCACTTTCAATTAGTTATCTTCTCATTTTATGCTGCTTTCTTTCCATTTCGATTGCCAGCAGTCTAGGTCACACCACAAGCAACCCTCCCCTGGATTTCCAAAAGATCTGCTTAAATTATCACCAGAGAAGGCTTTCCTCAAATGCTCTCTCCAATTCAAAAGCCCTTTGCTGGTGCCTCTCAGACTTTCAAAATACCACTCAAAATCATGGCTAGGCTCTCTCCATAGTCAACGTGCTCACTGCCTGTCTTCCTCATCTCAGTCAAGGTCAACTCCATCCTTCCACAGTTAGGGTCAAGATTCCTAGAGTTACTCAGTTCCTCTCTTACTCTCATAACACTTGCTTCATTCATAAATCCTCTGCTCTCAATCTCTAGAATCCAAAAACTTCTAACCTCCTCCTCACCATCATACTGATCTGCACCATCACACTTGGAGAATCCCAAAGCTCGCTCTGCTCCAAAGATCTCTCTGCTTCCATGTCCATCTCAACAGAGCAGCTAAAGGGACCTCTCTAAGTCACAGTCAGGGCCTGGAACACCCAGTCCCAGACTTGAGCTTCTTCCCATCAAAGTAAAGTAGACTCTTCAAAGACTTGCATGGTCTAAAATGGTCTGGTCCCTTCCTGCCTCTCCACACTCAGTTCTAATACTTTGTCTCTCTCTCTTCCTGCCAACTGGCTATCTTGCTCATGCCCATTCTTGTTTCCTTCCCCCCTTGCTCTTCAATCTTCCCAAAATACTTTTCATCTGGCTAGACAGCCACATGACTTCTCTTTATTTCCAAATATCTGCTTAAATGTTATTCAGTGTTTCCTTCTCTCCCCATCCTACAAGAGCCTGAAAATGTCTCTGTGAGCTAACCCTCACCCCAACCCTCTCTCCTTGAGCGTTTATTGGCATCTAAGACATTCTTACTTCCCTAATACCTTCTGAGTCCTGTAAGACTATGAGGAATTACACCTCACTGTTTGCTGATATATCACTCTGCTTAAGACAGGCTGATCTATAGAACATGCTTCATAAACACATCCAATCAACAGTCTAGATAGTATGCAACCATGTGAACATACAGACTTCATGGCTCTTCATGTGAAAAGCCCCTTCTCCGCCTCCTCTAGTACTTTAGCCATTGTATTTTTCATGTTTAGTAATTCTTGGTTTCATCTTATATAGTATACACAGCATACTATATAGAAGAAAACATTAGCACAGTACCAAAAATGCATATACACTCAGAATCTGTGCTAAGAATGGTATAAGTCAGAGCATAGTTAATCACTCATGGAAAATCCAAATTGACTCTGTAGTTATAACATATAGATTTGGTAGGGAATCAATTACATATAGAATATAACTATACAGAAGTATATGAACCTGCTCATGTATAATATACCTCTCACTAGGGTATAGCTACGTAGGTTGAATTGTGTAAGAATATAAACTTTGAGGATATAAACTCACTGAAGTCATGCCTACAAGAAAAGAGGCTTTTTGAGTTAAAAACAAAAAACATTCAGTAAGAAATGGGAAGGAAATGTGCAGGTGCACAGCATGAGAAAGGGTCAGACATGCAACCCATGAAGCTACATAAACTAAAAAACAAAATGAAATCCTAGTTGATACTCCACTAATCTTTGTTGGAAGAAAGTCCAGAACCTTCCGCAGCATCTCTCCTTACTCCCCACCTCCTGGGGGAATATTACTGTGTAGTTTCCCATACAGTGTGCTAGTCAAAGGAAAGGCTGCTTCTCTACCTGAGTGCCTGCCCATTGAGCTGAGCCTAGCATCCCAGAGGCCCACAGCTATAATAGACAGGTCTTTGTACAGGAAAGGTTGTGAGCACAGTTTGTTCCTGAGGCATATAAGGTTACACTCATTAAAGCAGGAGCGCAACCCATAACAGTCTGCACAGGCTCCAGCAAGAGACAAGAAGGGAGGGCTCCAGGCCTGGCTGCCAGATAGGCTTGTCACCACTGAACACAACACTTCCTGTCTCAGAACTTTAGCTCCTCGTCCACTAAGGTAGGATAACTAGGTATGGCTGCACTGGCTCACGTCTTTAAAATCCGGTGCTGTGTACTAGTTCTTATTAAAGCTGACAATGGCTGAATGTAACCTTGTAGATCCTAACTCTGCAAACTGCTTCAAGTCAGGGAGGCTGCCCCAGACCCCAGAGATAAAATCTAGAACGTCTAGAGTACAAAGGTGATGAAGTCTTTCTTTCTTTATCAGCACTAACCACACGGCATTAAAGTCCCAGGAGTTCCTTGAGTGGCAACAACCCTGCCAAGCAGTCTCCACAAGTTACCTCATGAGGCACAGCCCCAGTCCGGTTCTACCGCCCGAGAGCCTCCATCCTTGGGAAAGCTGCAATCTCTGTCTCTTTCTCCATGTCTATGGAATGCAGATAATACCTCCCTGTCTGCCGCCCAGAACTGAGATAAGCACCAAAGAAAGCATCGGAGAAACTGTGAAGGGCATGCTCAGCACGGAAAATGTGCAGGTGAGTCACGTAGTTCTCGTAGAATTACCTGCTACAGTTGGATATGTTTCTTTATTCTGAAGGCTCCAGTTTACTTCATTTGTATCTGCCCCCTGTAAATGCAGGCGTAACAACACCTTGCCTTTCTAATTAATTTAATAGTATTAGGGAGGACAGGAAGAAGCTTAAGAAAGTACCCCTTATAAATCACAAAATCATAACTTCCTGTACATCTCTGGTGGCATACAATGCTCCTGACACTTTCTGCTGGGAATAAGGAACATTATCCTAAAACTTCAATGAACTTACAGACAAGTGCCTATAAATTAAAGAGTCCAAAGAGCCAATATAAGATACTTTTTCCTAAATATGAATTTACTCACAGCCTTGGGTAGCCAATAAAAATTCAAAAACAGTGAGTAGAGGATCTCTATCTTTGAAAGTAATATTAATATACTAATTTATCTATCTGTACATTTATTGGCACTAGACACTATAGGATTTTGTGAAGAAAAAGCAGTATTCGAACCTGTGTGAGACACTTTGAAATTACCATCAGGTGGAATAAAGGAGCATAATAAGGAATTTTCATTTATAGATTTATTGACTGATTTTGGTTTCTCATCACCAACAGTATTGATATTACAGCAAGAAAATCATTTGCTGTAGAGGGCTATTCTGCGTATTGTAGGGCATGTACAAAGTACTAAATGTAAATAGCACACACACTTGGCTATAATAGGAGAAGTATTTCTAGACATAACTAGATGTCACCTAAACTGGAAAAGAAAATCCCAGAAAAATAACCCAGGTCAATTTGTTTCCTTTCCTTTTAGCCTGCTTTGATGGTATGTTCTGATTAAGAGGTCCCGATAATTCCAGAAAGTCATTTAGCCAAGCTCTATAAGAAAAATATAGATGCCTTAGTTGTCTTTGACTTCCAAGTCACATGCAATTGGTATTTACGGATAGCAGATTTGGTGGTTATCACATTACAAGGTTGTAGATGCATATCATTATAAACTATTGTCAGTACCAAGCTTATATCACCATATATGACCAGATCCCAAACTTCATAAAACCACACAAATGTAAATTCATGCAACACAAAGACACATACATGAGAACTAACAAGTACACACAAAGCATGCTAACCAAAGCTTAGTAAGACATTTACATAGCATGAACAAGCCCCAAAACTATGTGAAATGCAAGATAGGGTTTAATAGGCAAAGGACTCAAACAAACAAACAAAAATAGTACACATTTCTCTTTGAATTGGTCTGTACCACAAAGAAAGCATTCACTTAATGAGCAGTTAGTTTTTAATTACAAGGTATCAAACAGTACTGCTTTTCCACTGCATTATGTTCGGAGAAAATTCACCCAGCATAAATTTGAAATAGATAATATATTAAACTCCTGTAGATAATTCAATTTTAATTTATATTTTACTTTCACTACAAGAAATTAATGCAAGGAAATCACTGGTAAATTAAAAAACATAGGAGAATAAGGGGAAAAAATGAATAAACCTACAACTGCTCCTAAACAGAGCTGCATTTTCTAAGACACAGCAGGTCCCATTATCTGACAAATCATACATTATTCATTAGTCTCAGTTAACAGATTATCTTGCTGTATTTGTGTGGCTACCTTAGCACTACCCTGCGTGAGGATTTTTTTTTTTTTGCAAAGCAAATACTTATAAACCGTTATTAGTTCATATTATGACCAGAACCCAAACTTCATAAAACCATAGCTCATGGATTTGTGCTATCCCAATAACCAAACAACTACTTGGAATTGCCTACCAGAAGCACTTGCTGCTGTTATGGTTCAGAAGAAACCCTCAGCATTCTGAGGTTGGGTGTTTAGTGTTTCTGTTTAATTGGTGTTTGCAGTAACGGTGGGTACACAGTGCTGGGGACTGAACTCAGAGTCGCATGCAAGCTAGGCATCAATTCTGCCACTGAGCTCATTCTTGCCCTGGATTGTTCAAGTCACATAACAACCCCTACACTAAGGAAAAACAGATAGGGTCAACTCAGACAGGTAGTTATGTGATTACATGCCCCAAGTACTTAGACTCTTGGGACTTGTATACCCTCTTTAAGAAAACCGTTCCAGGGATGTGTTTAGGCTACAAGGTCAAATGTGATTACTAATAAAAATTCATCATGACAGTTATTCAGAATTCTGGAAGCATCGAGGGGCTTTTAAATCAAGTTGAAACAGCTTTACTAGACAAACTGATGACCAGACTGACTTCTTCCCCCTTACAGATGAGAGCCTTGTGAGCACACCAGGCTGTGGATAGGAACAATATGCCTTCACAAGCCATGCTGCAAGGACTAATTGCAATAATTGCCCATCACTCAATCACATCTTCAGTATCTGGAGTTGTTATAGTGAATTTTGTGATAATCTTGTTAGCTTCTAAAATTTCTAAACTACCAAAATTATTTTTAAAAACTATTAAAATTGGAGATTCTGAGAGATGAGATAAACCATGGTAAGGGAAAGATATTTAGCTCCTTAGGCTAATTAAATTATTGGGTGTCCTTCAACTCTCTTCCTCAAAAACTATCATTAATTAATATCAGTCACAGAAAGCCTGGTGATGTGCATTGGGAATGAGTAACAGTTTAAAATAGTCTAGAACTAGAAAAAAATTTGAGAAAGTCAGCTTTTTATTACATTGGCATATTTACCCAATGAATATTAAATATTAGTAGACAAAACCTGAGAATTTGAATATAGTTCTTATAATAATACTGGAAACTACCAAGATTATTTTTTACAATTATGGAAGTCTATTGGCTCTTTATAGGTAACCGTGTTTCAATTAAATTTCTACCCTAATCAAGAATCTTGAAAATATTTTCCAAAACTGTTAAGCATCCCCACCAATAAAGCTCCTCATGAGCTAAGTAAGTATGCGAATTATGCCAGCTACATGAATTCTCATGTTAAGCAAGCAGTACTGTCTTTTCCTATCACAGACTTCCTAAAATGAAGTTTGTGGGGAAGACCTTCAATAACTAGAAATCAGAAGTTTAGCGTAGTTTAAGAATTAAACACTGAAATGGGCATCATCTTAGGCCAATGTTCTTGTTCCTTCTATCACGAAGTTCAAAGAAACAAGAAAAGGGGATGGAGTTAAAATTTAAGACAGCAGAAACCATTGCTTTATACAACAGTTCACCCATTGGGTGTTTAGATACAGAAATATTGCTATGAGGCTGCAACGTTAATGAAAAGTAAATAAAAGTCCCATGCAGTGCACTCAGCACCCCACTTAGTAACATGCCAGGAGAGACGTGCAATGAGTTACAGGGGAGACAAAGATACATCTGGATTTATTTTTAATGTGAACAATAAAACTTACCCATTCTCACCATAAATCTTTTGAAAGAGTCTAAGGAACCAAAAACAAAAAAATTAAAAAGGGTTACTTCTCTCCAGCTGGGCTCGTTTCTAAGCATTCAGTGTCTTTACCTTGAGTCTAACTGGAAATGGGCAAATCTGAACAGGCTGCCCCTTAGACGCCTCTTAATATTTCAAGATTACAGTCAGTCTCCTGTGTCAAGGAACTCAGGTCAAATAAGATCAACATTTTCTTAACTTACTCTGAGCCAAAAAATTCATAAGAAAAGGCCTCCCCCTGCTAGGAACTAAGACTTAGGTCCACTCATTATATTCAGCCTGGTTAAATTTGTCCATTTCCAACTCACAGTGAACTGAACAGCTATCAGGAAGCTGCATGGCTCACGTTACAGAAACGGCCGCCACCACAAACAAAGAACTTGACAGAATCATGCATTTTAATGGAATTTTCACTGAACTTTAGAAATAAAAATGGTACAAATTGATAGTTTGAAAAAACCTAAATTGACAACAAAAATCAAATTAAATGAAATCTGCAATGACGTAATTTTAGGAAAATATATAACTCAATAAAAGACACTGCAAAATACAATAAACACATAAAACCAAACCACAGCTAGACTAGTACAAAAATGCTAGACATTAGGATAAAAACCCACAAACACAATTAGAAAATATCTTTATCCAATTTCACATTGGAATATAATAATGGACACTTTCAAGCGAGAGGCAAGCCTTGCATTCACCTTCTCAAATCATCCTAAAATGTGTAAATATGGAATTACACTTCCTCCACAAAATGTCTAAAAGTTTCTCAAAGCCAAATAATTTTTTTTTTTACAGGATGCTTCATAACGGCACACAACATGCAGAGCTGAAAACTGATGTGGCTTTTTTGTTTCCCATAAGGAAAGTTACACAAGACCATCCATCACAAGCCAAATCCTTGCAGAAACACACTCTGACCTCTCAACCATCAGCCGCTTCCTGTGCCTAAGCCTGCTGGCCTCCCTGATGGCCTCCCACTTCTGCAGGTCAGCCTCGCTGCAGGGGCCGGGCTTGAAGCTGATGGGAGGCACAGCGGTCCCCAGCTTCCAAGACTGGATCTTGCGAGTCAACATGTCATCTTTCTTCTGTCGATAGGAAGGAACTAACACTCTGCAGCTACTGCTTTTCTCTTTTGGTGGGCACGTCCTTTCGAGCACACAGAGAAATTTTGCTTGGATTTCTGGAGGCAGAGTCCAGGGTTCAGGGAAAGGGATGGGCTGGTATCTATCTGGGGCCCCAGACAAGGGCACTTCTTTCTTCGGTGCTGGGATTCGGCGAACAATCATATCATCCTTTTCTAAATCTGGGAGTACAAGTTCACCTTCCCGACACTGCAATATTATATCACGTTCAACAACATCGTCTGGTTCAGAGAACCTTCTCAAGTCTTCAAAGGCTCGAAGAACACACGGATTTGGATGGAAAGCCCCTGTTTTTCTGACAAAGAAATCATCATTTTCTAAGTCAGGATCCAGGGCTGGCAGCTCAAGGTCATGGAATCCATAGCCTGGTGCCTGAGAGATATTCTTTCTGCGAGTTATGAGCCTTGGGCCAGAGGTGGGATCAATTTTGACATTTGTTTCCGAAGACAAGATGTCATCAGAGTATGTTTGGAGGGCCTGAAGCAATAAAAATTGACTACAGCACAGAAAAGAAAAAGGAGGGGAGAATCGTATTAAGTATGAGGAAAATGTTAATCAGGCAGCAGACCAACCAGTGTTAATCAAGGGGGGTTTATTTTAGGAGCCATGGAAGGGAGTATTACAAACAAGACAAATACTCAGTGCTATTCTCTGTGACTTTCCTGGGTGTTATCTAAAGAAACAACAGGTTATCCTTTCCAGGAAAAGTGAATAGTATCAAGATCAAGTGGCTGGTCTACAGCTCAAATCAAGTGTACCTCCCTGGCATACTGGGCACCACTCCTTGCACCAACTTCCTAATTCAGTTACCCACAGTGGCCTCCTCCCCTCCCTAGGGAAGGGTGTGTGAGCTTAGGAAGTGCAAGAGTTGGCCATCGAATATTTTATGCCACGATGCACATCATAGTGAACAGAAATAACAATGTGGCCTATAGTCTTATACAAGACCACAAGGTGTTTTTTTGGTTTGTATTCTCCAGACTTGCCTTTCCCAATGCCTATATAAAACTATTTCCTTTCTCCACATCTCCATACAAAGCACAACAGTAAGTTTAGATAATATTTTAAAAGCATTTGGGGATGGCTTTTCAAAAGAATTCTTACGTATTAGCCACTGTGCACATTGTTTTAATAGCAGGTTGATTCCTACAGAGTTTGAGCCCACACACTCATGCAGAAGGCAGAATGTCACACACTGTGCCTTTCCCCTGTGTCATTAAGTTTCCATGACTCAGTATTCAGTATCTAGGTTAATGTAGCAGCCGAAGCAGTCAGACAGGGTGTCTGTGGTCAGCCACAAGCAAGTAGCTCATGCAGACAGGTGCACCTGGATTCCTCCAAAGCACCGCTGCTCCTCCTGGCTGCATGGGTGTCCCATGACCTCGTGGCATGTTTAGTAGCTAGCTCCATCAAGACTGAAGGTCTTTGGTAGTTGCTGGCTAAACTGTGTTCTGTCTTATCTAGTCTACTACAAAAGGTGGAGCTTCTGAGAGAGCCTGAGTCCTCATCCTCAGAGTCAGAAGTCCGCCTGCCAAGAAGTGACATGGAGAAAGAGAGAGGCAGACAAGGAAATGAAGAAGAATGTAAGTTCTGAAATCAATACTGAGCTAGATATAAAGGGGAGCCTTTTAGAGTCTAGAATCTGAGGGCTTTGTCACACTGCTGCTGTTGCTGTGTTTTAATAATAGAAACACAGGCCATTGGCAGTTTATTAAGAGACGGGGGGGAAAAAGTAGCCCCAGGGGTATAAGGGAGATGACAAGAAAAAGTAGCCCCAGGGGTATAAGGGAGATGACAAGGTAGCTCAAAAGGCTTTTGTAGGTGTTGGGCTTAGAAACAGGGTCTCATTTTGAAGCCTTGGCTTCCTTCAAACCTTTAATCCTCCTGCCTCAGCCTCCAGATTGCTAGGATTCTAGGCATGTGCCTACATGTCCAGCCTCAAGATTAAATTTAAACATTTTTTTTGTTTAATTATAAAAGTTCTACAGCCAGGCGTGGTGGCGCATGCCTGTAATCCCAGCATTCCATGAGGCAGAGGCAGGCAGATCTCTGTGAGTTTGAGCCTGGACAGCCAAGGCTACACAGAGAAACCCTGTGTTGAAAAACAAAAATAACAAAACAAAAAGTTCTACAGATGTTAGAGGGCAAATAAACGTTTCTCTCTCCCTCACTAAAAAAACCAAGACATCGAATACACCAGACTGGGGTAGAGAACGCACACTAGGAGCCGGGAGCATGCACAAAGACAAACCTGAATCCCTGAAATTCCTTATACCATGGCTTATAATTCTCTCTCTTTATTTTTTTCCAGTTCATATCTTCTGGGGTCCAACATTTGGGGAGGAACTGATCAAAAGAACTCCCTGGGCTTGGCATGACGGGGCTTAGTTTCCGCACATAGAGGTCATCCTTCACAATATTGGGCATGCGCGTTAGCTTTTCTTCTTCCTCTTCGAAATACCAAGAGGAGGCGGAAGATCCTTGGACTGTGTGCCAGTTCTCCGTCTTAGAACCCCAAGTTTTCCTCTGGTTACTGTTCAAAATATCCAACCAGGTTAAGACACTGTGTGAGCAGTTTGTGGCACAGAACCCGAAAGGCATGCATTCCACCTCACCGTGATTGCACCCCTGTGAATGAAGTAAATTAGCTCCGTGTCTCAACACCACAGCTCCTAGGACCAAAGGAAGACATGACAGCCGCAGCTCGCTTTAGTTAGAGAAAAGCTGGATACACAGGCTGCGTTAAGAGAAAAAACAAATTCCAAGCAGATTGGGTCAATCAACAGCGTCATAAATACCCAGACCGAAGACAAATGTATTTCTGCCCTCGTCAGTGTGTGCAGCCCAGGGGCTGACATATCAGAAGATAGTGCTTCAGGACAAGAGGTGAAAGAGGTGTTTTGGGAAATGAAACCCTTAGGTCTCTTTTTGACATGAAATCTACAATTGGCTAAGTCATCCAAAACCACACAGGGCAACCTTCACCGGTCATCAGTGGGGGGACCGCTTTCAGAACCACACATCCCCATAGAGAAAGTTGGATTTGAAAAAAAATCATCCTTTGCTCTGCTAACATCACGGGACATGAAGTGTTTCTTTTCACTTCTACTACTATCAGCAAAAAAGATAAACAGTGGAAGGAAATAATAAGGTCCACTATGGGCTACATCAGTGATCCAGTAAGCTGAAATACACCGATAAACCAAGGGTTTTCTGAAAGAGCTGGTCATCAGACGCTGGTGGTCTGAGACAGAACAACTGTCTCCAACATATGACTGAACACAGGGGTAGGGAGAGAAATTCCCATTAATGGTATGTGGGAACAGCACTTAAATAGCCATTCCCTTAACCGCACTGAAGAGTCCTGCAGATTCAGAAAGCATACAGTTCCATAACCGCACATGACATTACCTTGAAAACGTTCCGTCTGTTTCTGTGTAGACCGGGCTTGCCCAGCTTCTTCTGTTATCCTCCTGTTTGTCCGGCCTTTTCTTCCTCAAAGGTGCTGGCACATAGGATGGCTGTTTGCTTTTGTTAGGCAAGAAACGATTGAATGGCAAAGCCGACTTTGGCTCAATAGCTGAAATCCTTCGGTAGGACATATCATCTTTGTTATACTCCTGCATTTTGAATGTAAATTCCCAATCTGTGTCACTTTCGCAACCTGTAAAGGCACAAGAACTTGCTTTACTCTCCAGCCAGCGTTTCCTTGCAGAACCCCCTTCCCCCAGCATAGTCTCCTCTCCCTTAGAAACCCAGTACTGCTGCTGAAAGGCATGGATATTTTTAGAACTTTGTCAAGAAGTGGTGATAAGACCCACGAGGAGGGACTCGCTTTCCATATTGGAGGCACACACAGTGCATTCTTCTGCTGTCATGCGTGATAAGCGGACAAATCCCCATCCCCCTTCCTTTCCCAACTAGCTTTGCCAGGAGGATGCTTCATAAATTTACTGAGGTATGTCGCATGTGATACAAATCTAGCAGTTGGGTCAGATGGTACAATCTGTGGGGACTCAGTAGTTTAAGAAAAGGCAGGAAACCTTCAGGCTTCTGGAAGTGCCAGGCAAGCATAGAAACCAAAGGAAGACTGCACAAGATGCAATGGTGACAGACAGACCTCTGCAAGGCCACTCATCTGGACAAGAATCCTAGACCAGAGAAGACCGACTATCGACATCGGAAGCCCTAGCTAATTAAAGCCTATGCCCACACGAGAGCACAGAACTACAGCTTCCTCCGATAAGCACAGGGGCTGTAATGGAAACCAGGAATTCTGGTAAAAACTTACTTACAAGCAGATTCGACAGATGAAGAGGAGGAGGAGGAGGGGGAAAAGAAGAAGGGAGTAGAGAGAAAAAAACTTTTTTGATCCCCAAATCAGACAGAAACAAATAACAATATGTTCTCTAATAGGGAAGGGGGAAGACGGCTGCTTTTAAAAACAAGGTAAGACTGCATAGAGTAACCATGCAAGTTCAAATGGAAGGGTAACCTCTTCCCAGCCTTTCTCCGTTGCATTTGTAAAACACAGGTAGTTGCTAAGTGTTGTGTGCTTCCTCCAGGCTGCAAACGGCATCTCCCCTCACAGCTACTGGCTCTCAGCACACCTGCCAGGTTAACTTGACCTAAAGGCAGCTTGCCTTTGTCACTTGCCAGGCAGGAATGTACAATAAACAATGCCAATATGGTTTTGTGTCACCAGAACCTGGTGAAAGGGGAGTATGGGCAGAAAGGGAGACAGCTAGGTCGCCATGGCCAGCACAACTAGTCATTAAGGTAGTTTGATTTTGTTTATTTTCTTTTGCTTTGTTTGTTTCTAATACTTTCTTTAAAAAAATAAACAAAAAACACACCATTTCCTTACTAAAATCTACTCGTGAAATTTGGAAACCACAGACTATTTGGCTCTTGAAGTTTTAAACTTAAAAAAATTATTATTATTATTACTATTATTAGCTAACATGGAGTTTTTATTTGTACAGATATTACTCCTGATATGTTTTAATACAAAAGTCATTAAATGCACCAGTTTCTAATTCTAAAAATATCACCCTAATCGTGGTTACCACCCACTGTAATTGTGTGGCTAGCAGAATTTTAGTGCGGTAATCACAAAAATACTTCATTCTCCTAGAACCCACCTCCCTCTCACTACCCTTCTTACAAGTGGCAGCCCGTCCAATCCCTAAACAAAGTTCTCTTACCACAGGACAGTGGGGCCCTCTGCTTTGCATCACACACAACAGGCATGAGTCCTGCATCACAGCACCTCTGTCTTGATGATAAATCCACACATGCCACAAACCCACAACTTTCCCTCTGTTATTCTTTGACAGGCAGATACAAATTCAAACACAGCATGGTATAGGACCCTCAGTCGGGACAAAGTAACATAGTATGTTGGGATTTTTCAGACGTAGTTTACAACTTTAATTACTCACATGAATTATAAACTTAGATTTACCTCCTTACAGGTAGGATCATTTTCATCTGAGCTCAGAAAAAGTCATTACCTCCAAAACAGTGGCAGTCGCAAAGGTTAACTCTAAGCCATTCACATTTTTTCTACTATCGCTACTCTAAAAGAATTTAGTTTTGTTATCATGCTTCACTCACTTTTAGAAAACAAACTTTTTATTTGTGGATTTTGAGATTTTGCATGATAAAAGTCTTGGGTAAAATATTTATGTCCATAATAAGGAAACTGAATATTCTCAAAGATGGAGCTCCCAGTTAGAACTGCCATTCTGTTTCTGATAAAGACGATGCTTGAAGCACAGAAATATTTTAAAAGGACAAAAAAATGGTCTTGGAAGTTCTGGGGCTTAAGCTGGAGAGTCTTGTGGATGCTGGCCTCATGCTCTATCAAACAGCATCAGTGTTTGAAGAACTGTTATCTGAGGTTTCTACTTAGACTAAACTCAGACTACCTAGCTAATTAGTCAGAAACTATTACTCCTACCCAGTAGCCACAGGAATAAGGCATGCACTGCTTTTCTAAAAACATGTGCTGGTCATTGTGTGGATGCATGTGTGCTTGATCTTGCCACAGTGTATATGTAAAAGTTAGAGGACAACTGGTCCTCTCCCTCCTTCCTCGCTGTGGGTCCCAGAGAAGAAACTCCGGCTTAGCAGCAAACACCTCTAGCCCCTGAGCCATCTTGCAAGCCTTGAAGACAAGCACTTCAGTGGTGGATTTGTCCCCAAGCTTTCAAGCTTGAATGAAATTTCTTTCCCACGACAGGGCCTGCATTAACTCATCCTCTCACACTTGTTCTGTCTGGAATTAACATTGACAGTTGCTGGATGATGCTTCCTACCTCCATCCTACCCAGTCCATCAAAGCTCAGAAAAAACTGCTGAAATACTGTTCCTCTTTAGTATTTCTTAAGTCTTTCTGGTAAAATTAAGACAAGAAAGGAAAATACTCGGGAAGTAGAAGAGACGTCTTACAAGACTCTGACGCACTTTGTGTTCAGATTTTGAGTTAACAGGCCTTATGAGATGCCTGTTAGTAACAGGCTATCTCAATAGCTCCTCGCTGATAAAATCCAGTCATAGTAAGGGAGTGAGCTATCTCCTCACAAGTCCTGTCAAACACAAATACAGAAGGGGGGTAAGGGGAGAGGAAAACTGCCATCACTAAGAGAGAGGAAAGAAGTAAAAGCGCCATCAACAAATACATAAGAACATGGCTTTATTAAAATCTACATCTTGGTGAAATCTTTGAATAATTTTCATTCTCTAACTTCATGCCTTCTCCGTATACAAAAAAAAAACAAAATAAATCTACAGCCCAAGACACAACACAACTCACCTTCTTTCCCACCTCTGAGAGGGAGATCTGAGGAGCAGCTGGTCAGTGATCTAGACCCCAAGGAGTCCAAGCTCTCAAAGGAATCTTCTCTCCTGTGGCTCCCTGGAGGGGCAGGAAATTCTCCTCTGTCGGGACACCAGATATCCCCGTAGCCACTGTCACGGCCACTTCTTCTCAGACAGCTAGAATCTTCAAGAGCCTGACAGAAATATTGTGCAAAGACCAATTAGGGACCAAGAACTTGCAGAGGTGCAAAAGCTCTGGGTCATTAGAGAGGTGAGTTGACAGAGTTTCCCTGCTCAACAAAAAGAAGAAGAAGAAGAAGAAGAAGAAGAAGAAGAAGAAGAAGAAGAAGAAGAAGAAGAAGAAGAAGAAGAAGAAGAAGAAGAAGAAGAAACTGCTAAAAACACATCTGCTTTTTTCTCCACAAACTATGCAATTGAGGGGGGGCATTCAAAACTCCACGTAATAATAATAACTCCTGAAATTATTTAATAAGGTTGTATAATCAAAATATAAGATGAAAATAGTAATAAAAACAAAATTAGAGTAGCCTTGAATGGTCAATGGTTTATATTTTTGTCTGGCAGAAAAGATGAAAGAAATTAAAGAGGAAAAAAATCTTAATGTTGGCACCCAAAAGGGAGGCAAATTTTTAAGATATCTTGTTCTCTCTCCAGGAAATATCTGGGGTGGTTTATGTTAACCAGCCTCCTTTCTTATTGATTCAAAGTTAGCACACATGCTTTCTGGAGTGTAAGGTTCCCCCTCCTTGGATAGAAATAAAATAGTTATTTAACTCTTACATGAAAAGATACGTGGGCAAAAGATAATACCTCTAGGTTTATTATTTCTGTAGAACTTTCCCAAAATAAGCATTTTTAATTAACATACCTCTAAAATTAAGTGGAAAAACCTGACTGGCCCTTTAAAAATTAGGACATAAATGAAATCAGCAAGGTTAATCTCAAGTGACAAGTTAAAGAACATAAGAATTGATAACAAGATATGACATGCAAACTTTAATGAAATCGTGATTTAACTTTTAAAAACTATGAAAAATAGCTGAGGGACCATGAAGAAATAAATTCAATATTAAATGACAATGAATGTTAATGAATTTTATAAATGCATATTATAGCTATGCAGAAAATAGTCTTACTTTTAAGAGATGGACTCTAAGAATATAACAGTGAGGTATGATATCTGAATTCATCTTCAAATGGTTAAGTAAAAACACAGATAGATGGGCTGACACTATTAGATAAAGCCAAAATGAAAACACTGTGTTGGATAATAATGACGTGAGGTTTGCAAGTGTTATTGTCTTAGAGTTTATCGTGAATGCTTTCAACATGTGAAGAAAGGCTGGCAAGCTTGTGGAACAAGTAATTAGCAGCTGTTTCAAGCAGATTTCTGCCTAAGTCAGATCCATCAATTCATGAGCCAATTGTCTGCCAAGTGTTTGAAATGCCAAAAATGACTAGTACAGAGATTTCATGCTGGCGTTAAACTTGACATCCTGGCGTGAAAATGCCAGGATCCACCTTTCACCTGCCATTTCCAAGCAGATGGGGAAGCCAACCTTAGTGCCATTAGGCTATGTCTTGAAATAAAAGTGTACCATTGTAAAGTAAATCATGAGCCCCATTAGGTTTCTTGAGCACATACTTTCACAGTTGTTGAAACCTCAGAGTTAACACAGTAAGACTTCTGATATCGAAAATGTTAAAGTGACTGACAAGGAGTCATGTGGCCTGTTATAAATAACCCAAGTCTGGCCCTACAGCCTGAGGACTTCACCCTGGCAAGTCCCCTGAAGTGAGTCATCCCCAGCCTATAATCTGACTCAAATACAACCGTGTCCACTCAGTATCATTTCATCGCCATTTCTAATTGGCATTATCGTTGACAGTGAACTAGGAAAGAACACCAGTCATTTAAAAATAACTGGTACAAAACAAATGACATATCCACATGCATCCCATGTCAACTCCTACCAGGTAATGAATAATAGGACCACAACCACAAAAAAAAAAAAAAATCTTTGGATCACCCTGACTCTGACATCGATGAGTGCAAACATCATTCCTCGCACAAACTCTGCACGGAGATTACTCATCCTGAGTCACTGCCATAAAAAGTTAGAAGAGTTATAAAGAGTACTAGTCCACATATCCATGTCCCCTGTAGCTTCTAACTGGATACCTCCTTAAGTTCAAACAACTGTGAAGCCAAGTTCCCCTACACCCCAAGTTCCCCGCAGTTCCCCCACCAGAGCCTCACTCTCCTCCGCAGCGGGACTGGCCTGCTCTCCATTCTCAGGCAATTATGCTCTCTAATAGACAAGTCACTCTCCAACATCTAGCACAATCTATGTATGTGGCAATATCTCAACGACTCTCTCAATTCATCCAAAAAGTGTGAGTACAGAACTGCTAACTCTTTTCTGAGTGTTCATGTACACATGTGCTGCACATGTGTGGACACACAAACACATGTCCATGTCCATGAACATTCAGGGAGATGTATGCAGAGGCCAGAGATCAATCCAGTGTTGTTTCCCAAGAGACATCCACCTTCTATTTGTTTTGTTCTGGAGACCGAAACAGGCTGTATTATTAGTCTAGAGTTTGCCCCGCAAGTTATACAGCCTGGCCAGAAACCCCAAGGAATCCTACTGCCTTAGTCTCCCCAGGACAGGGATTACATGCGTGTATCACCATAGTCAACATTATTGCGTGGATTCCAAGGATCAGACTCATATATTCATGCTTGAATGCCAAGCTATTATCAACTGAACTATGTCCCCAATTCTTACAATTTAAAAATGAAAAACACAAGAACAACAAATAAAACCTTATAATCCCATCTTTTTATAATGTATATGGGCAGTTAGATGCAGGAAAAGTTTAAAAACAAAACAAAACAAGACAAAAAACAAAGATATACGGGAAGGGATTTATTTTCATCATGACCAAATATTCCTCTGTTCCAATCACAACTAACATTTATTTCATCCTTATAATGTGCCAGAAACAAACACTAGATATCATTTTTGTTTAATCATCAGAAAAATTTCACAAAGCAAGTACTGCTAAGTACATGGCATTTTATCACTTTGAGTACCTATTTTCCTCCTCTAAATACCTGTGTGAATAGTTCCACAGAGGAATAAGGTTTTTTTTTCCACTAGACCCTATAAATGAAGATATCTGCAGTACAAATCAGCATATTTTGCTTTCAGCACTTGGCCCTTCTCAAATAGCCTACAACCTTCAAAAGCCTGGTGCAGTGATCCCATGATATGAAGGAGCAGAAATGCATGTAAAAACCAAAATTCTGGGCTCAGCAGTTAGTGTTTGCTGTTCTGGTTCAGCTCCCAGCTTCCACATCAAGGAATGCACAACTCCAGTAACTGGCTCCAGGATTCTAACTTTAAAACCTTCTCAGTAATCAGTCATAACTCATGCCTACAATCTCAGCAGCTGGGAGGTAGAGGAAGGAAGATCAGGAATTCAAGGTCATCCTTGGCTACATAGCAAGTTCAGGAAAGCCTCGACCACTTACTTGAAACTGTGCCTTAAAACTAGCAAAACTCTCAATACTCACTTAATATTTGTTACTCCTCAATAAACACTAGCAGCATGGTGATATTGGAATTTGATCACTAGAGATAATTACCCACAACAAGAACAGATTAATATAAAGAAACTGAGTAACTCCTATAAATGTTAATAGCCCTAAAAATGCCTTTTGACTGCAAGTTGAGCTCATGAGTATGGAAACAGTTAAGTTATATAGTGTATGAAAAAGAACGTGTGTGTCATCAAATTACCTAAAATTAAGGACATAAAACTCTATACCTTGGAACCTGCTCTGGAGTAGGTAACTCACTCCTTAGGAGAAGCACGTAAACCCAGAAGACAAGTAACTGCCTTGCCTGCCTACCATGTCTATAGAGGAGCACAGACAAATTTACCATGTTTGCTGTGGAGAAGGAAGCGAAGCAGACAGGAAGAGCACGGTAAAGTAGGAGTGTTTGTAACCAGTCATTTCATACCAATGCACTTAGTTTCCTTACCTTAGTCAAAGCTTGTCCTAAAAGAGTCTCGAAGGCTTTCAGATCGAGATGGGGACCGTTATAGTAGGGGTTATTTTGTGCTTTTCTTCCCAGCCAGTACAAAGTTATCAAAACCTACACGGAAAGAAGAACATCAGTGGGTTGGGAACCTGGTGATGGTTCAAATGCAGGTGGCTAAATGGCAGATAATAATACCTTACAATTGAAAAGCAGACTCTTAAAGGCATGGTAAGGAATGTGGTCACAAAAAATATAACTATTCTTGATATGTTTTGTTTCAAAATGCGTTCTCAGATCAAAAGGCAGCAGAAGTCAGTAGGCAATCACCATCCTGCCCTTGAAGCTGAAGAAAATAGTAAGAGGGAAAGGCAAGGCTGGGTGATGGTGCACGGTCAGCAGAACGCTTTCTCAGCATGCATGGAGCCCTGGGTTGAGCACTCAACACGCCAAGAAGCTGGGCCTGGTGGTGCATACCCATACCCCCCATCACTTAGAAGGTGGAGGCCAAGGGATCAAAAGTTCAAAGGTCATATGTGTACGTGGAAACTGTGAGAGCAGACTGGGCTACATGAGAGGCTGTCTCAAAAAACTGGGGAATATAAACTACAAGAGAAACTGTGGGGAGTGGTGAGGGTATGTGTGTGTGAGAGACAGACAGACAGACAGACGGCACACAGGCTCATAGGTGTGGAGGACACAACTTCAGAAGGTTCTACCTCTGTTTTGAGGCAGGGCCTCACTAGCTTGCTGCTCCACTCTGTCTGTCCGACATGAGTCTCTGACTCCCAGATCACCCTAAGAGTGCTGGGAATATTGTCACATGCTATATCCAGCTCTTACATGGGTCCCAGAGATGCAGACTCAGGCCACCAGGCCTGCACAACAAGCTCTTTTTCTCACTGAGGCACCTCCCTGGCCCACAAGTGAAACTTTTTATGTCAATATTTTTCCAATAAAACCACGTAATAAATACCTAAAGTCAGTAATAATTCTCATTGCTTGCCGAGCATCTTTTTAAATAAAGCTGCTACTTTCAGATATTCTGCAATTGAAAAATATTAAGCTCACGATGCCAGCCTACACTGAATAATTACATAGAGTTCTTAAGCAGCCAGTGTCTCCTTTTAATATCTAACTTGATAACCTCTGGCTTGCTCTCATAAAAACTTTTAAACTGAGTTTCATGTTGCCAGATTAGAAATATAACAACTAGCCCCTGGAACCTAATCTTTCCTCTTATGCCAAAGTCAGCTGTACAAAGTCTAACGCTGCTCGGAACTGGTCGGTTTCTAGGTAAGACTTAACTAGGAAAGACGACACAGTGTGTATTCTTAGATCCATTATGATGCCACAGAATGTAAAGGAAAAGCTATTTTATAACACTCCATTAAATGTAGCTTACATTTTTCAGTCTCCTGTCGGTCTCTTCTTGCCTGTAGAGAAAAAGAACATATCAATTAAATAATAGCCATGGACCTTAAAGTATTAGCTATAACTAAAATTTATTTTCATTATAAAGTTCTGTCAGTTTGAAAATCACCTTGCATGTTCAGAAATCTTAGCGCACACAGCACAAGAATTTTTCCATGGCCACTGATTTAAATATTACAGTGAGTTTTCTATAAAAAGAGATCATCTGCTCTTTTTCTTGTCTTATCCATGATAGTTCTGATGAGTTATTCAATTTGCTTTAAAATGTTTAAATCCAATCTGAAGGTTTTTCAGCAAAATTCAAAGTGTGCATCTGACAGGAAAAAGGCAAGACACAGGCAACTGAAAGGAGAAACCAAACAAGCAGCTTTGTACTGAGTTTTTCCTTCCATTGTCCGCAGGGCTTTTTTCACCCAAGAAAAACCCTCAGCAAATTGCGTAAAATCCTGGCCCTGCAGAATGTAATTTTAAAAATGGACCTAAAGCCCAGGTGCAGATGTAGCCCATAGACTCATTCTGCAAGTGGGGTCTCCAATAAGGGGAACAGGGGCTGTGTCTGGCATGAACTCAGTGGCTGGCTCTTTGATCACCTCTCCCTGGGGGGGTGCAGCCTTACCAGGCCACAGAGGAAGATGATGCAGCCAGTCCTGATGAGACCTGATAGGCTAGGGTCAGATAGAAAGGGAAGAGGTCCTCCCCTATCAGTGGACTAGGGGGGGAGGGCGCATAGGGGGAGTTGAGGGAGGAAGAGTGGGATTGGTAGAGTGTGAGGGAGGGGTTCACAGCCTACACACAAATTAAATAAACTGTAAATAAATGATAATAAAAAAGAAAGAAATTCCTATTTTTAAAAGGAAAAAAGGGGGGGCACAAACCAGATGTGAGGTCTGATGCCTTTAACCCCATTATCACAGAGGCAGTAGCAGGCAGCTGTCTGTGATTTCAAGGCCACTAGGTCTAGTGAGTTTTGGCCAGGACTACCTAGTGATACCCTGTCTCAAAAAAAAAAAAAAAAAGCCATGAACTATGACTGAAGAGTTTGAATTCTATTACAGGTATGATGGACATTTTGTTGACCTGTAAAAGAGCTTGATGCTTAGGAGAAAAATCAAAAGGAAGCAGATACCACCTGCGTGGAAGAGACTTAATAATGTGTAACAGAATAGAGGGGGCCTCCCTCAAGTACCAAAGTACATATTTCCCATCATTTCCAACACAGGGTATCAGGGAGAAACTCATTGCAGAAGCCTGAGCTAGGTGGCCTGCAGGATAGCTCGTCAGCACAACTGTAGAAGAAAAATATTCGCATGCATTTGCTGCCAACATGCACACGGAATATATCCCACACATCAAGCAGGTAATATGTATAACACACATTTATTCAAACAGAAAAAAAGCAAAATGAGGTGGGAGTGAATACAGAGACAAAGGTTGAACTTGGCTTTTCAAGTATCTACAACTGTTCCTTTTCACAGAACAAATACAACACAAAACAAATTTAATATGCAGCTCCAACACAGAAGAGCATCAACAGGAAATCCATAAGCTCTCAAATGCTGGTAGAAACATTTAGTAGATTTACATTCTGCTCCCACTTCGTAGCATCTATTTTTTATTGAATTTTTATTTGCTTATATTAATTAGTTTATTAACTTTATATCCCTGCTGTACCCCACTCCTTCATTCCCTTTCAATCCTACCCTCCCTCCCCCCCTCATCTCCTCCCTGCCCCTCTCTAAGTCCACTGATAGGGGAGGTCCTCCTCCTCTTCCATCTGACCTTAGTTTATCAGGTCTCTTCAGGACTGGCTGTAATGTCCTCCTCTGTGTGCCTAGCAAGGCTGCTCCTCCCTCTGGTGTGGGGAGGTTAAAGAACCAGCCATTGAGTTCATGTCAGAGACAGCCCCTGTTCCCCTTACTAGGAAACCCACTTGAATACTGAGCTGCCATGGCTCCATCCAAGCACGGAAATCATGAAATTTGCAGGCAAATGGTGGGATCTAGAAAAGATCATCCTGAGTGAGGTATCTCAGAAGCAGAAAGACACACAGGGTACATACTCACTTATAAGTGGATACTAGACCTATAAGATAGGATAAACATGCTAAAATCTTTACACCTAAAGAAGCTAAACAAGAAGGTAGCGTCTATTTAAACTAAGTATACCCATAGTCCACAACCCTGTTAACTCCAGGAATATGCTTAAACACATGTGCTTAATCTGTTCAGCAAACATCATACACAGGAGGCTGTCTAGCGTCCCTATGGAATACGTACACAGTGAAGCACTAGGTGGCAATGAGAGTGAAGAGCCTAATCCAGTCTCACAAGCAATGGAGAAGGAAGACCATATGGATAGAGTAACATAACAGTAGTAAGACAAGAAAAACAAAAATCTGCTGCTAGACTAAAGATCATGATCGACACCTCTAGAATAGAGGATGGGAGAGACACTGGCAGAGAGCACAGCCTCTCTGGTGCTGGGAGTTTGACTTTTGATCCATAATGGCTACCTAACTGCTTTTGCTTTCCAAGGAATCTTTGACCTGTACGTTTATCAGCTTAATGGTCTAAAAAAAGGAGGAGGGAGGAACGACCCCAAGTCCTCATGCTTGCAGGGCCAGCATCAACTTGGCCATTTCCTGAGCCCTTGGGAGTTGATCCTTGAGTTATATAGTACATATATTTGTCTGTTTACTATACTTCAAAAAAAGTAATCTCGAGAAATTTCATAACAGCGGCGCTCAAGTTACAAATTATCTCTCCAATTAAGAGAAAATAGTCTTGTAAAAATGAAAAGGATTCTGTTTTGGAAACTCTAAGCGGGGGATAGGACTAGAAGCTGTTGTGAACTCAGCCCACTATTCTAATGATGACCAACATGTCACTTCAGATAGTAAACTAACCAAGGTACAGAAGTCTGTATAGTTTCACAGATGTATGGGTCTCAAAGGGATCCCACTTTATCACAGACACACTTGAGCATCAGGCATCATAGAGCCCTCTTGAAGCCTGACCTCCTTTCAATAGCTTGCAATAAAGGCTTCCAATCCCTCTGCCTCAGACTTTTTATAATGATAAACAATCTCTGGAAATGCAAGGCAAGACTATTCTGTGACAGATCCAAGAGCAGTGACCTTGCATTTTTGCCCTTCACTTTTGCCCTTTTCTAAGTATGAGCGTTTACAACGTGCTCCAGAACACAGAGACACACAGGCCAGCCAAATTAGCTTCCTATCACTGAAACAGGTAATGCCAGGAATTCACATAGCCCAAGATTGCTGGGGTAGAGTTCACGCTGACACACACACACCCTAGTGTGTGAAGTTAGGGAGCAGGCAGCTCCTGGACTTGGGTGGCCACAAGGCACACCCCAAAGTCCTTTTAAATTAACAAGTAGAGACAGGCAGCTCAGGGTAACAAACCAAGTGACTGCACAAGCCAGAACTGAAAGCAAAGTCTGCCTGAGGTGAGTGATTCCACCAGGCAAGTGCATCCAAAGCTGACATGGCATGATATCATGTTAAAGGAGGGTGCATTTTAGGAATCGATGTGAGTCCTGTGGGCTCTGATAATTTGGACCATTTATTTTCAGAGTTTCTATTTTTTTTAATTGATAAACTAGAGACAATGTCCCCTGTTTGTACAGATGAGAGGAAATACACAAAACACAAACTCTGACTTGATCAGGACTAGTCCTCAGACTATGGCCCAGGAAGGGAAGGCCCTTTTCTCTCCACTTACCCCAAAAAGTCTCCTAGTGAAGTTCTATGCTGGGCTCTGGCATTTAAGTTGCAACTAGCCTAACACAATACTCCCTAACTTCATCTTAGCCCCTCTTTATCTTATATTTACAACGTATATCTTATATTTACAACCACATCTTCTATATCTTCGGCCTACATTTGTTTGTTTTTGTGATGTGGAGAACTGAACCTGGAGCTTCGTGCTAGGCAGGCAAGCACTCTACCATGGACCTATATCCTCTAGCCCTGTCTTGAGCAAATGAACAGCTCTGTATGGTATTGCTCGCTGCTGTCCCCAGTACATGAATAAAGGGACTGCCTACTTTGGAAGTGCAAAAAAAACATTTTATATGACCAGCATAATACAGGATGCATGAATGTTCTCATTCACTAAATGTACTTATCTGACTCTGGAAAGACAAATTGGCAAGAAAAGACCTAAAACAAACACCTAGGAGATTCTTCAAATTCACATGCTATTGAAAAAGAATTAACTGCATTAGCTTACTTTTAACATCTATCCAATTTGACTCAGATTCCACTGCTACTCACAGCTGGGATTTGGGGGTGCATATACCCATGGACATCCATTCGGAGGCCAGAGGAAGACATTTGGGCACCTTGTGTCCACCTCACTGTCTTGAGACAGGGTTTCTCACTCAATCAAAATCTCACTGTTTAGGTGAGTAGCTTGCCAGTAACTCTTGGGATCCATACATCCCGACTCCAATGCCAGGGTTACAAGCAAAAGCAGCCATCCTCAAGTTTGCAACCAGGGGCTGGGAATTCAAACTCAGGTCCCTGTTCTCTCAGAGCTACACTGAATCCCCTCCCGAGCCTCCAGGTTTCCTCTAACACTGAAGTAAAACACAACTCTGCAAAACCCTGTATCAAAAACTCCAAAAAAGTGACAGGCAGAAATATATAAAAACAGGTCAAATCTTGCATTGTGATATCTGAAAATAAAGAGTCAAAGACTTAATTCTTATGTTTAAAAACAAAACAAAACACAATAAAAAAACAATAAATTTACTATAAATAGGATAAAATGGTTATATTCAGATAAGGTTCAAAAATGGCTACCTTGAGTATATGGATAGCCCTTATTTAATCCTTAGACCATGTCCCAACTTTAGATAACACATTTAATATCCCACAGATAGGAAGCAGAGCTAACTATTCCACTGTACTGACTGAACAGTCCTGGCAATTCCTTTGCCGCATGACAAAAATTTATCACATTTGTGCCCATCATGGACCTCTGAACTGTGCCATCTGTGGGCTTACCGGGTATTCATCTCCTGACACAGCTACATAGCATATGTAGAACTTGGAAGCCGTTGAACTTGGTCCTTTTACTACTCAAAGGTGTTTTTAAACACTGGACAGAATCAATCACAAAGTAGATTTTAATCAGACAACCAGGAAAATAAAGGTCCCCCCAAATCTCTGCTGAAGACTCTCTGCTGAAGAACTCTGAGGAAAGGTCCCTCCAGGAGGAGCCAGCTTGGCCCATAAGGCACTTCTTAGGTCCACTTTGTGTGTATCCTAACCACCTCTTAATCATCTGTAAGAAATGGGTCTTGTGAATTCACTGCCTCAAACCTTGCCTGTGAAACAGGAGCCTAGACTCACTGAGTGTCAATTAGATTCAAACTGCTTGACCCAGGCCAAGCAAAGAAATGAGACATTATATGACTGCCCCTGATTATCACTGTCCTATCATTGTCCTCAACTGTCCTATTGGTCTGGGGGTAGTCTGGAAGCCAGTCACCGTTTTCCTTACACAGACGCTCCCCTAACACCCCTGAGGAGACACATCTGAGCGAAACATAATTTCCAACACTTTCTCTGATCGCTTACAATGGACAGCTTTAAATGAGGAACAGAAACTACTTCTGGAAGAAAGTCGAAACAGAGGGTAAGGCACCCTGGAACTGTCATCAGCCACATATATTCACTGGCGCCAAGCCAGCGCTCCCCACCCATCCTTGGGCTACCAGACCCTGCCACGGATGGCCAAATGTCCTTTAAGTTTTCAAAACTCCTCATCACTGGAGGGGGAAATTTTCTATACAGCCAAAATAAAATAAAACCACTTTCATCATATCTGATAGCAGTTTGGGAGCCAAATGTTAAAGGAAAAGATTACAATTTGCGAGTGTGTGCCAGCCAGTGGTGCTCTGCGGCTCCATCCGAAGCAGCTCTGAAAATCAGAATGCCAACTCTGGGACCACACAAGGCCCCCACCACAGCCTTGCCTGCTCGCCGCAGGGACGGGGACAGCTGGGGTCATGCCAACACGTGGTTCATCAGGGAATTCCTCACAGGGCTGGCAAAGGTGGCATCTGAGTGTTTGTGTGTGTTAGCTCCACTCATGGAGGCAGCCTGGCTGCTCAAGGGCCAAGAGATGAGAGGGAATTACCTCACAAGTCAGGCTGTGCAGCGTTTGACACAGAATCCCACTGGCTCTGATTTCCTCCATGACTCAGAACTTATTTTTCCCTCAAAAACGCTACCCATTCCCACACACTACAGAAGGCCCAATCTCTCCTGGCTTTGACACAGCAGACCAACTCCCTAAGACAGGACTCCTCCATTCTTCAAACCCATCTCTTTTCCCCCGTTCTTAATCTCCATTTTCAAAGCCAATTTCAGTTACAATCTAATGTAACTTGGACTGTACCATTCCACAGGGAGACACACAGATAAAGACTTATGCTGGAATTCCTTATGTTGAGTAGGGAGAAAATTCACCCCAGGTAGCCCAGGGCAGACGCTTAACACAATGAAAAGTATGGCCTAGGGGCAGTGAGAGAGCTCCTCAGGTAGAGCAAGGGAGCTGACTGCTCAGACAAACTGAATTCCATCCCTGGAACCCACATGGTAGAAAAAAAAAAAAAAACAAGCTCTAACCTCCACAAGCTCAATATGGTACACAAAGGCCCTTCCCCACCTATATAAAAATAGATAGATCAATAGGTGATACATACATACATACATACATACATACAAACATACATACATACATAGGTACATAGATAGATAAGTTTTAGAATCCTGGTTGCACCTACCACCACTCAAAGCCTCAAATCCAGACCTCCTTTGTGATATCAAAAAGTACATCTGAATTCTTGACGTCCCCCAGGAACTCGAGCAGAGTCATGCGCCAGGTCAGTCTCCTCCCTGCTACCAGTTTCCTTGGCTCCCTGTGCTCACTGAACAACTGTAGCAGATCAAATGATTATATTCCCAGGGCACTTCCCAGAGCACAGCCAGGAAGCTTCCTGGAGACTCAGCCCAGCCTGGCCCTGCCCTGGGTGGCACCCTCTGACCTGGGTGTTGCCTTTTGGGAAACTATGTTGATATCAGAGAAGCTGACCTCCCTAGATACTTGGTCCCTCTCCAAACCACCAAATACTCTCTACTTTCCATCCGCTGCTTCCACCACTGGACACCTGTTCACAACTTTTAAAAAAAGAAATTAGTAAAAAGGAAACAAGAAATTGAGATCCTGAAGGCTGATTTTTCACATAAAGCCAAAAGAAGAAAAGGGGTGTGGACAGTGTCTGGTTTAAATCTGCTAGATATATATGGAGTGAGGATGGAAGCAAGCACATGGTGGAGGGAGACAGCGGGGACAACTCAAAGCAGACGTCCTTCTAAGGACAGGACAGTTGTGTGCTTTCGCATGTCGTTGCTAGAAAAGGACGCAGACGTGGTCATTTTACAAGTACATTTCCTATAGTTCTGGAGGCTTGGAAGTTCAGGGCCAGGAGATCCACATCTGGTGATATGGAAAGTGAGAAATAATGGATAGGAAAAAAAGAAGAAGAAGATAAAGGGAACAGACAGATTCTTTCAGCCCCAACCATTCTTCCTTCATCTGATCCACCCCTCAATAACGGCATTAACCCATCCATTCAGGAGAACAGAGCCATGTCACCTTAAGTATCCTACCCCCAAAACTATTGCACCGAGGGTAAGGTCCCAACATTGGGAGGCACATTCAAACCACAGTAAATAAGATCATTTGTGTGTGTGTCTGTGTGGGTGTGTGGAGTATGTAAATGTATAAGCATATTGTTGTGTGTGTGAATGTATTTGTGTATGAGTGGTGTGTATGCATTTGTGTAGTATGAGAGGAATGGTGTATGTGCCTATCTATGTGTGCATGCATATGTGCATATGTGGGTGATATGTATGTGTGTGTCAAAAACACACACAAGTAGATTTGTATGACGTGCATATAAATCTGTGTAGGTGCATATTCAGGTAAACATGTGTATATGTATTATGTATGCATTGCGTTGTTTAGATATATATGTGTATTATATTGTTTGTATATGTGTGTATGCTTGTGTGTGCTGTGTGTTATATTGCTACATTTATGTGTTGCATATGTGTATTAAAATGTGTGTTTGTGTGCACATGTGTATATTGTATGTATACATGTGTGGTATGTGTTACTAGTACATACTTGTAAGTGCAGGAACAGATGAAGACCAGAACAAGAGCCTAAGTGTCTTTTTAATAGTTCTGCCTTACTGCCTTTGAGTAAGGTCTCTCAATGAACCCAAAGCTCAGTTTTTCATCCATGATCTGCATGTCACTATTCCTTAATATTTGGGTTAGAGGACGTGCCACCATGCCTAGCCTTTTACCTGGGTGCTAGAGCTTCAAACACAGGTCCTCATGCTTGGAGAACCCCTGTTCTCACGATCAGAAACACACACACACACACACCAGCATCAGTGCAGCATGTGCCACAAGGTAGTCTGTCTCCAAAGGAGAAAAAAATCTTGGGGTTCTGCTCAACCATGGAACACTAAGGGACTCCTTAAAAAACACAAGTTGCTCAGCTATATTCATAGCAGCTTTATTTGTAATAGCCAGAACCCAGATGTCCCTCAACAGAGGAATGGCTACGGAAATTGTGGTTCATTTTCACAATTGAATCCTATTCAGCAATTTAAAAACAAGGAAATCATTAAATTTGCAGGCAAATGGATAGAAATAGAGACAATCATCCTGAGTGAGGTAATCCAGAGCAGAAAGACACACAGGGTATATAGTCACTTATAGGTGAATATTAGACATATAATATAGGATAAACATGTTAAAATCTATAGTCCTAAAGAAACTAAACAACAAGGAGGACCCTAGGGAAGATGCTTAATCCGCATTCAGAAGGGCAAACAGGATATACATCAGAAGCAGGAGAAAACAAGGAACAGGGAAAAAACCTACAACAGAGGGCCTCTGAAAGAATCTACCCAGCAGGGTATTAAGACAGATGCTGAGACTCAGAGTCAAACTTTCAGCAGAGTGCAGGGAACCTTAATGAAGAATGGGGACAGAAGCTCCAAAAGGAGACCAACAGAGCCAAAACATCTGGCCTCAGAGGGGCCTGTAGAGACTGATGCTCCAACCAAGGACTATGCATGGAGAGGACCTAGATGTAGCACATGGCAGATCAGCCTCCATGGTTACCTAGTAAGGGCAGCAGGGGCTGCCTCTTTGATCACCTCCCCCTGCGGAGGGCAAGGGGACAGCCTTGTCAGGCTACAGAGGAAGGCAATGCAGCCAGTCCTGATGAGACCTGATAGATAGGCAAGGCTCAGATAAATGAGGAGAGGGACCTCCCCTATCAGTGGACTAGGGGAAGGACATAGGGAGGAAGATGGAGGGAGGATGGGACCAGAAAGAGATGAGGGAGGGGGCTACAACTGGAATACAAATTGAATAAATTGTAATAAATAATAAATTTTAAATAATAAATTTAAAAAAATTTAAATTAAAAAAAAAGAAGAAATTCCCAACACTACTGTCTCAAAAGAAAGGAGTCATTTCCATTCCAAATGCCAGAATCCAGTTAGGAACCTAGGAATCTTTCAGGTTGCAGCTCCCTTTCTATTAATGGAAGCTCTATCAACGAAAGCCCATCCGTCCATCCCATCATTTAAAACAGAACAAATACTAGCACCTTCCACTGAGTCAAATGGTAATGAGAAGAAAAGAAGATAGAGATGGATTCTTAGAACATTTCAGTCGTTCTTCCATTCTCTCAAAAAAGCAAACTGCACCAAAGGAAAGCAACTCCAGTTCAATTCTCCTTCCTGCCCTCCCACCTTCCAACTATAAATGAAGCAGCCTTCCCGTTGACAGCTCCCAGTGCTGTCAGAGATCTGTGACTCACGGGTTTAGACCTGCCTTTTCCAGAACACAACTCTATCTGCTTAGTGTGGAACCACAAGAACAACACCAGAAAAATACCACCACCCCTGGAGAAAATTAGCTAGCGTGAATACATAACCTAATGTCTATATTTACCTATGTAAGGGGGAGAAAAAAAAACTCTTAGAAATTCAACAGTTTTTGCCCTGGCAACATAATTCTAATTCCAATCATATATGACTAAGTACCTTCATTTAAAAATAGCTTATTAATTTCACATCCCTCCCACATAGCATAAAACAGTTTTATTTAAAGGGGAAGGGATAAAAGCAAGCACTCAAAGGATCCCTAAAACACAATGCCACTTAGCAGGAATGAAGAATTGACATTCCGGGAGCTAAGAGGCAGGTTTGGTTCAAATAAATTTTCTCTTCTACTTTATAAGTTTGTTATGATATAAAGTCAAGTATATAACTGAGACTAATTACAATCAAATGGCAAACAGAAATAGAATACAGTATAGCTACTAAACACAGATCGAGAACAATTGTGTATGATCTGTTTATTAAACAAAGTTAGGATACTCAATTATATAAACTGTTCAGAGAGAACAAAAGGACTATCAAACAAAACAAACAAACAAAATAAAACAAAAACCCACCCACCACATCTTCTCTCCTGTACCCAAGAATGCAACAGAGATAGTAGGTTTGAGGTTAGGTGGGATGGTCAAGTCGTTATCAGGTAAAGCTGAAAACACTGTATGTCACGGGTAACTATTAAGTAAAATAAAATACTCAAGACAGAAGTCTACAGTGGGGATTTCACTTGGGGAGTTGCCAGCATACAGATGAAAAATATAAGTTCCATGACTGAATAACACATCACCTGAAAAATTATTCACAGAGGATGGGACCAAGGACTAAGCCCAAAGAAACAACATGGAAGGGTTAAGAAGCAGGAAAACCAGACCAAGTAACTTAGGGTGGACCATGCAAAGGCTTACAAGGAGGTGCAGACCCCCTCCATGGTGCTCCTGAAAGAGTTAGATGGCGGATCTGAGGAATAACTGGTGCATTAATATCCTTCATATATTATCCACAATCCTGCAAGCACAGTTACTAAACCACTAATAACATTTCTTCAGCAAAGGGAAATGTGTAGGGGGAGGGGGCAAATATTGACACCAATGGAAACCTTGTCAAACCACTCATCACTAAAAAAAAAAAAAAAAAAAAATGCAGCATATTGGAATGCTGAACCAGAGCTCTGCAGGGTGTAGCTCTCTAGACTTGAGCCCACGCTCAAAGCCAAGCCTACAATATGGTTGGAGGTCTACCATAGTACAATAAATACAAGTCTTCTAATTGGGAGGCTTACAGTAGTTAAAAAGCAATCATGTGCTAACTGACACACTCTCATACAATGATTGCATGTCATGGAGAAAGAAACTAGCATCATTACAACAGTACTTCAGGGAAAAAACAACAAAAACAAAAACAAAAAATGGAAGAAAGAAAGAGAAATGAAATGAGAAAAGTGCTATGTACTTTGTTGTCTTCATGAATGTGCACAAAATTAAAATTCTGAGAAACTCTGCAGCAAAAGATCTCTTTCCCTTATACTTTTAATTTTTCACTGCTTGAGCTTTTGGGAATCTTTAAGGCTATTACTTTTACTGAGTCATTTTCCAGTTATGAAATTTTGACATACTACCTAATACTTAACTAGTTAGTACATGGAATGAGAACCCAGACTCCAAAACTTAAAGAAACTTTTCCACATTTGAACAACTATTAAGCTGTGATGAGAACCCCAAGCAGCCTCAAGACCCTGCCTCAGTTGTCACAAATGCCTTCTATCATAGCTTTTTTAAAAAATAATAATAATAATTAAAAAGCACTTACTTCTTAACCCTGAAAAGAACTTTCTTTATCATACCCTAAAATATTGCTATCTATACTTTTTCAAAATATCAGATTCAAAGCCAACAAATTTCTTCCTGAATCTGTCTTCAAAACATAGAAAGTCAGAAGCTCCCTAAAACACAGATTCTATTATGCTGGATGGTGGTGCTCATTTGAGGTTTCCACTGATGGAAAGTTCCTAATGGTCTTCTCAAAAGACTCAAAAGTGAATGAAGTAGCTTGATAATAATTATCCAAGAGAAAATGCCACTGCGAATCATTTCCTAGCCCTTCCTGCTACCAGGCCCTGAGTGTGGGCTCTGAGTAAGAGGGAGCAGACAACTGTAAAATAGAAAGAGGAGCTGGGGTAGAGATCCGTGCAAGAGTGCCTCCTATGTGTGAGGCCACTCATCCTCAGCACCCAGAAAACAAAGCTCGATTATAAAAGTGCAAGGGTAAATGGAAACACCATGTAACTTCTCAAAGATAACTTTTTCAGACTGGAGAGATGATTCAGTGGTTAAAAGCACTGGCTGCTCTTCCAGAGTGTCTGAGCTCAATTCCATGAAAGCATGTGGCATCTCACAGCCATCTGTGAGACTCCAGTCCCAGGGATTCTGGCGTCTGAGGACAATTTATACAGGTGGTACACCTGCCCAGATGCAGGTAAAGCATCCAGACAAAAAACATACATATACACATATGTATATAATGTATATATATGTATATATAATATATACACAAAAAATATACTATATAATATAGTATATATGTAGTATCTTTTTAATATATGTTATTTAACATATATTATTAATATATATTACTTAACAAAAGGATACCTTTGTTTCAGTGTTAAGAATAAATAGTGAGAGCCTGGGATTGTGGCTCTGTAGAAGAGTACTTGCCTATCATATGGAAGATCTTAGGTGGAAAAAGATGAAAGAAGGAAAGGAAGGAAGGGACGGAGAGAGACACACTGAGCCAGAAAGAGGAAAAGGAGAAGAGGAAAAGAAAGAAGAGAGGGTTATACAAATTAAACAATTATTTGAAGTGCTTGCTGCATCAATAAGATTTCCTTGCTGAT
>CM053745.1:45499172-45525271 GCA_028658305.1 Pachyuromys duprasi | reverse complement strand
TCTGTTAGGAATTTCTAAATATTCTGAGAGTATTACCAAGTCTCCTATGCACACCACTGAAAATGAGTAAATATGCTTGAATTTAATACTGTTTATTGGCTTTCAAATTCAGGTTAATATAACCCTGCGTGACAATGAACTTTCAAATTCAATATACACTAAGTTAGATGCCTTTTACATTGACTTACATTTTCTGCAGTAAATTTTGATTTTCTCTATTTTGTGGTTTGGTTTTAGGGGTTATTTTGTTTGTTTTTGAGATGAGTCTTATGCATTAACAACTCTAGGTGCTAAGATTACAGGTATAAGCCACCAATTCTCATTTTCAAAACCTTCCAGGATAATGAATGAAATTACTCCCCAGCCCTCTCACTTCTATTCACCACATCTGATCCTGAGCCAATTCTACTAATTCTTCCCAAGAAACTTTCTTGTATCATACCTCATAGACTCACTGTCATTATCCCTGGCCATAAGTTAGAACTTAACTTTTTTTTTTTTCTTTTTTGGTTTTTCCAGACGGGGTTTCTCTGTGTTGCCTTGGCTCTCCTAGACTTGCTTTGTAGACCAGGCTGGCCTCAAACTCAGAGATCTGCCTTCCTCTGCCTCCCAAGCCTGGCTTTAGAACTTAAACTCTTAAGTGGCTGAACCATCTAATCCCCAAGGGGTCCCAATTCCAGCTTCAGCGCCAAAAAGCAGGGTCCAAGACAAACCACTGTATTTCCTTCAACTTCAGTTCCCCAACACAGAAGCTCATCGAGTCTAGCTCGTAAGAATCACATGACCACCTATATTCTTTCACAAATGCAATACAATGTCTGCCTAGACTGCCTCCCCTAACCCTGAAGACCTTTCTAAGGCAATCCTCTCCAGGAATAGAGGCCAGCTTACATAATCTGATGAGTCATCTCGATGATTTTGATGCAAGCTAAAAAGATCAAAACATTGAAAGGTAGGCTGACAAGATGGCTCAGTGCTAAAGGTACCTGCTGCAAACGCCTGATGATATCTCAGAACCTGTTTTAAAATGGAAGGAGAGCACGAACTCCATAAAGTAGTCTATCTTCTGACCTCCGTCCACGTGCCACAGTGGGCCCACACACGTACACCATATACATACATAATAATAAGTATTATAAAATATTGAAAGCCACTGCCCTTGAAACACAGCAAACTAATGTTTCACCTAAACTCAAAGGAGAACTTCACCAAATTTGGCTGCTTTTCTGAAAAAGGAAATTAAACTGAAACATAATTCATCTATCTTTACCCAACTCGAGTTCAATAATAAACAATAAAACACTCAAAGAACTCAAAAGTTAGTGCAAAGCCTGGAGCTCCTGCCAAGGACTTTCAAGTGTTGACTAAGAAATAAAAGAACACTCAAAAGAGTTCACTGTGCTTAGGCATGCTTCAGAAAGCTCTACACAGGGTGCTCTGGACCAGGGATTGAAAGGTCAAGGAAGGTCACTGAGTTGATTATTTAACACTCCATAAGTAGCAACGCCCCACGGTTTCCAGGGGAGAACACCGAAGCTAAAAACGGGAAAAGAGAAAAAGCATATCTTCAGTTACACAGAACAAAATGTCTTAAGCAGTGCTGAGGACATTTCCGCCATAAGATTTCAGAAAGGCCAGTCCATGCCAGCTTTAACAGTGGTGCTCAGAAGGAAAAGACACCGCTGTCACGTGTCATAACTTCCTAATACCTTGCACTCCTAATCTACATCCCTGAAGACTGGTGAGAAGTGTCTAGACGGTGCTTTATATTACCTAAACTTCCTTCATTTACAATACTCTGAGCTAAATGTCAGAATGATACATCTAATATGACAGGAAATAAAATAAGCTCGAACACAATGACACTTTCCTAGAAATTCTGTACAATCACAATGTCCACAACGTTTGCATGAACGTAATTACTTATAAATGGCGTCAGAAGGCACCAGACAGAAGGGAAAACAAACCAACTTCAAAAAATAAATACAAAATGTGGATGAAGAAATATGTACAGTGGCTGCACAGAGAATTAAATTGCCACCATGGAAGGGCATGTATGAGTCCTTTCGATTAAAAATTAAGTGTGAACAAGATGTAAGAGGCTCGAGGCTCTGGATTCAAATCCCGGAGATTTGAATACTTCCAAATATCTCCAAAGAAGAGAGAACTGGAGGAAAGTCAACTTGAAGAAGTCATAAATTAAAATTTATTTGGGGACTAGAGAGATAGCTCAGAGGTTAGGAGCACATACTGCTTTTCCTAGAGGACTCAAATTTATTGGCCAGGACTCAAGTCAGGTGGCTAACAACCACCCGTAACCACAACTCCAGGGAATCTAATACCCTATTCTGGAGCCTGTGAGCACTGAATTCCGACACAAGACACACATATGTACACATAATTGAAAATTTTTTAAAATTTTAATTGTTTTCAAATTGTAATCAATGTTATGGTCACTGATAACTGAAAACTAATAAGCGATTATTAAGTCATTCTAATAAGAGATTATTAAGTCATTCTTCAACAGTAATTCTAATATATAATTTTTTATTTTAATTTTTATTAATTACACTTGATTCACTTTGTATCCTCCCATAAACCCCTTATTCCTCCCTCCCAATCTCACCTTCCCTCCCCCTTCTCTACCTGTCACAGAGGGCCCCTGAAAGGCTCTGCCCTGCAGAGTATCAAAGCAGATGCCGAGACTTATGGCCAACTGTTGGGCAGAGTGCATGGAATCTTACGAAAGATGTGGGAAATAGTAGGATAGGGAGAGGACAGGAACTCCACAAGGAGAGCAACAGAACTAATACATAATTTTTAAAGTAAGTTTTCAGGGTAACTAGAATGATAGCTCAAAGGCTAGGAGCACTTACTGCTCTTACAGAGAACCAGAGTCTAGTCCCTGGCAGACAAATTGTGGCTCACAGCTATCTGTAACTCCAGTTGTAGGAGATCCAATACCCTTTTCTTGCCCCCACAAACACCAGGCACACATTCACTGTACAAACAGATGCGCAGACCAAAGCATCATACACATAAAATAAAAATAATTTAAGTAAACTTTTAAATAACATAATCCCAAATTTCTACTTAATCTTCCAAAAGATCATAAGAAAGGAACCAAACGTCAGGTTGTGGGAATACTTCAGAATGTGTAGGAAGTATTAAAAATAATGTACTTATACCAGTATGGCAAGATAACCCTAAAGTTGATGCTCATCAACAGCTGTGTAGCTACCCCACTGTTGAAGAAGGGAAGTCATGCCTAATGCTTTTGTGCTGATTTGAATATGAATGGCCCCATAGGCCTATACATTTTAATGCTTAATCACCAGGGATTGGAACTGATTGAAAGGATTAAAAGGATTAGAAGGTGTGGCCTTACTGGAGTGGGTGTGACTTTGTTGAATGAAGTATGTCACTGGGGGTGGGTTTTGAGGTTTCAAAAATTCACACAGGGCCCAGGCTCTCTCTCTTCCTCTCTTCTTCTCTCCCTCTCCCTCCCCCCTCTGCCTGCACATCAGGATGTATACAGCTCTCAGCTACTGTTGAAGCACGTGCCAGCATACTGCCATGCTCCCAACTACGATGATAATAAGCCTCTGAAACTGTGAGCAAACCCCCACATAAATGCTTTCTTTCATAAGTGTTGCCTTGGTTATAGTGTCTCTTCACAGCAATAGAACAGTGATGAGGACCACTGTAAATGTAGTCAACTACCTAGAGCTAGTGAAGTCATGGATCTTAGAGAAAAACCTCCTACCGACTCCTCGAAACCACTACAGTCCCTAGTTGTATCCTAAATATGTATCCTCACACCCACAAATAAGTGTTGCTCTTTCTCCTCCTCAGAGAAGCTTCTCTTTAGAGCAAACAGCAACAACTACAGGAGGCTACCAACAGGTGAAAAATGCGGAGAACAACAGATGATGAGTTTCCCATTTCCATTGAATAAAATCTCCAAAATCTCACTATACCTAAGGTTCAAGGAACATCACAGAAGAGGGTGGGGAAAGCCTGTAAGGGCCAGAGGATTAGGAAATATGCCACAGGTTTTGTCACTGTGTGTGTGTGTGTGTGTGTGCATGACGTGTGTATGTGTGTGTGTGTATGTGTGAGCGTGCATGACGTGTGTGTACATAATTCTTAAAAACATCTGAAAAATGACAATACTAATTGGCATGCCAACACGGATGGGAGAAATCTCATGAGTTCCCAATGCTAGATAAAGAGCTACAAGGGCTTAAAGGCTGCTAAGACGGGAAGAATTCTTCCCCAGGAATGAGCCCCATAACTGGATTCCCAATATCAAGTAGCCAGCCCTAAAAATGAGCACATATGAGCAACACTGAGGTTGTACTTATATATTATCCATGTGCATGTGTGTGTGTGTGACAATACTGATTAAAGGCGGGAAATTCATAAATTTGAGCAGGAGGAAGAAAGCTTTGAGGGGAAAAAAAGGAGGAAATAATGTCAATACAGTACACACACAAATATATGGATAAATAATGAACTTTTAAAAAAGAATTTAATTTAAAAATAGAAGTTTAGACAGGTATGGTGGTACACGCCTTTAATCCCAGCACTGGGGAGGCAGAGACAGGCAGATCTCTGTAAGTTCAAGGCCGTCCTGGTCTACCAAGTGAGTACAAGAGGCAAGACTACACAGAGAAACCCTGTCTCAAAAAAATAAAGAATAGAAGTTGTGCGTGAGCAAGAGATACAGATCAGTGGAAGAGCTCTTACCTAGCATCCATAAGACCCTGAACTCACCCCCTACAACAAAGCAAAAGCCAATGGGAACTTTTCTGTGAGAAAGGCCTTCCTTCTTCTGTTTTCACCCCTTTTTAATTTATTTCAAAAGGAACTAACCTTTAGACATAATTACTTACTTCTAACTTCTTAATAATACCCTTTCCATGTTTATTATCTAAAATTAGAGGATACATCACCCACATGTAAACAAGTCTTTGGAGGAATAATACAAGCAATCATCCCAAAATAATAAGCTAAATAAGAAGCATTATGCTTTGTTGTATAATTTTGTCTTTTTTTTATGTTCCTAGAGACTGAACCTAAAACCTAAAGCATTCTAAGCAAGTGTTCTAACATTGTGTGACCCTCAAGGCCTAATTTTATTTTTGCTTAGATTTATCATGAAGAAACAAAACTATTTCACTTTCATATTTCATCCTAAGAAGATTGTCAAATACTGTTCTCTATAAAATAAATCCAAATGTATATAATTTCTTAAAGTAGTAAAATGCCTAAAGATTAAAGGGGAAACGAGCTTTTTCTAAATCTCTGGTTTCCATGCCTTCTGATTTAGATTTATTGGTATAAAATTCTTAGTTTAATCTCAGTAGCAAGTAAAGAGGAAGAAAATGATCCTGAGAGCACTCAGAGGTTCCTTGTAGCCTTATCTGTGTGGCAGGTGGAGTCCATAGGCTTGTCACCACCATTCCTAACCAAGACAATGTCTGGCTGAGTCCAGTGACTGCCCGTCTGGTTCCTCCACATTCTCCCCCTAGCAATATTTATCCTCCAATGACAGCTCCTTCATTTCCCTCAGGCCTATTCCTCCCCACGGCTAAAATTACATCCTCATCTAAGTGATGTGCCCTCTTACAACCCTCTTCATCACTACATTTTCAGCCACAGAGCCGTTAGTTCCTCTTCAAAGAAAACTGTCACACAGATTGTACATACTGTGCAGTTCTAGGAATGGAAGAGAATCAACTTTCATACAACATGTTAGTAAAATTCTTGGTATTATCTGAATATTTGTGTCTTGTCTAACAGTGAGGCCCTTTGCTTGTAGTAACTCATTTAATTCTCACAGTGGTTCCTCTGCAGTAGGGTCTAGTGTTGCCTTTGTTATGTTTTATAAGAAGGAGGATAGACAGGTGTTGTAATAACCAGGGTTCTCTAGAATGAATATGTGTGTTTGTGTGTGTGTGCTATTACATTCACATATACTATATATAAGTATATATATATATAGATTTTAATAAATCTTATATATACTATGGTCCAGCTAATACAACAATGGATGGTTATGAATAGAAAGTCCAGGAATCCAGTAGTTGTTCAGTTCATGGGGCTGGATGTCACAGCTGGTCTTCATTAGATGCCAGAATCCCAAAGAAGTAGATTCTCACGCCAGTTAAAGAATAGACTTGATAGCATGGCAAGAGCAAGCAGGCAGGGGTGAAAAAAAAAAAAAAAAAACAACTTTCTTTCATGTCCTTAAATAGGCTTCCAGCAGAAGGTGTAGCTCAGATGAGAGGTGGGTTTCCCTAGCTCAAATAATCTGGATTAAAGATGTGTCTTCCAACCTCAAAGATCTAGACTAGAAGATTTTTCACACTTCAAATTAAGCAAAAGTCCATCACAGTGTGCCCTCCATTTTGGGGGTTTTAGTTAATCCCAAACGAAGTCAGACTGAACTCCAAAGACAGCCGTGACAGACAGAGAGTCCACAGATGACAGCAGCTGAGCTTAGACTAATGATCAGTATATATAGCTTCCTCTCCTGGATAGCTTTATGAATGAGGCCACATGGAGCCTAATCCCAAAAACAGCTGTCCACTCCATCCATTTGATCTGTAGATTTGCCCAAGGCATGAGGAAAATTTGGATACCATACAAACAGTTGCAGCTGTAGTGTAAGCTTCTCAAGGTTACTATATACAGTAGTGTTATATTCTCTTAACTGACTTTGATATCCAACTGGATCCAGAAAGAAGGCCACTCTCTTACAGGTAAGACATGGCATTGTCCTTGGAAAGGTCATGTTCCTACTGTTAATTGCTCCAGAGTAAAACAGTTTCTAAGACAGAATAACAGAACATTTCTAGAAAACATACTGAATTCTTATCTATGTTTTTGAAGGGAGGAGGGACAAGGCCAACTTAGAGTCACATTTCAACAGTACCCAAAGATTGTCAAAAATAAGTATACTTTTTCTGCACATAGCGGCACACTCTTTTAATCCTAGGTCTTAAGAGGCAGAGACAGGTGGATCTCTGTGAGTTTGGGTCAGCCTGGTCTACATAGTGAATTCCAGACCAACCAGGGATACATAGTGAGACCCTGTCTCAAAAATGTGACCTATGTATTGAGGAGTGTGAGGTACATAGGTCATCCACTATGGTTGAAAGCATGGTAATTATCCATCAAGGGAGAGATCAGACCACTAGAAGGCGTGTGGCAACTCCTTAGGGACTTACATCTCAATCATGGTGATTATAACGCAATTGTATCCATTACCAAAGTTAAAACTGTATACACAAAGTAGATGAATTTGAGTAGAAGTATATTGTACCACAATAAAGTATTCTGACATCTGATGATGATTAAGAAGAGCTTCCTGGAGAAGAAAACAGCACGGATTTGAAGTTAGTAGTCACCATTTGACCAAGCAGGCAAGTACAGGAGTGGAAAGAAATACTCTGAGGAGGTCCCTTTCTAACTCAAGAAGTGAAAGAGTATTTCTCCCCAACACCTTCCTTAGGCCTCGCTTCCTGCTTCCTACTGAGAGTGTGGTCTCCATTGCTGAGTGCTGCTTAAAATACAGTTTCAGGCCACACCCCTCCCTGCCAGGACCCGAACTGCCACAATCTCCCACGTCACGAGTTTGCTCAAAGCCCTGACCTCTAGGTAAGGGTCCATAATTTCTTGCCTGTAACAACCAAAACATACAAATGCCTCCTTTATCTCCAGAACATACATTCTGCCCAACCAGCCTTTAGGAGCGCATGCCTGATACTCACACATTCACAGACTAGAAAATTCCTTCATTCGGTCATCCTGCCTCTGACCCGGACACTCAGAAAAGCCGGATTTTATAATGCAAAGTGCACCCAGGTGTGGAGCAATGTGAGGCTGTCCAGGAGTACCATTTCCTGAGCATGTAACCTTTAGCACCTCAAACAGGCCCCTCAGCACACTTTCCTATCTGTCCACTCAAGCAACCAACCTATCAGCTTGGAGGTTACACACATCCTAAACCTCAGGGCCACCATTTCCAGTCTCCGCACCAGTGCACAGTATTCTTTCTTCCTGTTTATGTGTATTAATATACTGTCTATCTGTGTTAATATAATAGCTATATGGCTCAGAAAATTTTATTATCAAATCACACCCATCCAAGTAGTTAAAGAACTATTCTTATTTTTTATTTTCCTCTCTATTCTTCCCTTGTGCACCTGCTAGCTTTGTATGACTTGGGTAATCTAAAATACTAAATGGACAAAGGAAAAGTTCCATAAAGATTTCTTCCTGGTAGTGAGTGTCACTCACATAGAACTTGGAAATAGTTTTCAGGGACTTGGTATGTGAACGGGAGCTTCCCGCAAGGAGTTCAGAGCTTGACTCATTCCTCGGACTTTGCTTTTCTGAGTCACTGTCTGATCCCACCCCACCCCTGTGCCACCCTCCCCATTTCCTCAACCCCCCACCCCGTGCTGCTCCCTCCTCTCAGCCCCTTCCCCCACACCACCCTTCGCAAGCACAGAAGAGTTTCATCTTACTGGAATTAGACTGTTCTATTTATTGTTACACTTGACGCCATGCTGACCACCTGTTTCGCACACCAGCGGCTACAGGGTCAGCAGGACTTAGGGGCAGCATGTTGTTGTAATTTTCTCTTCTTTAATCCAGTAAAATAGGTACTATAACTAACTTCTTTTTTTTTTTTCTTAGAATTTGGGCTTTAGAGTAGCTTCAGTTTAGTAAGCATTAAAGCTTTGTATTCATTTTCATAGACCTAAGTGGTGACCAAAATATCTTGTTTTGTATTTCCTTAATCGGAGACCACTTAACCTAAAGCTAAGGATAAAAGCAATTGCAATTTTCTGTGGTTGTTTTTCAAAAACTAAGCACAATAGAGTGCGAGAAACTGATAAACAAGGAACTATCTAAATAAAAGGTATTTACTAGTATCTATTTTTAGACAATTTCCGTGACAGTCTACAAAGGTCAAAGTGTGGCAGTATAATCCCTAGCAATTTAGATTAGTAAAGTTTTATAACCCTCGTCTTTTTTAAAAGATTTAATTATTTATTATTTATACAGCATTCTGCCTGCATGTGTGCCTACGCACCATAAAAGGTTATTGGATCTCACTATAAATGGTTATGGGCCACCATGTGGTAGCTGGGAATTGAACTCAAGACCCTTGGATCTGAGCCATCTCTCCAGCCCCATAACCCTCACCTTTTAATAGGTCAGAGCCATTATCATGACAAATATGACTGAACATCCATAAATATCTGCTCAAAATCCATAAACTTATGAAGGCATTTATATACATCTATCAATAAAAATCAAATATTCAGTTATTTCTCAACTACAGCTCACCCAGTTAAAATACATGGGTTATCATGTAACACTCCTACAACTAGAAAATCATAAAGAGCAATGGTCTTGGATTTGATGGCATATTTTAAATATAGCCACTTGAAGTATGTTAAAAGCAAAACAGAAGGAGAATCTAAAGATCAGAACAAACAGGTATTTGGCAGGCGTCAACTTTGGTACTGTCCATCACATATACAAATTCATATTGTGGTAAAGCTAGCATGAATGAAAATAGTCATTTGAAGCTGGGCGTGGTGGTGCACACCTTTAATCTCAGCACTCAGGCTGATCTATGTGAGTTCAAGGCCAGCCTGGTCTACAAAGTTCAGGGCAGCAACGGCCACGCAGAGAAACACTGTCTCGAAAAGGAAAAAAAAAAAAAAATAGACGTTTGACAATGTTTGGCACACAGCAGGAGAAAAAGAAATAGAAGTCCAATTTCCAATGCTAGTTAGGTCTGTTTAGGCAACATGGTGAAAAGAGACACCCCTGGACTGGACTGAAAACCTAAGCTTTGCTTATTTGCCCAAGGTCACCGAGCTAAGGAAGTTTGCCTTCTCTCTGCTTCATTTCACTTCAGGCATCTGAAGCAAAGGGGAAATGCCTGGCTGGGCTGTTTCTAATTTAGAAGTAAGCAGCAAGACACCTGACAGACTCTGATAACCCTTGACCAATGAGTCTAAAGCTCCCGGGGTGACAGGAATATTTCTAAGGTGCTCTGGACCCCCTAACAGTGATTTCCTAGTCACGTTGCTATACCTCACTCTCTTCCAGCGTTGCCTTAGAGCTGACAACTAGAAATCGCCACAGGGTTCCTTAGCACCCCAAACCAAAAATTAACTAAGCTTTTCCTCTTCTTTGTTCAAGGTAGAAGACAAGTTGTTTGCCTTTTCTATCCATAGGCCTGGACTCTATATAGGATGATTGTTAAGTGCTCACTGGAGGCGGTTTAAAGGGTGCCAGAGAAAAGGTCCACAGGTGAGGAAGACTCGGTGCGTACCTCCACCTGTGCCTTACCACAAATACTCCCTGGCCCAGCAGCCCATTAAAACAGCTAGTTCTGTCTACCCTGGAAAGAGTGACATCCAAACCCAATGGCCTACAGCCTAAGCCAATGGTGTCAGTCTTCAATAAGGCAGGTATGCTTCGTCACTATTTCTTGTTAGTCACACAGAAACAAGGAGGGGACATTGAGTTTATTTCTCAGTAATCTGAGATACCACAATACCACATGCTATGGCTACCTACAGGTGATGATGATGTCACTCATACTGTCTGTGGTGGTTTCAGTAAGAGTGGCCATCATAAGTTCATAGATTTGAACACTTGGTAACCAGAGAATGGCACTGTTTGAGAGGATTAGGAGGTGTGGCATGGCGACGCTGGAGGGGAATATGTTGCTAGAGGCGGGCTTTAAAGTTTACAAAAGCCCAACCAGATCCTGTGGCTCTCTTCCTGCTGCCTGCAGACCCGGGTGTCAAACTCTCAATTACTTCTCCAGCACCATGTCTGCATGTTTTCCTCCATGCTGATGATGACCTAAACCTCTCAACCTATAAGCAAGCCCCCAATTAAACGCTTTCTTTCATAAAACTTGCTGTGGTCACGGTGTCTCCTCACAGCAATATCTCCTCACCCCTGCCCAAGACATTGACACCACGACACCACAGAAATCTGTGGTGTGAGCTATTTGGTGGCATTTTATAGGTAATGACACTTTTTAGCAATTTTTACTCTAAGGTGAAGCAAAGGAAGCCTACTAACAGGTCAGCCAAACTGTTTAGCCACACACACTGAACACCAATCCTTGGAGCAGAATTTCCACCGTGGAGGAGAATTTCCATGTCTCCGTAAACCGAGAGGAAAAAGTGTGAACCAGAAGCATTTTAGGCTGGCAGGTGTTAATACTGTAGCAGGAAATGAAACAGCAGAGAGTCTGACCCTTGATATTTTGTTAAAGGATGTCTCCCCCAAACTGTTCTGAGCCCACAGAGCAAACTCTAGGAAAACTAATAATGTTAGGTGTGTTAAAACAAAAAATATTCAAAAACAGGTGCTTCTCTCAGGCTCAGTAAGCTTTTCTTTTCTTTAAATCTTAAGAAAAACGAGTTAATCTGAGCTGTGTTAGTTCAAAGTGTGTCTTTAATCTGCTTTTTGGATGATAACATTATAAAAATCACACTGATCACACTTGAGACTACTGGTGTGTGCCACTTGGATTTCTATGGCAGGTGACTGTTTCCTTCACAGCGGCAGTCTCTGCAGTGACTTCGGTTACCGTGCATGGTCACTCAGCATTTGCTGGGGCAGCAACACTAAGCTTTTCGGAAGATAAAGTGATGACTTATAAATCTGCCACCCAGTTTAGGACAGGCACGAGAAAGGAGTACGTGTCTGAGAAATGAAGGATGAAACCATCATCTGTCATTCTCTTACTGTTTTCTTAGCCTAAACTCTTGAGAAGCAAACAAATGATAACCCATCAGCAACTTCTACGTCTGGTCTATTTAATACTTGGGAGCTAGGTTCTCCTTTTTAAAAGGGAAAAAAAAATCTATCAGAACGTAATGTATTTTAAAACACATCAACAGAAAATTACGTTTCCGATGTTTTTTTTTTTTAAAAAACTTTCTCACTGTGTGCAAGTAAAACTGAAGAGATTCGCCAGGCATGTTCACCTCTAAGCCTATTACGATTTAAATTATCATGCCTCTGAGAAAAACCACTTCCGATCATATAATCAAGGCTTCTTACACTTTGATGGGACAAGGTGTGCTGGCCCAGGGGACAGCACGGCTTGCAAGCATACTTGAGCTCAGTCAAGACCATGAGCAGAAAGAACGTAGGTCCTCTGGAGCCCTCTCTGATAACAGCTTCGGATCTCCTCTGGGACCAAAGTGACACTTCACAAATAGGGGAGGGAAAGAGGGTAACACTGTCACTCTAGCTTCTTCAACAAAATCCATTATATCAAGGCGACGGAACATAAGTGATTAGTTTATGTGTGCCCTGCTCCCGCAATGCGTCAGAACCGGTTCTCAGCACCCACATGGGACGGCTCATGACCACATGGGACGGCAGCTCCCGGAGGCTTCTGCGGGCACCACATTCCTGTGCACATACCTACAGTACACACAGAGTTAAAAACAAAAGTAAAATATTTTCTAAACCACATCTAGTCAAGCACCGACTCCCAGAGGAAAGAAAGGGTGAGTCACAAATAGCCTAAATTCAGAAAGGTAAAGACCTGGAACTGATAATCACAATTTAAGCAGCCAGAGCTGACTTCCTCGCCCTAAGGCACACGTATTTTCACAGGATCAAAAAAGGCAGGTAGATTGTGCAGATGTTTACAATGACTCTTTATCATTTATTGGTTACTTGCTCAATGCTGGGCTCTACACACTTGCATGCTCATTTCCTTTAACCAACCCAACACTGTCAGGTGGAAGGGTACTACCTAAGTTGTAGCACCTTGCAGCAAATAGCAATCGCCTCTGTCATTTCTAGTGAGCTAGTTCTAGAGTTTACATACGCCATGATAGAGAGCAAGCAAGGAATCACCATCTGCCTCAATGGTAAGCTTATGGAGAAGTTGACCCTTTACAAGGGGGGGGAAAGTGACCTGGCTGAGGCCATTCACTACCAAAACTACAGAAAACAGGAGTTAGCCCAATTCAGAAGAGACTTAAGTCATCAAAGATGGTTTTGTTCAAGGCAAGTGACATTCTTTGCTTAACTTTTTTTTTTTTTTACTGGATCCCAAAGAAAAGTGGTTAAAACTCAACCAGAGGTTTCATGGAAACAGTTCAAACAACCTGGTAGGAAATGGCTGATTTCCTCAGTCTTCACAGTCTTCAAATGGCTTCGAGTTACGTCACAGCCAACATGGCTGGTGAGGGGACCACCCAATCTTTAACGCTATATGCTGCTTGGTGGACCCAGAGGGGTAGCTTACCAGTATGCTACCAGTTCTGAGAAGGCAGCTTTCTGTTATTGTTGGTGAGATATCTGAGTAAAGTAACATTAGTGGCTTCTCATAAGAAATCACCTCCACCAGGAGTGCCTGCTATTCCTTGCCTTTGAGCTTTACAGAAAATTTCACACCCTACATAGCTACCCTATTTTCCAGCCTGAGAATCTTAAATGTATATTTTGGTTTTCACAAGTTACAGAATGGCACATAAGCACATAGAAATGTTTTTAATGTAAATACACAAATGTAAATATGTAATTATATGCACACCAGATGTAAACATGTATTATTTATACAACTATTGAAGAATTCACTAAAACTTCCACCAGCTACTTTGAAAGACTCATGGTCCAAAGTTCCCAATTTGCTTTGCTTTCTCTTACTGAGTAATAAGCTCGCTTCTTTTTTATGCTGTGCAGGTTTCATAATGTGCTGTAATATCCCATATCATTATCCTGCAATGATAAGTCAAAGGCAATTGAAACCGGAAAGTTCAGTAACTGCTTTGCCAGATCAGCTTTTGAGTCTGGTGATGAGAATAGAGGGAGGCTGGACAGTGGACGAATCAGCTTCTCCTCACCTTTGGAGAGTGATCTTGAAGTACCCAGGAAGTGCTTATAATTACAAACCAATTTTCAGATCAACACTTACATTTGGCCAGAAGATAAAAGGAATAATATATGCTCGTTTTTAAATAGTTTTGTGCTTTGGGCAAAGGTTACATGTAGATGAATAAGAACTTAGAAAGCCCAAATGAAAAAATTTGTGTCCCCTTCAGTTGGAAGTTTCTTTTTTAAAAAGCTCAAATGAGTGTACATTTTTATTTTATCAAAAAAGCAGATGTGCTTATGTTTTTCTCCCTTTGCTGTGTGTCAGGTGGGAAAGGTCTTGGATAGCTCAGGCTATCCTTCTTCTCAATGTGTAGCTGAAGACGATCTTGAGTTTCTGAGCCTTCTGTGTCTGCTTTCCTCACATTGGAATTACAGCCACACCCTGGCATACCTCCTGTCTTCCCCTCTCTGAGATTACAGGCATACATCACCAGCTTATGGGGATTTGAACCTAGAATTCTGGGCATGCTGAACAAGTACTTTACCCACTGACTTACACCCCCAACCTCCTGTGGATTGATCCTGACACAATATTTTCCAACCATAAGTTCTTAGGACTGCCTGTCATATTGTCAAGCAAGCATCACCTTATTTGTGGATTGTAGGTATCTGTCAGAAAATTCTGTATCAATGTTTTAATATGATAAACAACTAAACTGCCTCTCTGAAATAAAATTCTCCTCTTCCTCAATGAACTGTCTTTTTTGCTCTGAGTTAAATTCAGGCATACATACTTTTGCCCTCATAGAGATGATCAGTGAAAACAGGCCAGCACATAGCAAGAAACAACACAAACTGAAACCCAGAGAAAAACACCACTTGATGCTGGTAGCTCACACCAGCTGCAAGGAACTGAGGAGATGGCTCAGCATCTCCTCAGCATCTCAGGAGTTGCTTTTGCTGAGAAGCTGGGCTCAGCTGCCAGCACTCACATGATCAATTCACAGCCATTTACAATTCCAGTTTCAGGGGATCCAGCACCCCCTTCTGAACTCCATGGGCACCAGGCACATGTGATTCATAGACATGCATGCAAGCAAAACACTCATTCGCATAGAGTAAGTCTAAAAGAAATGAATAAATAAGCGCGCGGGGGGGGGGCTACAGATGTGCCTGGGCATGTGATTTTTAAAGCGAGATTCACTGAGCACAGGTGGCCTATAGACAACGATTTGAAAGACAGATGAACAGTACCTGTCTCCTTGGGTCTTATCGTGAAACAAATGCTATCTGATAGGGGAAGCAATGAACTGTCAAGCTCCCATGAGCTGAGTCATGTCCACTGCTAATCAAATCAGCCACGGAGTGAAAGACTGTAAAGCATGAATATGGGTGAGGCTACTTGTGAAGATAAAGACCCTGGCCAGAGCAGAGTGTGAAGTCACAGCCCACAGGCCAACCAGAGCCAGAGCAGAGTGTGAAGTCACAGCCCACAGGCCAACCAGAGGCAGGGCCGGTGGCTATTATTTTAGACTTGAAGCAAAGAAAGGAAAGGATAAACTGACACCCGGAAGCTTTTGATTCTGAGAAACAGATTAAGAACTAGAAATGGCAAGGGAGAGAGAGACAGGGAAAGAAGAAAGAGAGAAGCTCCATTCTGCTCAGACTTAACATCAGACCTGCCTCGTCTCCCCCAACCATTTTCAGAGGCAAGGACTCTCAGATGCTGAAACTTTGCAGGTGAAGAACACTCCCCAAATTCACCGGCTGGCCTCTGCCAGGACCTCAGACCTCTTAGGAGTTCATGCGCCCTCCCAGTAAGTTGCTGTCCCCCAAAGAATGGTGAAAGGAGATGCAGTTGTACACAGCACAGTGAACTTCCTTTCTGCCTTCTCTTCTGAGAGCTGAGAGGAAGCAAACGCTTAAAATAGTAGCAGTACAGTAACAGGTGGGGGTCGCCACGCCCACATGACAGATCCAAGTTTGGATAGCACTAAGCTTGCTTTAAATAAAGAAATAAAGACGAAGATGACGAGATACTCATTTTTAAAAAACCTGAGCTTAAAATCTAAAACCAGGCTTAAATTTAAATAGTAATAATAATAATAATAATGAGGGCTGGAGAGATGGCTTCAAGCCCCAGCACTCATGTCAGGGGCTCCCGAGCAGCTGTCTGTAACTTCAGAAGCTCTAGCCAATGGGAGTACCCACACACCTGACATATATTCACAAAGACACATACAAACACTTATAAAAACATAGAACATAATAATATTGTATTTTTGTTTCGGTTTGGTTTTGGTTTCCAAGACAGGGTTTCTCTGTGTGGCCTTGGCTGTCTAGGACTTGCTTTGAAGACCAGGCTGGCTTCGAACTCAAAGAGAGCCACCTGCCTCTGCCACCCAGAGTGCTGGGATTAAAGGTGTGCCCTACCACACCTGGCTCATAATAATAATCTTACTCTAGAAAGTACTCAAAATAAATTATTTTTATCTACCTGAAAAAAAATACAAATAAACACAGAGACACACATGCACACACACATGATCGCACACACGCACACGCACGCACACACACACTCGGGCTCTAGACTGTTTACCATCTGGAGACCTGAATGACTTCACAGCGCTGTTAGAAAAATCAAGCTGGCTTCTCCAGCCACAGAGATTTGAATATCTGAAATGTCATTTTGAGCTCTCCATAATTTTCATGGTGGAACAATATTAACACTAGTTTTACTTCTAATCGGCAACTAGCAAAGTGTTTAAGACCAGGAAAAAAAAAATCTTGATTTCTATTCCCTTAAGGTAATAAATACATCATAAAAACCCAGAAAATGGCACTGTTTAAAGTTACATTTAATACTTGAAGTGTTACTAACCCCAGCAGTAAGCCCATACCAGAAAATAATTTCTTTCCATTACTGAGATACTGTGTTCAAAAGCATTGCCAGTCTGTAATTATAGACAGAATGCGACTGAAGAAGTGTTAAAAACCTAGGCTGGAATGCTGAGGGCCAGAGGAAGCAAACCCGTTTACCGTCTGCTCGAATCTGCAACTTCAAATGTGTGAGAGAGATTGTTTGAGGGAGCAGGAAGATGGCTCACTGAGAGCTGAGCACTTCCTGGGCAGAAATGAGGACCTGAGGTAGAGCTGCCAGCGTGCACATAAAAGCCAGGCACAGGGCCACACAGCTGGAACCCCAGCCCTGGGGGCTGGAAGCAGGCGGACGCTGGGGCTCTCTGGCCATCCAGACCAGCCTCCTTGGCAACCTTCACTGCTATAGTCTGTCGCTCTGTGCCTCTCTTTCTGACCAGACACACTCACAAAGACCGTAACACTTGCTGTGCAGCATGCCTCTGTGGTCACTGGGGAGGGGACGCCCGGTCACTCATTCCCCACGAATTATGTATGTTCAATTCGGTGTGGATACTCAGTAAGATGACCAAGGGCAAGGTAAGTTTCACAGCCACATGTTGCGTTAACCCTCCGTCTGCCATTCACGGAGACTGAAGCCTAAGTTTACTTAGTAACCCTTTGGGAAGAAAATAAGTAAATAAATATATAATGGATCCTACTGACTCACAAATAAGACACAGTAGCAGAATCATCCAAATATACTTGAAAAAGTTCAAACTTCTGGCAAAACACCCAAAGAAACTAGACTATGTGGGTGTGTGTACAACTATAGCAGCATAAGGAGTATTCTCGCTCTGTTTCGTTGGTGGAAATTTATTGCAAAGTCACACAGTACGGAAGGACAATGTACCAGGATGTGGATTCCTTCGATCAGTCACTGCAACAGCTCTTTAACTGCCCCAGTTCTTGCTGCCTAGTCTCACTCACTAGAAGTGTCTCAACCCACTAACAGACACACCTCCTGTTCCCCAGCGTAGAGGGTATTGGCTGCTACTGTTTGGTCTTGGTCTACCATTGCATGTGTTCTCTCTTGCTATGCTTGCATGTGCAACAGGGCCGGCATAGGTCTATGTGCTCAGAGATGCAGCACACTTATAATCAAACAGCTTACAACAGATTTTGCCAGACTGAATGCTTACCGGTGAGTAAAACTATCTCGGAGTACTGCCCACATTCACGCTCTCAGACAAATCACAATGAGCCTCATCACTGAAGTAAACACAGGAACACAGAAATGTAATTATGAGACGGCAGCAAGCGTGAAGTGACATCACAGCAGTGTCACAAGTCTCTCCAGGTGGAGTTTCACTTCCCCATGGCTGTTTTGCTGGCAAAGAGGGAGTTCCATGTCTACACTGGCACCTCTGAACCCCAGCACATACTGCCTAGTGTAGGAAAATCCTCCCTTGCTGAGTCTGCCCTACGGGCTATAGGCTACTTAGTGCTACCCTGACCACTAGATCAGTACCCCACACCCACTACGACAAAGAAAAATGTCTCCACACACTGCCAAATGTCCCCAGGGAGGAAAACGTGCCTCTCACAAGAGAACGACTGATCTAATTGATGCCAAGTCCTTTAATCTACAATAATGATAGGACAAGAGTTGACCTACAGGAGTCTGCATATTACATAACAACCTGAACTAAAACTAACAACCCCACTTCTCTGTCCTGAGCAAAAATCGTTTGCCTTCCTTTAAACCTGTTTCTTTTAATGAAAAGTGCTTCCTCGAAACACAGGCGAAGTCACTTGCCAATGATCCTCAATCTTGTCTGAAAGGCACTGAGCCTTTCACTGCAGTAGACCATTTACAGCCCAGCAAGACCTGAGAATCGAAAGTTCTCAAGCAGCCTCTGCTTAGGCTCTCTCACTGTGACGGAGGCACACCTTGCTGTGACAGGCTTGTGGTTTCCACTCAAACAAGTTGTTCTGCCGGCTTTGCACCACCCCGGTTTCACTTTGTCAGTAATTTAATTTCACTGAAGGCTGAGCCCAGAAACTGATTTCTTGTCAACATTTTCGACCCTGAAACCACTCCTGAAAGCGGCTCCATGCAAGCCCTCTCTGCAACACCCTTGAAATTAGGGGCCAGCAAACATGTTTCACCTAGTCCGTGAGCCTCTGCAAGTATACACTGCCGAGGTTCAAAGCGATATGATGGCAGAGGGGAACGTGCTCAACCTTAATACACATCACCAGCTTAGGGGAGACAATATTCTGAAGGCTAAAGTTTCTTTGCCCGGATGGGTCTTAGGCAAGGATATGCGGAGTAGAAAAAAATTAAACAAATGAACTTGTTTTCATTTTTAATGGAAGGTAAAAGGACCTTGCATATGGCAGAAGTATGTATTTGCAGCAATAAACTTAGGACTGGAACTTTCAAATTCATCACAAATGTGGGCAGATCCCTCTTCTGAGCACATATCACTGCTCTGGAGTTGGGAAAACAGATTACAGAAAGAGGTGAGCTGGTGTGGATTGTTCATTTGAAATATTTACTGTTAGATTTTAAAACAATTAGCGCTGCCTGAGATTTTTCAGATTAGACTGTTAGGAGACAGTAAAGATTGTCAGATATATCTGTGGCGTTATTTTTCTTCATAAAACAATTGCCATGTTTAAGATTTGCTAGTTAATTTTAATGAGGACTGAAGGCACACTATGGCGACATTAAGTACACAAATCTTTCTCTAAAGCACAGAGTTGTCCATCTTCGCTATTTCCACAAGTAGAATGAAGCATGTTAATGGCAACATGTTAATTAGGTTCAAGAGCCTGGATAAGGAGGTAAGTAAGCATTATTTCAAAATTATATAACTTCCATGTCACATTTACCTGGCAACACAATTTTATTACTGATTTCCTGGATGCAGATTAGACTTGTAGGGAGAGAAAAAAAAATCTCATAGCAGCTTAAAAGCATTTTCCTGAAACCACATGCTCACACATGAAGACTACTGTCCAGCTAAACTCCAATACCTGCAGGTATGTGCTCCTCTCCACTTCACTTTCTTGTCCAGAGAGCTAAAACTGTGGGGAAGGGTTCCTTATTTTCAAAGCAACCACAGCCACCCAACAAGATTGTTGGTCCTCAGCAGATGGTCCTTCCAGAGATGATCAAGTTGTCTCGTCCTTTCTTACTTCCAACTAACTAAAAACTACTTTAAACTCATTTATTTTTGCCTTTAAATTATAGTAATAGCCCCTAAATTTACTTCATACTTATAATGAATATCCTTACCATTATCAACTAAACTCTACCATGCTGGAGAGCATTAAAATATAAACTGCCACTCTGGTCACTATAGAGATTTACAAGATCATAACACAGTATCAATTACAGATGGCTTCACACACTCAGTCCCCAAGCCATTTTTTAAAGAGTCTATTTTGGAATAAGACATAAGACACAGAAAGGAAAGATCGTTCCGTGATGACAAAAACTCTCAGCCATTATTTTTGCTTAAGCTGCAAGCCTTCCGTTTAAAAATATATACCTGTTTGTTACATGTACATGCGGTATATTTATTAGACATGTAAAACACACCAGTGAAACTTACTTGACAGTGACTCGATTTGATAAATCCTGTAGATCGCCGGGATGAAAAAGCTGGGCTTCTTTCAATCCAATCTGTTCACAAGCTTTCAAAAAAACGTTTATATTATCCTGTGAAAAGAATTGGAAAGTGATTGCTTAGCTGAGCTTGTTCTCAGGCAAAGGTTACCAATTTTTATGATACAACTTCCCAGCTTCAAAGTCCAATAATAGTTAGCAAAAGAGACGGTGGCAAGAACACCACATAAGTGTATTTTAAAGAAGAAGGAAAAAAAAAAAAAAAGGTCCGTGGACACGTACAGCCTTTCAGTCGTCCAGAGTATAAAAGGTTGTGCTGTCTTATGCCCGAGCATACACTGTTTCTGTGATCTTTGTGACTGGCACGTTAAACATTACCTGTTATAGGACAAGCGCCCAGCCAGTGAGCAGTAATCTACACTTTGATGTCAGCCCTGCTCTGCAAACAAACGCCCTCTTCCCAGCTTCGCACGGCAAGCTTCACCTCTTTAAAAATAACTCCGGCTACTGACATTCACCCACCCAGAAACTGTTGGCAGGGAAGAAAGAAGAGGAGGAACGTTCTGTTTCTATGATTACAAATTACAGAACCGCTGCGGAATACCACACCTGGAATCTGGGTTTGGTCGCTGATCCAGCTCGTGACAGGCACAGAGACCATGCTATAGGACCAAGGAGAAGCCTGGCGCCTATTGGCTGAGGCGTGCGACTGGGGAGTGGCATATTACTCATTCCCTGCACCTGTCTGAAGAGCTGCTTCCAAAAACTGAAAACCTATCCACCACCTCCAAGCCTGACCTCCTATCTAATTTCAAAACCCCAATCCTTCCTTCAAAAACCAGTACTTTGCCATTGTGCTGAGCTGCTTCGAGAGACCACGATGTATTCTATTTTCAGTGTGCGGCAATGCAAGCACACACATTTGGTTACCAGGATTAGCTTTGGCATCACTCCTTACAGCTCTGGAAAAAGAAAAGTACTTATGTGGCTGAGTTCCTGGTGACTCCATGTGGACTCTTTTGCTTTGCTGGGATTGTGGGTAAGAGAATGTCTTGCTTGCATGCTAGCACAGGCTTGTCCACTTACGTTGGCTGGGCAACAGCGCCTCTGTGGTGTGGGCCTCCATGGAGGCCCACCCCACCTCCCTCCCAAGCTGAGGTCTGCCGACCAGAAGACTATCTGCCACTTGGAGAACGGTGCCTTCTATGCACAGGCAGCAAAAGCCAGGATGGCATGCAAAGTAAGAGGGATAGCAAACAGAATGAGAGGAAGAGGCCAGTACGGCAGCCTAAGTTCCTCCGAGTGCAAAGGGACTTGAGGAAAATGCAAGAGAAAGTGTGATCAGAGGAAAGCAACACTAACTTCCAAGGAAGCGAGGGACTCTTAAAAGTCAACAAAGACAGCAACTATTTGTGGAAGTGGGAGGATGTTTCAGGATGCTCTCAGCAGAGGACCATGGGAACTAACCAGCAGGAACAGAAGTGATTGTATCATTCGAAGTAAGTTGGCCCCCAAGGTTACAGAATTTCTAAGTAAAAAGTTGAGCAGCCTAAACAATACCATTTACTTTTAAATTGACTTTATGTACAAGAGGTAGGGGGATAATTGGGGCACACAGAGACTGAGGAAGACACCCAAAGTTGACCCCTGACCTGCATACACGTGCACATGCATACACACACATCCATGCACACATGAACATGTATCAACATGTGTACACACATACACACACAATGGGATACCTTATTGGCAGATTTCCAATGGAAATACAGTGGTAACTTCCCTGCTAATTACAGTATCTAAATGCTATACTATCTGTAATTATTTGAAAACACAAATTAACACTTTTAATGTCCACTCTCAGAAGAGCAGACAACAAAAATGTCTCATTAGGCCAATATCCCATATATGACAGGAAGCAAATCTCACATTAAAAAAGAAAAATTATTAAGCACTTTCATATCTACCTAATTTGGCTCTGAGGATTTAAAGTCATATAAAATTATCAGTTGAGACTAGCCTGGAACAAAGAAAGAGAAGAAAGGAAGGAGGGAAGGAAGGAAGGAAGAAAGAAAGAAAAGAAAAAGAAATAAAGAAAGGACAAAAACAAAGTCAAACAGAATAATCTTAAGAAACTAGAGTGAAAATAACCCACATATTTTACAAAAACATAATAGCACTTACCTGGTGAACGAAATGTACAACTTGGTAAGTGAGAAGCCACACATTCCTCAAAACCCATCTAAGTATTTAGAGAGAAACCACTTCCCATCGAAAGTGACCATGCTCCATTGGGAACAAAGTTTGAGGAAAAATACAAGTGATGTGATTACATCTTAGTCTTGAGGAAAGACTTTTAATCAAAAAAAGCAGAACGCTGTTGTAAAATCTTAGTGGTGCTCTGTTCTGAAGCAGAAAAACGGTCTATATAAACTCACACATGGCTTATGCACTAGGAAAGGGTTCTACTCCAATCAGAATTGTAGCCTTCATCCTGTGTCCTGGACTGAAGCCCACTGGTAATTTATTTCCTGCAGTTTCAAAGGATCCAAGCAGAGCATTGCCTCAGGGAATATACAAAATTATAAAATAAAATTTTCATGTCTGTTCCAGCATCAAGCAGCCACACCCAGCTAAGCAAAATAAAAAGAAACCATTTAGCCCTGACTGGGTAGAAACATTTTCACTTGAAATGGCCAAAAGAAAAAAGAAAAAAAAAAAAAGCAAAACAATAACAACAACAACAGAAAAGCACAAATAGAAATCAATCTTTTCTAATTGGCCCAGGAACCAGAACTAGTTTTACAAAGATTAGCTATGCTTTCTGGCCCCATTTTTCTTTTCCATGCAGGGAGTAGCATATAGATCTGCAACCCACTACAAGAAGGAGGCAATTCTCTCTGTGAGGAGATGGGTACCAAACCCCCCAATCCCTCACAGAAATATTCAATAGCCCAATCTTCATAAAAGACTTCCTGTCAAAAATAGCCTGCTTTAGACATACGCAATTCCTACATGTTCAGTGCCAAAGGTAACTTTGCAAAAGCAAACGATGATGATAAAAAGGAGGAGGAAGAAGAGGAGGAGGAGGAGGAGAAAGTCTAATGGTGCCTAAGTAGTCCCTCTCATTTACAATGCTTCCATCAGGGTGAAGAAAGGCAAACACTACAGGAAAAGCAGAAGGCTTGAGGTTTTCATAATCTCACCATCTCCCTCTCCACCCCTGATTAATCATCAGTAATAGTCATGCTTACTGAGAAACTAGGATAAGAACTCCAGAAAGATCTACAGCAGTTCTACAGCTGGTACTGGCTCCGTGCAGGACCGCTAGTACTTATGCAATGCTGCAAAACAAATGACCCTGAAATAACTGCAGAAGACAAGCGACAATGCTTTCCAATAACTGGGGTGGTTCTGACTTGGAGGGGCCCTCATCAAGCTAGCACTGAGATGCCAGTCCAGTCTGCAGTCATCCAAAGGCTTTCCTAATTTTGCAGCTGTGTCCAAGGTGATTCACTCATGTGGTTGGCAAATCAGGGCAAACAGATGTTTCCATAGGACTACCTGATAGAGCCAGTGAACTAAGAGAGATCAAAGAGAAAGCTGCACTTCCTGGATTTTAAAGTATTGTTCCATCATTCCTACAGGACTCTACTGTTACAGAGACTGGCCCTGTTCAGTAAAAACCACACAAGGGCTTAGGTAAAATATGAGAGTCATCAGGCCACATTGGAATATTAGCTTCAATAATTATTTTGTTGTTATTATTATCATTAATTACAGTTTATTCAATTTGTATCCTGGCTGTGGTCCCCTCCCTCATCTCTTCCTAATCCCATCCCCTACTCCACTGATAGATCCTCCTCCCCTTCATTCTGACCCTAGCCTATCAGGTCTCATCAGAACTGGTTGCACTGTCTTCCTCTGTAGCTTAGTAAGGCTGCACCCCCAAGGGGGGAGGTGAGCAGAGAACCAGCCACTGAGTTCATGCCAGAGAAACTCCTGCTTTCCTTTCTAGGGACCCCACTTGGAGACTGAGTCTATGGGCTACATCTGAGCCAGAGTTTTAGGTCCTCTCCATGCATTATCCTTGTTTGGGGTATCATTCTCTTCAGGGCCCTCAGGGCTCAGGTTTTTTGGCTCTATTTGTTTCCTTGTGGAGCTCCTGTCCCCTCCAGGTCTTTCTGTCTCCCCTTCTTTCATAAGAGTCCCTGCACTCTGTCCAAAGTTTGGCTATGGGTCTCAGCTTCTGCTTCGATACCTCAATCAGTAGAATCCTTCTGAGGCCATCTGTGGTAGGCTCTTGTCCTGTTCCCTGTCTTCTCCTGCTTCTGATGTCTATCACAGTTGTCCTTCTGAATGAGGACTGAGCATCTTCCCTAGGTACTTCCTTGTTGTTTAGCTTCTTTAGGAATATAGATTTTAGTATGTTTATCCTATATTATATGTCTAGTAACCACTTATGAGTGAGTATGTACCATGTGTATCTTTCTGCTTCTGGGTTACCTCACTGAAGATGATCTTTTCTAGTTCCCACCATTTGTCTGCAAATTTCATGATTTCCTTGTTTTTGATAGCTGAGTAGTATTCCATTGTGTAAATCTACCACACTTTCTGTATCCATTCTTCTGTTGAGGGACATATAGGTTGTTTCCAGCTTCTGGCTATTATGAAGAGAGCTGCTACAAACATGGTTGAATAAATGTCCTTATATACTTGAGCATATTTTGGATATATGCCTAGGAGTGGTATAGCTGGATCTTGAGGAAGCACTATTCCTAATTGTCTGAGAAAGCACCTGATTGATTTCCAAAGTGGTTGTAAAAGTTTACATTCCCACCAGCAGTGGAGGAGGGTTCCCCTTTCTCCACAACCTCTCCAGCATGTGTTGTCACTTGAGTTTTTGATATTGTCTAGACACCAATGTTTCATACTTCAATCGTGTAAAAAAATGTACATTCTTTCCCAAAGTCTCCAAAATTCCATTTATTCACTCATTTGATGTGTTTTTGTATGTGTTTGTGTGTCTGTCTGTGTACATGTGTTGGTATGTATATGTTAGTATGGTCATATGCCTGCTACAGCACACAGGTGGGGGCCAGAGAACAAATTTCAGGAGTCAGTTGTCTTTGAACCATAGATTCTAGGATCAAACTCTTGTCGCCAGCCTTGTACGGCAAGTGCCTTTACCCACTGTCTTAGTGTTGTTATTGCTATGATGAAGCACCACGAGCAAAACCAAGCTGGGGAGGAAATAATTTTTGTGGCCTCTACATCTGTATTCCATCATTGAAGGAAGTCAGGACAGGAATTCAAACAGGGAGGGAACCGGAACGCAACAACTGAAGCAGAGACAATGGAGAGGCGCTGCTTACTGCCTTGCTCCTCACAGCTTGCTGAGCCTGCTTTCTTACAGAACCCATGACCACCAACACAGGGATGGCACTACCCACAGTGGGCTACCCTACTACCACCATCAGCAATCCCTAATTAAGAAAAGGCCCTACAGGCTTGCCTACAACCTGATCTTTTGGAGGCATTTTCTCAATTGAGGTTCCCTCCTCTCAGATGACTTTAGCTGGTGTCTGGCTAACATAAAACTACCCAGCACACACACAGAGTCATCTCACTGGACCATAAACCCCAGATTCTTAGCTCTTATTGAGGTGAGATAAAAATCTAGAATATTATCAAAGTTAGCTCCAAA
>CM053745.1:45452860-45499072 GCA_028658305.1 Pachyuromys duprasi | reverse complement strand
GAAGAAATAAAAGATAAACCATAATGGTATCTAAATGGCTCCTTTTTGTTTACAGTGTTGCTATGGGGATAAATGAAGACAAACACAACAGGAATAGGAGGTGTGAGTCAGTGGGGGGGAAACACGTGAGCCACGAGCATTCTCTACACTCCCGGTCAAGGTGTGGAGAATCTAAAGGCACACAGGAGCCACCTGTCCCCAGAAATGTTGCAAGTTTCTCCATTAGGACCCAAAGCCAGAGAATTGTCTCCATAGTTTCTGGCCCCTCCCTCTGGAATCTTCATTTCCCTTATACATCATCTTCCTTTGCCCTTGCTCAACAGCCATGTGAAAGCCTATGTAGCCTTCTCAATCTGCTTGCCATCTTGCCTGTAGACTTTTGGGGTAACTAAGGAATATGGGACTCTTTGTATAGGCTGGCAGGTGTTCCTCAAAGGAATGACTGTGAATCAGTGTGGGCTTCACTACCCTCTCAGAAATCCACACCTGAGAACCTCAGGAGAAAAGCTTCTCTACTCTGGGCTTCCAGGAAGACTGAGAGACAACACCCGGCAGCATCTTAGAAACCCCATTGCTGGGCTGCACGGTTCTAGACACTACCTTACATCTTTCTAGGAATTCAAAGGATTTTTAAACCACACCCTCAACTTCATCATCAATCTTGTTTTCCTGCCAATGCTCTGAATTTAATCTAGGCCTGAAAACTATTTCTCAATTCTAACAACATTTGCTGGCTCAGGATTCTGGATAGTTGTCAATACCAGTGATACCCATGTGCCTCACGTAAATCATTCCATTCTTCCCTTTCTCTCTCCTCTGGGGTTTTGCTATAATCAGAAAGCAAAACCTAGGCAGGACTTTAACACTCTGGAATTCTCACTACAAAAGTCAAACATCTGTACCAAACCACCTAGCTAATTGGGTATTATTAGTACTATCATAGCTGGCTGCCATGATAGTTTCACAATAAGGAACATGGAATATCATTTATTTGGAACATACAAGTATATAGAGATACTGAACTTCAAATGCTCTGGTCAGGATATCCAGCTAGCAATAAATCAACTTCAGAGCCCATGAGAAACATTTGATCTTTTTTTAAAGATTTATTTATTATGCACACAATATTCTGTCTGCATGTACACCTGCACGCCAGCAGAGGGGATCAGATCTCATTATAGATGGTTGTGAACCACCATGTGGTTGCTGGGAATTGAACTCAGGATCTCTGGAAGAGCAGCCAGTGCTCTTAACCTCTGAGCCATCTCTCCAGCCCGAAACATTTGATCTTAAGATATAATTTAAGGAGAGTTGGAGAGATGGCTCTGGGGTTAAGAGACCTGGCTGCTATGTCAGAGGACCTGAGTTTGGTTCCCAGAACCAACATGACATTAAGCTCCAAACATCTGTAACTCTGATTCCAGAGATCTGTTCCCTACTTCTGAATTTCTGAGGGCATTTCACATACATGGTGCAGAAACATACATTCAGGCAAGACAATTTTACACATAAAAATAAATCTGATCAAAAATTTCATTTAAGGAGTCAGGCATGCATTGGCAGTAGTTGAACTCAATGTTGTACATGAACCTCCTTGGAAAAGCAAGCCCACACATTAGAGACCAGCCTGGGCTACACAGAGATGCTCTGTCACCAAAAGAGGGGTCGGGGAGGAAAACAGAAAAGGAAGGAAAGGAAAGAAAACACTAGGGCACATCTCAGTAGGAGAGCACTTAGATAGCATCAGTAGGCTCTGGACCGGATTTCTATAACAGACAGACAGGGAGGGAGAGGGGGAAAGAAAGATTCACAATCAACTGCAACATGTAAAGAGCAGCTAAAAAGAAAGAAAGAAAGAAAGAAAGAAAGAAAGAAAGAAAGAAAGAAAGAAAGAAAGAAAGAAAGAAAGAAAGAAAGAAAGAAAGAAAGGAAGAAAGGAAGGAAGAAAGGAAGAGAAAAGAAAGAAAGTCTAGCGCCCAGAGAAATTAAGACTAAAAGAAAGCATTATTAAACATGAGGAAAGAGGAAGTTTCCAAAAGAGAATGCGGGACTCTACAATGAGATGTAATCATGAGGAATGAAAGCTACTCAAAGAATTTGACAATGATCTAAAGCACCTTCAGGGACCAGTCCAGGGAACTAAGAAGTAAATAAGTGACAAAGAAATTGGCACCTGGCCAAGGTTTTCCAAATCTGGAAGACCTTTCACTCCCCCTGACTGTCAGCCTCCTGGTCAAGCCAACTGCCTCTCCTACTGGAGTTACCACTCTACCCAACCCCTTAGGATGCTCTCTATCTGGGTACAGGGGAAGGTGGGCATGAAACAGCTCTCACATCCAGCTAGTCCCAAATATAAACTGTGTCACATCTCACCCTATTACCGTCCAGCTTTTAAGAAGCACAAGTATATATCTCAATCATCTGGGTTCTGTCTTCATTATAAATCCTGAAAATGGAGCATGAAGATAACATGAATCTGGCCAATATCCAAACCCTAGGCCAGAGATAATGCAAGTCTTCACTAAGGTCTCTTCCCCCCTCAATTCCCCTCCCCCTTTTTTTGGTTGGTTTGTTGAGACTGGGTCTCTCTGTATAGCCTTGGCTGTCTTGGACTGTCTTTGTAGACCAGGCTGGCCTCAAACTCATAAAGATCAGCCTGCCTCTGCCTCCCCAAGTGCTGGGATCAAAGGCATGCACCACCTGGCTAGGTGCATGCATCCTGGCTAGGTTTCTCCTTTTGAGCCTTTCCAATCAGTTACCTTCTAGAAGCACTTAACCAGTATCATATTCTCATGCTACTTTAAAACATTTTCTTCTTCTTTTTATCAGAGATAGAAATTGTTGGGATGACAATGTTAAATGTCATCCCTGTTTGAGTACACAAGGACTCTCTCCTTTCTCCTTTAGGCCAATCCCACACTCACTTCTATGCCTTCCCATTTGTAGTCTATCCCAAGGAATCAGAGATGCTCAGCCAAGTTCACATACACTCACAGTGATAGCCATACTATTTACAACACGGAGACACAAAAACAGTTCACATGTTTATTAGCAGACCAACAGATGCACAAGCTGCAATGTCAGCTTTCAAGATTGATGTTCACTCATAAAAAGCCACAAAATATGAACACGTTCTACAGGTTAGGTGAACTTCCAAAGCATTATGCTAAGTGAAAAAGCCTAGCCCTCAAAGATCACATGTGCCATTTAAATGAACCATCCAAAATTCATGATCCTAGAAACAGAATGCAAGCTGATGGTTGCCAGGGGCTGGAGGAAGAAAAATACAGAGAGAAACTACTCAATCTCTTGATTTAATTCTAACATCCTGACATGTTTAGTGATTACATATTACTATAAATACCGTTAAATGGTTATTTCTAAGAGGTGCCCTCTCCAACATGCTTTAAAATGTAATGTTCTTTTTAAATGTTGTGTGTCTGGGGGAAAGTACTCAGTTGATAAAGTGCTTGCCATCCAACTAGGATCCCAAGAACCCACTTTAAAAAGCTGGACTTAGTAGAGCACAGTTATAGCACTCCCCTCCCCCACTGACTGGAGAGCCTGGACCTTGATGGCTGACCAGCTTACATGTTCAGTGAATAGAAGCCAATGAAAAGGCCTGTCTCCAAAAACAAGGCAGATAGAGCCCATGAGATGCTTCAGTGGGTACAAGCACTTGCCATGCAAGCCTGGTGACCCGAGTTTGATGCCTAGAACCCATGTAAAAAAATAGGAGAGAACTGACCTCCTCATGCATGCCATGGCACACCCATAACCACAAACATACATCATACAGGTCCCATGTACAACTAATAATAATTTTTAAAGGTCAGTGGATCCTGGGGAACACTCAGGACTGACCTCTGACCTTACATGCATGTGTACACACATGCAAAAAAACTGCTTATGGACTTTAAAATGTTATGCATAATCTAGTTTACATGAATGGTACTATGTTCCAGATTTATTTTCTATTACACACCAAATAATTCATTATCAAAAGTCTATATCCTAATTAAAGTATACTACACTACTGAGGCTTGTACCTAAGTCACTTTCAGTATTACGTGAAGGATCAAAAATCAACAACAAAACATCTTCAGTGATAAAAGCAAGGGTGCTGACTTCCAAAGGGCAGAGAGAATAGACTGAATCACAGAACTCTCCACATCAGAGTTCCTAGCACAGAGTCATTACATTCAGCCAGTTGGACCCCTTTCTGCCAGGACTTCCTGAATAGATAAGATCAAGAAATATCTGTCTGAAATGAGTTTTTATAGAGACAGGGCTAATAAAGAGATTCATCACAGATGACTAAGCTCTAAGTCCTAAGCAATTATGAGGGCGCTTAGGGATCTGCTTTGAGAGCCCTGCAAAGCTTAATCCAAAGCTCCCAGAACACCCCACCTGGAAGTCCTACTCTCCGGTCACTACAAGACTCTTCCTGTGGCTTTGGAAGCAGCAGGAGAGGGCAAGCCTACTGTAAACCAAACCTTTAAAATAGAGAAGTGCATGGTATGTGTCAGCTGAGGCCCAGAGACCTAGAAACCCTAAGTCCTTTCCTATTTTGATGCAGCATTGAAATCTCAAAATGTTAAGAGGTATAAGTCAGCGATGCAGAGGCATCCATCTGATCCATCTGTTGAACAATGGTTTGCAGACACCATTTGCCAGTCAGTTCCATGCAATCACAGAGGGGCCACACAGGTGAAGCTCATACACAGAGAAGCCCAGCTGCTTCCCATAAGACAAGGTCATGAACCGGTGTTACTGGCTATGCCCAGGAACCTGATGGAAACCTGGAAACCCAGGTTTCATCTCAGACCTTCTCAAGCACAGCCACTGTCAGCAGAATATTTCCCAGAAGTCTTCAGTCATTTTTTTAAGTTTTTTATATTAATTACAGTTTATTGACTTTGTATCCCAGCTGTAGCCCCCTCCCTCATCCTCTCCCAATCCCACCCTTCCTCATCTCCTCCTATGCCCCTCCCCAAGTCCACCGATAGGGAAGGTCCTTCTTACCTTCCATCTAACCCTAGCCTATCAGGTCTCATCAGGACTGGCTACACTGTCTTCCTCTGTGGCCTGGTAAGGCTGCTCCCCACTCAGGGGGAGGTTATCAAAGAGCCAGCCACTGAGTTCATGGCAGAGACAGTCCTGTTCCCCTTACTAGGGAGCCCACTTGAAGACTGAGCTGCCGTGGGGAGCTGGGTCACAATCTGATCAGATAGTTCTGCTGCATTCTTAGTTTTTTGAGAGAGGATCTCATTTGTCTCAAATTAACGAGGTAGCACAGACTGGCCTTGAACTCATGTCAGTTCTCCTGCCTCAGCCTTCTAATTGAATCATGTTCAGCTAATCCTTGATTTTGAATCTACTCTGAGATAGAATTACCCTAAATCTTATTGCTAAGGTTGCTTACATAATAACTAATACAATAAGTACAGTTGTCAACAAATATACACATTTTATGAGAATTATATATACATATATCATGTAGATAGTCATCAGAAATCCAGATTTACATTTTATTTATGAAGCAGTTAGTCTCATCCCTTTTCTGCTGATTTGTTTGAAACAGGATCTCATTATATAGACCAGACAGGGCTCAAATTCAAGATTCTCCTGCCTCAGCTTCCAGAGCCTTGGAATTAAAAGTGTGTGTCACTATATACTGCTTCATTTTTTTTCTTTAAGTTTTCTTGCTTCTTTAAGAAATGAACTTGCTCATTGCTGAGAGCCAAGGAGCAGAGGCCACGGGCAATGGTTAAGTTTTGTAACACAAGAGAACAGGAATAGGAACTAAGGAGAGTCTAAAGGAACTGCCAAGAGACACGGAGGGACCAGGAGATTATCCATGGTTGAAATGCCAGCCGTGTGGCAGCTGATTATCTGCCAGCGCTGGTTGGCAGAGTGAGAGCAAAGCCTACCACAGCAAGCGAGGCAGAGCAGAGAGCTGGCAAGGCAGGGCAGCAGAAGGCCAAGGGGGAAAGGTTCCGGTGCTCTGGCAAAGGCTGTTAGCCCACTGTTAAATTGACCTGGGATACAGCAACCTACACAGAAGCAGTAACAGGCTTTGTCCAATAGCAGCAGGAATTAGACAACAGTTTTAAAAATTATTCTAACCGCACCTTACTTCAAAAGTCAAGTCATTCTAAAACTCACCTGTTTGTTTTTATTTGTTTGTTTTCACGGCTGAAATGCTTGCTAAAGGGGTTCTGTGATCCAAGTACAACATGTTAGCTGCTTTAAAAAGCACATCATACCAAAGCAAAAAGAGGTTTAATGAATCCGTTTGAAGAAGGAGAAACTACCTGACAAGGCTTGAGATCCAGCTGGAAGCAAGCACTTCCTTCAGCAAGGCCACTACCCCACCACACACTGACGTGAGCGAGATCATCAGTCCAGATTCTGACCCAGCCGCAGGACTCACTGCTTCCCCAAGCTGACTCACTTCAGTGTTTCCACCATCTCAGTCCTGGTAATGGTGCAACACTACTCCAAACCCATGCACTCGGTGCTCAGGGAATCCTGTCCCTTCCCAACAGAAGCCTTAGCTAACTGAACAGCAGTCCATCCTCCACAAGACCCCACTGACTCTCCCAAGGTTACATTTTCTCTTTAAATGGCCCCTGTCCTCTGCCTACATGGCAATTTGCAGTTCTTGTATTATCTAACTGATCCTTCAACTGGCTCCTTTTTCCCACTACAGGGTCTTACTTTTCGTCAGGTAGCATAATGAAGCCCTTTACAAATGTTACTCAAATTCTCATTAAAAAAAAAACAAACTACAAAGTCTCATTGTATTTTATACAGAGGATAAGTAGGCATCCAAGCACCTTTCCCATCCAAGGTCACACATTCTCCTATGAGGCTGGTACTCAAGTACGGCAGTGTAGCTCAGATGGACACCTAATGCAGCCAGAACATTCCTACAACACAGCTTTATCATCTCAGAGGTCCACAAGTCACCCATCCAAGCCAGAAGTTCTCAACCTTCCTAATGCGACCCCTTCACCCAGTTCCTCACGTTGTGGTCACCCCAACCAGAAAGTTCTTTCCATTGCTACTTCATAACTGTAACTGTGCTACTGTTAAGAATCATAATGTAAATATCTGTGTCTCCCATGGTCTTTGGTGACCCCTATGAAAGGGTCCCTCAACCTTTTGGGGGGGGGAAAAGGTCCCAAAGGGATCACGACCCACAGGCTGAGAACCACTGATACCAGGCTTCTCCCTGGGCTGAAAATCAGGTGTTCTCCAATTAAGTTCCTACATTCGAAGAGAAACTTCTCTTTACTCCCCCACCTTCTAAGGGCTGCTGACACCTTGGCTCACTCTCCAGTCCTTCCATCTTCAAAGCGATTTGCTTTAGACTGAGTCTCCTCAAGCCCTCTTTCTCTATACACAGGCTTGTGCCTGCCTGAGCTCTCCTGGACTCCTGATCTTAAAGTCAATATATTAGCACCCTCAGCCCCACCCTAACTTGGCCCTGTGAAATGTTCCCAGTTCCCATACTTTATAATGCAAGCCACCTTTGAGAACCACTTCAACCTACAGCAATGCCCCAGCCTCCTTTAAAGCGGGTCCTATGTGCGAAGGTGCAATGTCCTCCATTGTAGAGCAAAGCCTCTGTAACTCAAAGCTGGGATACAAGGTGCCAAATTATTGCCAATGACTCATTAATAATTCTTACCTCATAAAAGAAGAATGGTGTGCTATTAGTGAGAGCTTCAAGAGAGAGGTTATAAGGTGATTATATAATGGGAAGTGTCTCTGCCATATGATAAGTGGGCACTGAGTAGAGACAGGTCACTGAATCTCACCTGTTACAGGCTTAGTGTTTTCTTCTGTTGGCATTGAAATTACACAGGGAATTGGCATTATATGTTCTAGCAATACCCTGGTGTCCCTCATTCATGTTTCACAGGAAGCTATGTAAAATGCAGCTGGTTAAATTTAGAACAAAAGCTGGATATAATAAAAACTAAACTATAAGTCTGACAATGCCATAGATAAAGGCTTAAAATATAAATTAAGCTCATAGACCACACAAAGTCATTCTGGGCTCCCATGACCTTTATTCCAACTAAAATATAGTTAGCATCTATTCCTGATAAATGTCCTTTTGGAGCTGGGCCCATCTAGATCATTTTTGTAAATCTTTATTAATTTGTACCTAAGCTGTACTTAAGTGGACAAAATAAATTATCATGATTCAGCCAAATGTAAAACATTTTCTTCCAAATACTGATGAAAATTAAAGGTCATAGTAATTGACATGACAACGGCATGGAAACCATCACTGACGAAGCACACTGTAACTTAACTTTTCACACAAATAGTTGACTTTTAATAGGTAGAATCTCCAATCACAGAAAACAGGAATAAACTTCATCGTATATCTTTGTGCTTTTCACTTCCAACTCTAAATGCTAGATAGAATCTAGAGCTTCAGGGTATCCAAATTACTATCACATTCACTTATCTATGTCCTGTCTATAGAAAATGAGGTTGCTGAAACCCAGTGCAAATCAGGAAATCAGGGAAAGACACATCATTACACAAAACAACAGTATAACAGGATAAAGAAAGGAGAAACAGAGAGAGGAAGTAAGTCAGTCAGCTAGAACTCACACAGAAATCCATAATGGACCCCTGGCTACATCTTCAGGCTTCATGGTGGTTGTGGACTTAGATGTGCTGTCTAGTTTTATGTCAGCTTGACCTAAGCTATAGTCATCTGACAGGATGTCCCCATTAGATTAGGCTGTTGGCAAGCCTGTAGGGCATTTTCTTAGTGATTGCTGAGGGAAAGCCCAACCCATTGTGGGTGGAGCCAACCCATGGCCAATGGTCCTATGATCTATAAGAAAGTAGGTTGAGCAAGCAATGGGGAAAGAGAGCCAATGAACAGACTCCTCCACGGCCTCAGCTACTACCTCCAGGTTCCTGACCTGTATGAGTTCCTGTCCTGACTTCTTTTGATGATGAGCAACAATATGGATGTGTAAGGCAAACCCTTTCCTCCCCAAGATGCTTAGGTCATGGTGTTTCACCACAGCAATAGTAACACTAAGTCAGAACACAAAAATGCTAATGGCCTTCCCAAGTACTATCCAAGATGGTGCCTGTCTTAGTTAAGGTTTCTATTGCTATGATGAATCACCATGACCAAAGAAACTTGAGGAGGAAAGGGTTACTGGGCTTATACTTCCATAGCACCATTTATCACCTGAAGGAAGTCAGGGCACGAACTCAAACTCAGAAGGATCCTGGAGACAGGAGCTGGTGCAGAGGCCACAGAAAGATGCTTCTTACTGGCTTGCTTCCACAGCTTTGCTCAGCCTACTTTTTTAAAGAACCCAGGACCATCAGCCCAGGGATGGCACCACTCACATAGGCTGGGCCTTCCTCCATGGGTCACTAATTGAGAATCTGCCTTACAGCTGGATCTCGTGGAGGCGTTTTCTTGATAGAGATTCCCTCTTTTGAAGATGTCAAGTTAGCATAAAACTTGCCAGGAGTGCCCCTAAATCACAGGCAGAAGGCTGCACATAAGCTGCAGAGGTTCCCTGCCATGATTATGGAATAGATTTTCTAGGCAGAGTTGATCCAAGATTGTGTGATCTGGACCTAAAGGGCCCGGGGAATGTTTGCTGTGCTACTAGTTGGGGTTTCACAGGTCTTGGTGTTCTGTCTACATATGACAGTATCCAGACGTGTGCACCAAGCAACTTGGGCTATATTTTACAATAGAGGTCTGGGTATTCCTGTGCTGAACCCTAAATCATAGTCTTCTAGCATTTGGGCCAGTTGCTTTCCTGCTATCTCCTACCTGTCCTTAGATGTGCTTGCATATGCTGGAGTCTGAATTCTCTGTCTGTCCAGTAGACATATGTCTGCTTCCTGCCATGATGATCATGAAATAACCCTCTAATACCGGAAACAATCTCCCAATTAAATGCTCTCTTGGTGGTAAATGTCTCTTCACAGATACAGAACAATGACTAAGATAGTCTGAGAAACCTATCTCATGGTTGGGTCTGGGAGAACATGGCTTGTGTCTTCTGTTTCTTGCCCTGGAGTTCTTTATCTTCCTTCTCTGTTGTGCTACCCTCCATGGAAGGGCATTGGTAAGAATATAAGGAACAGCAAGTGTAGAGGATTTGAATTCAGAACATGGCTGGCTGGCAAGAGACCACATCCAAAGACCTTCTAGGTCTGTGTGATCTGGCTAGAATACAAACACACTTTTAACCCAGGAGACAGAAACAAGCAGATCTGAGTTCAAGGCCAGCCTAGTATAGAGCAAGTTTTAGGTAAAGAAAAGCTTAGGTCCAGGCATGGTGGTACATGCCTTTAATCCCAAGCAGTTAGTTTGAAGAAGGAAGCGCGCGTGTTTGAAAGTGATATTGAATTGAGTGGCAGAAAAAGTGACAAATCCGCTGGGCTCAGTGGTGCATGCCATTCAGTGGCACCACTGAGGGAGGCAGAGGCTGGTGGAGCTCTGTGAGTTCCAGGCCAGACTGGTCTACAAAGTGAGTCCAGGACAGCCAGGACTACACAGAGAAATCCTATCTTGAAAAACTGCAGAAGCAAAAGTAGAAGCAGAAGAAGAAAAAGTGACAAGTAAGAGAAAGATTTGACAAAATGGAATACGCCCAACTCTCAGAAAGAGAGGAAAAGGAAGCTACTTAAGGGAACAACACAGAGAATGAAAAAGGAGGTAGTTTTACCAGGACAGTAAGAGAGAGAAAGGTTGCAGAGAGAGGGAGAACTCAGGTGAAAATGGAATGAACCAGAGAATGGGAAGGAGCCAGGAGACCAGAGCAGATTGCTTGAGTTAGTTTGAGGCCAAGCTGAGCAATTCAGGGGCTGAGAGAGAAACCAGATTGAACAAGCCAGCTGGGAGAGAAGTTTGAGCCAGAACCACTGAGTTAAACAACACAGCCAGAGCTCCGAAAGAACAAGAAAGGGTGAGCTTATTCAGCAGTAAGTTTCAGAGGCTGAAAACATTCTAGACCTACATTAGATTGTACGGACACTAGATGCTTCCAGTACTAGGCCTAGCTTAGCAGGAGGCAGTAATTCTCTGAGACAACAACTGAAACAGATGACTAAATGTTCCTTTTACTAGCAAGCAGATCCGCAGAGGAGAGGCAGTCTGTGGGTGAGACACTTCGGCAGATGACATCTGTAGGACAAAGAGATTTCTTCAGACCCATAAATCACAGGTATTGTGAAGAGTGCCTACCAATGGCTCCCTAACAAGGCAAACTTCTGTAACAAGCTAGTTCTACATTGTTTGTTCAGGAGGAAGAAAGAGAAAAATGAAAGACTGTAAAAAAATATAAAAACTCCAGGGTACAAAAATGTCAAGAAGCTAGAATATAATGTATTTTCTCCTATGCTCAGTAAGCAATTAGGACAATCCAGATAAAACCTTTTTTTTTTAACTGCAGTTATTTATCTTTCTTTCTATTTATCTATCCATCTATTTATTCATTTTGTGTGCCTGTGTGCACATATGTGCATGCACAGCCACACGCATGAACATATGTGCACGTATACCACAGTATGTGAAAGAAGAGAATAAATTTCCACCATGCGGGCCCCAGGGTAGAACTCAGGTCATCAAGCTTGGTGGCAGTTTCTTTACCCACTGAGCCACCTTGCCAGCTCAAGCCAAGAGCATTAATTCCAGACCCTGATGTCTAGCACACTTGCAGCAACTTAGGGTTCTGACATCTGTAAATTAAATTGTTTCCTGTGTTTTCATCTCATCTTTCTTTTTAAAGTATAAACAGGACAAGCATACAGCCTTAAAGTAAAGTTCTTAAAGTTCCCATAAAGTCAAACATTCTGACTTCTTTCCCAGCACCTTACCAGTTATCTAAGACTTGTTTAGAGACACAGCCATGGAGCCTGTTTGCACCCATTTCAACTCTTCCAAGGCCCTGAGAGCATGCAGACTTAAATTACAGCAGATGGACCAAATAGAAAGATTAGTGATTTAAATACATAAAAATATTCGTAAATGTCACAGCCACACTCTCCAGAGAAGGAGATTCAACAGGATGGATGTAGAAAGGGGCTTCTTGGGCCAGCCAAATGGTTCAACCAGTGAAGGTGTTTGCTGCCAGCCCTGACAAATTGAGGGCAATCCCCAGATCCCTGGAAGAAAAGAACCATCTCCTGACTGGACTTCACAAATGTGCTTTGGTGTGTACACCACACACACTAATAAATAAATATAGTAATAAAAAATATATGGCTTTAGAACTCCCTCTTACTAGGGAGGCCAGCCTTCCTCTACAAGGAAGCCTTCAACTGACTGATGAGGCTCCCCCATACCTGCTTTCCTTAATCTACTGATCCACATTAATGTCATGGAAACACACACTCACAAGCAATGCCTTGAACCACAGTTGGCCAAATATCTGGACATCCCACATCGGAGTCAAGCTGATACAGAAAATGATCCATCGCCGTTGCTGAAATATTCGACTGGCTTTCCCTCTTTCTGGTTTCTTGCAGCAACAGTACTAAGTGTTAGCGGCTTTATTCAGATGTAACACACGCCATAAAATCCACCCATTTAAAACACACACTACATTGCCTCTCATGTAGACTCATAGATAATGGACATCTGCAACCACAGGAACCACTAACCTGAGAACAGCAAATTACACTGCTCTCAGAATATCCCCTAAGACTCCTAACTATGCTTCGAATGCCAAAGCCAACTAGGCTTCCTGCAGTCTAGCTTACCCACCTCTCCTCACCTACAGTCTGTTATAACCCCCCCCCTTTCCTTAGGTCTGGAAAACTCCCGCTGGCTCCCACCATCCAAATATAACCTCCTCACAGCCACTTCCTTCAGGCTCCTCATCAGAATCACTATGTACCTGCACGGCTGTCCCCATTTAGCTGCTGGCAACTGAGGCAGCATTCCATTTTCTCCGCTAGAGTAACTGGCACCTATCAAAACATTATTCATGTACAGGATCCGAGTGTGCTCTCACCTCGATGAATGTCAGATCCTGTGAGAGGAGCGTTCTCTGCCTTCTCTGAAGCCTGGTTCCATGTGTGAGAAAGTGGTCTGACCTCATGGGAAGCATTCAATAAATGTTTCCAGGAAGGGAGGGCCTTCCTGAGACTTATCAAGGGACCAGTGCCTCACATAAGCTTCAAACCTTCCACTCTATTTCTTATCAACCTCATTTGCTCCCCAATTGGCAATTTCTACGTAACAAAAAACTACCTTAAAAGGAGCTGTTCCGAGTTTATTTGAACGAAACCCTGAGATAATTCTACTCAAACACTGACTCATTTCTTGGATTACTTATTTTTTTAACTGAACAAGTTAAGAGTGTTGCTTTAGCAAGTCTAATTCATTAATATTATAAAAGAAAAAAGAAGCTGCCCCCAAGGCAGAAACCTGGCATATAAATGTTGATCTCAGACTTGAAAACAAGCAGGTTTGGGAACTCGAGGGAAGTACTCCTGCATTTGTGCCAGTACAGCGAGTAAGAGATCGTGGTTAGGAGTGAAACAGGAGTTGTATCAGGAGTAACTCAGGGGACCTGTGAGATGCATCAGAGGGCGAAGGTGCTGGCCCTGCAAGCCTGGCACACTGGGTTCAATGCCTGCAGCCCACAGGAAAGCGGAAGGGCACAACCAAGCCCCACAGTTGCCTTTTGACCTCTACAAAGCATGTCTACACACACACACACACACCACACATAAAAACCAAACAGCTAAAGGCTGACAATAAGTTTTAACTTCCCAGTCTTGATGACTTTTTTTTTTTTTAATGAAAGGAAGAGAGAAGAAGCAAGGGCATGAGAAGTCTTGAAGTCTCCTGATTATTCAACAGATCTGGTACTGAATAACCCTGGGACAATTTCAAATCCACATACAACACCAAAATAAATCACGTAGGTTAACACAAAACCATAGAAACCTTTTTTTATTTATGACGTGATCTTACTTTCAGTAGATGGTTAGCTTTTACATTGTAATTTCTAATATAAATAAGCAATAGGATAATAGCAATATTGTTTATTCATTAGAAGATATAGCACTCAGAGCTTTTGATAGTGGTGCTTGGTTTATAAATCGCAGTATATGAGAGGCTAAGGCCAGATGATTGGGCATTTGAGACCAGCCTGGGCTACATTATGACACTATCTCAAAAGAAAATAAATATCTTTTTTGAATGTGACTGACAGTAGAACCATTTCAGCATTTGAGTCAAAGTTACACAACCTGTAAAGTGTGATATGTGGTCCCTTAGGGAACATTGCTTCTGTGCAGTTTAATGACGGTGCTATTTGCTTGGGGGTGGAGGGGAAGACTCTCACACCTTTGATCCAAGAAGAGGCCGGTGGATCTCTGAGTTCAAGGCCAGTCTGATCTACAGAGCAAGTTCCAGGATAGCCAGGGCTACTCAGATAAATTCTGTCTTGAAAAGACAAAAATAACGATTTTGATGATGATGATGAAGCAAATTTGACTATTTTAATCAAGCTTATTAATATCATCTAATATTCATCGTCTACATATGGAAATGGGCATAGAAACAGATTCATCTTTTAACTCAAAGGGACATCGAGGTCTGAGAGGGTAGATATAAAATCAATCTTAGGTGGCTATTTGAGAAAAATAACACTTAAAAAGCATGAAAACTCATGGAAGCCTAGAACTTTCACTGAGTATCAAATGTGGTGAAATAAAAATTTTGACAATGAAAGGAGAGTTGAGCACGAGCAGACAGCCCATCACGTGAGGAGCTTCCTGTCTCCCCCTTCACACCTTCCCTAGCTTCTAAAGGATGCTCTCTGTCCCTCCGAAGATGAGGAGCACAGCCGTCAGAATCAGCCAGTTGTACTGACTGAAGAAAGCAAACCGTCAAGGATGCCCAAGCCAAAGAGAATTCATCAGGTGCAAGCCTTTCCGGATGATCTGAGGCAGTACTTTGAACTCCTCAGACTCCTCTATGAAATCAGAAAATAAATAAATAGATAGATAATACACAAATAAATAGAGACCGAAGCGAGGACAGCGCTCTCCAACCTGCATAGCTATTCCATCTTGCTGCAGAGGCTCCTGAGGCTCGTTTTCAGCATTCTGATTGTTCGGTTTTGTTTGTTTGCCTGTTTGGTGCGTTTGCTGAGGAATGAAAGAAACCAAGGGCCGTAGATCCGCTAGGGACACATTGCTCCACCTCCAGTTCCAGTGTTCTCTATTCTAACCACCCAAATACGATGTCCGTCAATGCATGTGTCCATTATAACTAAGGAGGTAACTCCGCCGAGAACCACAGAGGTCAGAGATGAACCAGGGAACCAAGTTCCTTAAGAGACAGTTGTCTGGAGAAGTAGGCCATGGTCAGGGGCATTGGTTTCCTTTGGCTCCTTATATCTAGACTTCTTTTCTGAATGTATTTAATTTTCTTTTGTGTACGTAGGTGTGAGGGTGTGATTTCTTAGAGCTATGGTTACAGACAGTTGAGAGCTGCCATGTGGGTGCTGGGAATTGAACTCTGTTCCTCTGGAAGAGCAACCAGTGCTCTTAACCACTGAGCCATCTCTCTAGTCCCCCGTCCCTTTTTTTTGTGTTATCGAGACAGGGTTTCTCTGTGTAGCCTTGGCTATCCTGGACTAAGTTTATAGACCAGGCTGGCCTCTAACTCACAGAAATCCACCTGCCTCTTCCTCACAGAGTTCTGGGATTACAAGCGTGCACCACTGCATCTGGCTATATTTATACTTCTTAAATTGTCCCACTCTAGAAGAGAAAAAAAGAAGAAGCAAAATTGGGTGCTTCTATCCCTTAGGAATATTCTCTCCAGGGATGAAGGGATGGCTCAGAGGTTAAGAACACTGTTTGTTCTTCCAGAGGTCCTGAGTTTAATTCCCAGCAACCACGTGACGGCTTATAACCATCTATAATTAGATCCGGCATGCAGGCATAAAATACAGGCAGAACCCTGTATACATAATAAATAAATAAATCGGTTTTTTTTTAAAGAAGATTCTCTCTTGAAGTCTCACACTTTCGATTTACTTGTGGTAACACAACAAAAGCACCAGCACCTACAGATTTTCACTCTTCTCTGAAAGGAAAAAAATCAAAAAGAGGTGGGGCTTGAGCATTTTTTTTTTCACATAGGGTCAGTCCACACGTAACAATAGCAAGGCAGCTATGTCACCTTGACAGCACCCCCAGGTCAAGCTTCCACAGCTTCTGGGCAGGAAGAAGCAGAGGCAGAACAGGACTCCTCTCGGTCCCATCAGCCCAGGAGAGTGAAGGTTAAAGAGTGGACAGTGTCACAAGCACTTACCAACCCACCTAGAAGACAGCAGTGAGAAAGGACCCAGGCCTGCTTCCTTCCTGGAGCGGCCATCACAGAGGCAAGAGAGATGCACAAACCCAATAGTGTGAGCTAAATGGGATGTTTTCCCACTTCCTCCAACCTGCCTTCTCAGCTTCTATGCTCCACCTTGCACATTCTACCTCTAAGAGTTTTTTTTCTGGAGACACTATTTGGCTAGCTGAGGCTGGCCTCAGATTCATTGTGGAGCCTAAGCAGGCCCTGGCTGAACTCATGATCCTCCTGCCTCAGCTTCCTGAGTGCTGGGATTATAAGTATGTACCCCACGCCAGACAAGAGGACAAAAGTAATTCTTTACATCAAACATGTTCAATTCAGCCCCTATTTTCGTACAAATCTGGACATCGAGAATTTTTCTATGGAGCCCACTGATATTCAAGCAATATGTCCAACCACATTTTCTAAAATGCCACTGCTTTTCAAAGGGAAATCACAACTGAAATGGAAAATGTGAGGAGATGAAGTCTACAGGCAGCCTGCCAAATGATCCTTGTAGAAAGGCCTGGTGCTTACCGCCTTGCTTCTTCAGCTAAGTAGCTCTCAATCAGGGATGGTCCTGTCCCACAGGGGTCAGAGGCAATGTCAGAAGACATGTTTAGTGACCAAAACTGATAGGAAAGGGATGTGCTTTTATCGTCTACTGAGTCTCCTTGGAGGCCACTAAAGAATCTACCATGCCCAGGGCAGACCTCTAAATAAAGACTTAAATGTCCTTTATGTCAGTGGTGCTGAGGGTGAGAAGCCCTGATTTACGTACAGTTTACTTACAACTTGATTTATATACAAGTACATTGTCAGGTGTCCAAGATGGCTGAAGGTTCTAGGGTTAATAACTTCCTCGCTGTTTCTATACATATTTTGTTTCATGCAGAATAACGTATCCCGTGGTAAGCATTATTCTGCTTCAACAGCTCTTTTCACCAGCAGAATATCATGCCCATTCCTTAGGAGTTTACTTTGTTGGTGGACATTTTTTTTATTCCCACATTGTTATTTTTGAGTTTCAGTATAGTAAACGCACCCATACTAAGCACCACACAATTTTTTGGAAGATATAAACTCTGGATTAGTTTGTTAGTTGCTTTTTTTTCGTTTTTTTTTTTTTTAAACACAGTTTTGTGATGAATAGAAAGCATAGAAGAAACAGGAAGAATGCACTTGTTTTTGAAATAAGATATTCAACTAAGGGCCACTGAGATGACTCAGTAGGTGATGGCATTTGCCCTCAAGCCTGGTGACCTGAGTTTGATCCCATAGACATACACAGTGGGAAAGAAGCAACTAGCACAAGTTGTCCTTTGAAGTCCACATTCAAATCATGAAATGCACATACCTAACACACACACACAAATTAATTAAGTAAAAAAGAAATATTTAAAACGTAGTCGAGTGAGACAAGCCTTATCACTAGAACAAAGAAGAGAACATAATCTCTGACCTTCTATAGTGGTTCAAGAAAGTCATGTAATATAAATCTCTCTTGACATTCTTCATACCTCAGAACATACTACATGATTTTCTCCCAGGCCCATCCTCAAGGGAAAAATACATTGTTTGGGGTTTAAAAACTAAATACATGTAATACATAGCTCCCATGAGCTGAAAAGGTATAGCTAAAAAGATTTAGGAAGGAGTCATGGAAGAAAGGACACTGTAACTATCTAGCTCACATTTTCACACAGAAGTTCTTTCAGTATCTGACATTTGGTGCATCTGCCCCGACACAAGCACCCTTTTCCAAACCCACTTCAACCGACAGACCTCTGTGAATGAGCCAAAAGAAGCCAATGCTCCTGGGCGAGCCCACTTACCCAAACAGCTACCTTCTCCACAAAACCCATTCTCAGGCTTGCTGATAGCCAGAAATGGGGGCAAAGGCCCAGTCCATTCAGCATCCTCTTTCTAGATAATAGACGTCAAAGGAAGACTCCTGTTGGGAATGGCACGCTGAGATGGCATGTTTGTGGTTGAGTACTGGCTCACCACAAGAGGCATCTGATATGTCTTCAGAATAAACTGTCTTCACCTGGCTTGGCTTGAAAACATCTCGAGGCTTCACTACTCAGAAAGGCATTGTGCAGAAAGCTGGTGAAATCTAATAGCTACAGAGGAAGATACCTGATGGGAACCTTTCTGTGTGCCTCTCTGTCTCTGTGTGTGTGTGTCTGTGTGTGTCTCTCTCTCTCTCTTTCTGTCTCTTTATCTGTGTGTATGTGTGTGATCTGTCTGTCTCTCTCTCACACACACACACATACACAACAAGCAAAATCTTTTGGGCTGTATCAACATCAGTCTTTGCACATTGCGCATGAGGTGGCTCACTGAGGGAAATTAGGAGGATAATAAAAAGGGCCTCTTTATTCCTTCTATAAACCTATATTATTTCAAAGTATGGTGATGTTAAAAAGTGATTATTAACTAAAAACATTCACCTATGTGTATGACTTTCCTAGGGCTACCACAACAAAATCTGAATACCTCATAGCTCAACCCAGTAGACATTTATTATTTATTTGTTGTCTCACAGTTCTGGGGCAGGAGTCCAAGATCAGTGTGTTAGGAATGACATGCTTTCTGTGTAGTCTATGGGAATCATCCTAGACTCCTGCGAGATTTTGCAAGTTCACTAGCAATCTTTGTGGTCTTTGGATTGCTACTACTCCGCAATCATCTTCACATAGTGTTCTACCTCTATGTATATCTTCTCTCAGTCATTTTTTAGGGACACTTCTCAGATTAGGAATGTAATCTACCCAAGGATAATCTCATTTGAACCAATAACATCTGTAAAAAAAATCATATAATGGAGCAGTCTTACTAGGCCACAGAGGAGACTTGGCAGCCAGGCCTGAAGATACCTGGTAAGCTAGGGTCAGATGGAAGGGGAGGGGAACCTCCCCTATCAGTGGACCTGGAAAGGGCAGGGAGATGAGGGAGGAAGGTGGGATTAGGAGAGAAAAAGAGAGGGGGCTACGGTTGGGATACAAAGTAAATAACCTGTGATTAATATAAAAAATATTTTAAAAAATCATTTACTATAAAAAAAAGATACATTCAGAGGTATTGAGGCTTAGATCCTTCATATGTCTTCAGGCAAAGAGGAATGCCCCTTCAACCTACAGGCCTATTCCACCAAGGACTAAAGGTGTGTGCCACCACCGCCCAGCTGGTTCATTGCTTATTTAACAAACTCTTATATCACCTGCATGCATCAGTCACTGAGTTGGGTGCTGTGAACATAAATGTCAGTACTGTGAAAAGTCTGACCTAGATTATTAAGTATTCTTATACAAATATCAAAAACCCAGGCTTCCCCCTACCTGTTGAGGACTCTCAGTCTTCAAAGTCCTGGGTTACTCTGTTGGGATGTCAATCTAATGTATTGCTCTGTAGCACATTCGCTTTGGGTACCTTCTGACCCACTGGCTAATTGATGAATATGGTTCTCCCTCCCTGACACTGAGGTCAGAACCCATACTCCTTTTGTCCTCCATTACAGCACTCCATGCTAGGAAGAGCCTCAACCCAACAGGCCCCCAATTGTTTATTTGCTTACCAGACTCTTGGTTATCCTTCCTACTCCCTTTGCCAACGCCTTTCCAGGTGGATGCTAGGGCTCTAACTCACACGTTTTGTTATTGCCCCTGTGACAAGATTCAGCAGTCAGATAAGACATGATGCTCACTTCAAACCAATCAGGCTTAGGCCACTCTGCTGCTGAAGTCACTCTTGTTCCCATACCACAATGAAAATGCTTCTGCTGCGTGCTTAAAAAAATCATTCTATTTAATATAACGGAAATGCATTTCATTTTAGCTTCTAAAGATAAAATCTGAACTGGAGGGAATTTCTGATGCTTGAAATAGAAATACTTGGAAAGGGTTGGGAACTTAAAAATAAAATGCATTTGTGCTTGTATCTAATCATGTAGTCATAAAATTGAATAAACCCAACAGTAGCCAAAAGCAACAAACAGCACAATTCAAGCATTCTAGATTCTCAGGGTGTGTTTGAGATCAAAGGCTAATTTCATTTAAAATGCAGGGAAATTGATCCAAGAAATGAAAGTTCAAGATCAAAAAAAAAAAAATTAAACTATCTAAGAATAATTCAGGCCACTGGAAAAGATAGTGTAACTCAATATAATTCAAACATTTATTTTTACAGAAGTTGTTTTATAAGTCATTTTCATATAAAGCTTATTTTACTAAACTGAATGTTTCCTCCTGGAATGACTTTGGGGACACATTCTTTTAATGTTATTCTTTGAATAATAGAAGAATATGAAATCATATATAATACATAATTATATATACCATTGTATGTGTGTGACAGAGAGAGAGAGAATTTTTACCTACCCAAATTTAAGAGCAGTGCAAATTACAGGTCAGCTACCTGTTCAGAACAGGTCTAGAAGAGAGGCAGCTTGATTAGAAGAGAGGAGTCAGCACAGGATCCAGCCATCCTGAGAACCTTATATGCATTCTGAATTTGAAAGGAACCTCAACCCTTCATTCCTTCTCTCCCAGACAGATACTTTCCAATAACAAATAGTTGGCCAAACTTAGCCTTGTCAAGGTTTTTAATGAACTTTTGATTCCTCCTACAAACACAGCAACTATGGCATGGCTATCTGTTATTACCCCGGCCATTAGCCACAGCTGTAAATTTATAAAAGGCCACAAAAGATGTCTTTTAAATAGACTTTTTAAAGAGCATTGAATAACCCATAGAAAATTAGTTGGGTTCTACATTCCAATTATTAATTATGCAGTGCTTTCTCAGATGTTGAAGATTTATATTTATGACTTTTAGGTTAATTATATGGTAAGGCATATGTATACATGAGTACAAGTGCCCTTTTCATCTAGTTGAGGGTCACTTCCCTTGGAGCAGGAGTTCCAGATGATTGTGAACCACCGGATATGGGGCATTGAGACCTGAACTGAGGACCCTTAACCCTTAAGGGACCCTGTGCCTTTAACTGCTGGACCTTCCATCCATCCCACCAGTATCAAATCTTCTGGAAGCTTCTTCATCAATTTTATTTAATTATAAATTTTTCTGAAGTTATTCATTCATGCTATCATTGGTGTCCACATCATCTTAAACAGGTAAATAACCACATAATGAAGATGTATAGTGTTTTTTTTTTATTTTCTTTTCTTTTTTTGGTGGTGATGGGGAGGGAGGATATTGAGACAGAGTTTCTCTGTGGAGCTCTGTGGAACTCGCTCTGTAGACCAGGCTGGCCTCAAACTCACAACGATCCATCTGCCTCTGCCTCCCAGGTGCTAGGATTAAAGGCCTGGCTAGAATTTCTTAACACTTTAAAAAAAAACAAATCTTCAATTTAAAGATTGTAGGGCTGTGAGTGTATCTGAGTGTCAGAGTGTTTGCCTAGAAAGCTTAAGGCCTTGGTTCTATTTCCTGCACCATAAAAAAATCAAAGTAGCAGTAATAAAGAAAGGAAGGACCTGAGAATCACCAGTGCTTATTTATACAATGTGACCAGACACAGAAGAAAGTAGACATCAATAGGACAGCACATCAATAAGAAACATGACACCCCAGAACAGCACTAGCCTTCATTATTCTGTATTAGCGGTGTGCTGAGCTAGCATAATACCTGAGCCTGAAGCAGCAGGCCCACAACAACCAGGGAATGCCTGATAACTTTGGGGGAGCTGCTGCAGTCCACAGAAAGCAGTGTATGCGGGGCAGAGCTGCAGAAAGAACGGAAGCAACTCACCGGCAGCTTGTGGAAGAAAGAGGCCAGAAAAGGGACACCAAGACTCTGAAGCAATAAAATCAAACAAGTTAAAACAAAGGCTTCTGGACAAAAAGGAAGTGTTAGAAAGGCTTAGAAGGCTGTCACTTAAAAAAAAAAAAAACAAGACAAAACAGAAACAGTAATTGTAGATGAGAAAGCCTACTATGCCCACTTTCTTATATTTCAAAGACAGAATTATAGTTTTAATGTGAGAACATTCAAAGCCCTCTCTCATAGGTGTTTTGAGATATATAACACATTGTACTGTATGACAATACCAGAGTAACATAACATTGCACCCCAAAATATGTACAATTGTTATTTGTTGATTAAAAATCAAATGAAAAAGAAAACTAGTTTTGAAGGTAATTTATTACTCACCAGCCCTGCTATTGGGGTTGACAGTCTATTGATCTTCTTAATGATGCCAGGTTTGAGCTTATTAATCAAACTGTAAGTGAATAAACAAATAACACATGCAATTACAAAAATGTCAATATGATTTCAGTGCTCTTTGAAATAGCCTCAAAAATTCTGAACAGCATAGTTCTGGTCCCAAATGTGTTGTCCTGGGCCAGAGGTCCATCAAAATACAAACAACTAACAACAACAAAAAATTACACACAAAACAAAGAACTTATCTGCACAATAGGGTAGAAGGGGTCTCCCTGGATCACACCCCCATGTTTAAAAGTAGTTTCACATATATTAAAGAAAGACACAATTTGGTTCCATTTCAATACACAGTAAAATACTCATCACATTTCCCCTCACTTGACCTTAAGAATATTTTTCCCTATTAATGATTCTCCATGGGATGTTTTGTTTTGTTTTGTTTTGTTTTCTCATCTGGGTCCTTGTTTTGAAAGATAGCCTCCAACCCACATTGTTTCACGTGTAAAGGGCGCAGAGGAACTCATCCAAATAATTGACTATTTCTTACTAGTAACTCATTCATGCCCATGACTGATGGCTTTGTTACCAGAGCGGAATGACTGGGTGAAAATTAAATGTACCAGAACTTCTCCAAATTATCCTGGGATCCAATAGTGAGTGCATTTCAGTTACTGTGACACACACTGCAAAGATATCTGTCTCTACACACCAAAGCACTAGAAAAGAAACTCATCTTTGAGAACCACACTGTATGGACTCATTCTTTTTATTCACTGACATAGTGTCAGACCTTGTAGTAATTCAATGCTACAATGTTTTCCCATTAATGTGAGCTTGGGTAATTAATCATTAATCACTGTCACAAAGCAGTATCTTGAAACAATGATTTTTTTTTTTCTTATTTAACAATTCATCTCCCAAAGGAGTGATTCTTTACTCTGTAATGAGGTCCGACAGGAAAGCAAAGAAGGAAGAGGAAAATAAAATTTTTGGATTCATGTGTCTCTCCTTAGCAATGGGCACTTGTTGGGGGGGGGTGCCTATGGAATGTCACTCCTTCCTCATTCCAGAGATTTTTATATACATATACAAAAACAGACAAAAAAAAAGCCTCAACTTAATAGCCTTCAGAATGCTGTTCAACAGGATCAACCTTACAAAACAATGGCTTATGAAGATTTAGTCTGGCAAACAAAAAGTTGCTTTCCTGTTGTTGTAGCTTGTTCACACAAAGATCTTTGGACAACTTAAATACTATTTGAGGATGGGTGGCGGGAATGGAACTCAGGGCCAGAGTGTGCTTAGCAAGGTCTTTACTGTGGAGCTGTACCCCACAGACCCTCAGCTTTAAGTTTCCTTCTCAGTGGTGACTCCATGAGTCCTAATTTCTGAAGTGGACATTGCAAGTCATCTAACAAAGGCTTTTCCGTCTCTGTCCGCACTGTTTTCCTTCAACCAACAACTGAGGAGCTAGAAAATAATTAAACAGACTAATAACAAGTTGCGACCATACATTAATCCTTCTGTTTTTCCCCTCGTGTCTGAATGCTTCTATAACTCTGGTTTTTCTTCATAAGAGAACTAATACGTGTGGCATTGCTTAATAATGTAATTCCAACATAGTACTTCAAAAAAAACTCATTTACAATTATTTACCACAATCTTGGTAGGGATGGTTTTTGGCTGTTTTTTTTTGGTTTTTGGTTTTTGTTTTGTTTTTACAGTTTTCTTGGAATATACTCTTTCAATAACATAGCTTAGAATCTGCTATGAGCAGGAGTAACAGTATCCCAGGAATGTCTGGTCACAGCTGTCCGTTCAGAGGGAAGGGTCACAAACTCTGGCCTCACCCACTGACTCACTCACTGGTGACGCTGACCCGGTCACTCTGTTTACCTGCTGACCCGACTTATCAGTTTTGTCATACAGTGTCAGTAATTTCAAGAGCATTTTCCATTCCGTTTCTGGGATGAACAATAAAACAGAGTCCTGATGATAAAGGAGCAGAGGGAGGAAACAGCACAGACAGGCAGACAGACACCTTCTGTTGAGCTAACCAGTTCCTCCCACATTGGCAGGTTGGCCTGAAGGGTTACTTAGAAGCAATACATACACAACGGATTAGCCTTCCCTTTCCACTCCTCAACCTCCTCATATGTGTGCAAACACGGAAATAACTGCAAGGGGGAAAAAAAAAACAGCACTCTAGAGAGCATACAATTCACGCTCGAAAAGCCTGAGTCACCAGAAGAAAATCATTTTATTTCATCCATCACAAGACTCAAGAGTTATAAGCACTAGAATAAGGAGGAAATGCACATACGGTTTTAGGCAAATACTGAGCATGCAAATCACTTGGTGAGTTGTGAATTATGAATCTCAAGGAAGAACTTTTAGGGTATTTCTTGCAAGGATTAAAAAAATGTTTTATGAGATCTAAAAATAAATGAAATTTTAAGCACACTTACTGGAATACAGGCAAAATCTCAAGTTAAGGGAAACTCAAGCACCATGTATGGAAACACTCTCTTTTGCAAACAGGTATGTTTTGCATTGTAAGTGTTCTTGAATTTCACGTGTGGACTTTCTAAAGGGACGCTGACTTCAGGTCACCAGCTCTGCAGCAAGAGTCAAATTACAGGATAAACTTGCAGATGCTCCCATACCCGGTGTTCCTAGCCTCTGACCCTCTGCTCCATCCCTCCATCCATCCATTCCTGAGTATCCCTCTCTGAGCCTTTCCTTCTGTGAGGGAACAAACCTGGTGACTGCTTGCTTGGCACATCAGAGGTTTGCTCCTTTAGTCAGATTAATACTAGAACACAAAGTAACTTGGGATACTCTCATCGCGACCCCAATAACCTCCTCCTCAGCCTCTCCAGCTGTGACCCTCCTGAAACTCCCATGATCCAACGCTAACCTCCCAAGCGATGGTATGGGAGGGCAGGGCCCTGTGGGAGGTGGCACCATGGTGAGGCTGCACCTCCTGAATGTCATCAGTGCCCTCAGTCAACAGGCCTTGCCTTTCCCCTGTGGGAGGCTGCGGTGAGAAAACTGCTCTGAGAGGGTGTGAACTTTGAAAGAAGTGGGCCTTACCAAACACCCAATCTGTAGCCACCTTCATCCTGGATTTCCCTGGTCGCAGCACTGTGAGAAACAACTTCTTGCTATCTGCAAGCTACACATTTGCTGGTAGTTGCTAATGTAGCCCAAATGAGCTATCTCAAGGTATCTAGTTTTCCTTCTTTCCCCCTCACCCACAAACATATCGTCTATTCTCTATGGAAGGGCTGAGTGGACCTATGTTAGAACATTGGCTCCATTCACAGACCCTTCTAGCACTGGGTGTATCCTGACTTCCCAGCTCAGGTGAGACCACCCAGAAAGTCATCTAGAAAGTTCAACACAGCTCAGACATGGAAAGTTTTAGGAACTTGAATTTGACACTTTACTGTTGGCTAATTTGAAAAAAAAAAAAAATTTAACTGCCAAACTTCACTTTTGCCCTTGACCAGAAAGCTCTTCAGCAAAAGTACAAAATTCAAGGATGCCTTTATACTTCCTGTATCCAAAGATTTTCAAACTAAATAAAAAGATATACTTGGAAGAACCTATTGATACACTGTAAGAATTTGGTGGCCTGTGGATTATCTTATAGTCACCCACTCGGTCACATTTCTAGTGTTAGCTGTCACAAATGTGTATCTTTCACATTATCAAATATTTATGGTTGGTTTCATTTTTTTAATTTTCGTTTATTTTGAGACAAGATTCCACGTTAACTCAGAATGGCCTCAAACTTGCCATGAGCACCCAAGGGTGGCCTTCCACTTCCATCCCCTGACTTGTCAGCCCTCCCGGATTATGCAGTTCAGGGGACAGATCACAAATGCTCATTTATGAAAGAAGAGCACACTATGCGTGGAGCTAACATCCCTATCCCACACATTTTTAAAAGTCACAACAAGGATGTCACGTCTTCCTAACAAATTGAAGATGCCGATATCTTTTTATCGCTTGCTTGCTTATCATCTCTAGAGTATTAATTTATTTGTTTACTTTTATTTTAAACAGGAATTCTGACCATTGGACATCTGAATGCTTAGTAAAAACAGCCCTGGACAGAGAGCAGGCAGGTAGGAACAAGCACTTGGAGCAAAGTCCTGAAATCCATCCTGATTTTTAGTTCATGTAAAAATCTCAAAATCTCTATCTTCTTTAAAGACATAACTTAGAAAAAGAGAAAATTGCTTTGCTTCAATGAAATGCTATACTTTTTAAACCAATAATTCTTCTTCTGTATATTTTCTGTTCCAGGTATATCAAATTATACTGCTCTCTTCTGATTGTCAAAGCTGATCCAAAGAGTACTGCCAGATACAGTCATCTGGACCTGTTGTCATCAGGAGAAGTCAATGGCTTCTGCCTACTTTTTCATTTTAAAATAAAAACACATCAAATAGACAGTTACCACATTCTCATAGATAAGATAACCAGCATTTGTCATCTAAACTTTAAAAGCATTTGGTATAAAAATTTATGACTGCATTAGTATTTTCAAACATATGTGATATATAAATTGATATATTCAACTGTAACAAAAATAAAAACTGAACAGTAAATGCTGAGGTGGATAACCATGTGGAAGAAACATCAAAACCAGTGCAGTTGTCATTTTTCCTATGATGGCACTTTTACTGAGCCTCATTAGTATGCGTGAAACTCACTAAAGTGCAGGAAACAGCTATATAACTTGTAGGCACATGTTTTCAGGGCTCACCATTTGGTATTGGACAGCCACTGGGGGAGCGCGTCCCTGGGAAGACTATGGCTCATGTTCTCAGTGTTCCTAACGGCCTATACTCCCTTCTCTATGCTTGAGGCCCTGTGCGATTTCTCTTTCCATGTTGGCATGTCTATTATGTCATCCTTCTTTATATCTTGTTTAGGCAACCATGTTGTTGAAACTTCGTGGGTGTAGCTTTCCTGACATTTCTAGGAGACACAATCTCACAGCAGACTTCCTGTTCCTCTGGTAAGTTTTATTTACCTTTTTAAGAATAGTTAAGGATAGATAGATAGATAGATAGATAGATAGATAGATAGATAGATAGATAGATAGATAGAGATATGCAAATATATATATATATCAAAAATTAAATAAAAAGTGGCCATGAGTTTGAGAGAGAAAGCAAGAAGAATTAACTGGAAGAGGGTGGAGTGGAAAAAGGAAAAGGAGGAAATGATGTAATATGTTAATTTCAAGTTTTTTAAAGTGCAGAAAGCAGAGCTGGGGGTGGGGGGTTGCTGGCAGCAGATTCTTCTGATTCTGAGCAATCTCAGTAATCACAGCCTAACTGAGTGAACACCAGGAAATTCCCTTTAACATATCAGAACAAACAGCATTTAGACACAGACCTCACAGAGAAAACTCATAGATCACAAACCTTTTACTCCTAAGAGACAACACAGAAAAGAAAATCTGGGCACCATTGGATCCGGTGGATGACACCAAAGGCACAATCTATGTAAGAGACAATTGATACACTAGACTTCATTAAAATGCAAAATGTTTGTTCTCCAAAAGATGCTGACAAGAGAGTGGAAAGACAAGCCACAGAATGAGAAATATATATATATATATATTTATATATATATATATATATATTCTGGAGGCATACTTCATGAACTATTCCCAAAATTAATAAAAAAATTTCAAAACTGATCAAATGTAAAGAAAGCAGGACATTGACTTAAAACAGAAACAAAGACCTTAACAGTTACTCTACCAAATAAGATGCACAAATGAGAAAATAAGTTATGAGGAAAAAAACTTCAAGTGCTGTTATCAGTGAAATGAAAACTGGAGAAAAGCATTACCACCACAAACCTGTTAACCTCTACAAAATCAATAACTCAGAAATCAATAACTGCAACATTTGACAACACCAAATGCTGGCAAGGACACAGAACAACAGGTATGCCCAGTCATTGCTGGTGGGAGCAGGAGGAAGCAGTGTAATACTTTGGAAGACGGTATGCCGGGTGCCAACAAGCCAGCAAGGATACTCCTCAGGGTTTATGAAATAAGTTGAAAATGTCTGGCCACGCAAGCACTTGCACATGAATTGTTTATAGAAGTCTTTTTGTTCTTCTTGTTATTGTTTTCTTTTGGGGGGCGGCCCAAGGTTTCTCTGTGTAGCCCTTGCTGTCCTGAAACTCGCAACTCACTCTGTCATCCAGGCTGGCCTTGAAGAAAAGTCTTTTCCTAATTGCAACAACTTAAAACCATTATAATGTCCTCTCACATTACATAAACTGGGTAAATAAACTGGCTCACCCATAAAAATCACCCATAAACTATCATTCGGTGCAAAACCAAAATACGCTATCAAGCAATGTAAAGATGTGGAAGCAATTTAAATTCACGTAATTAACTAAAAGAAGCCAGTTTGGAAAGGGTTTTTATTGTATGATGTTTCTACATAATAACAATATGCATTATTATGTTATATAATGTATTACAGAAATATCTATATCATTAATATTATACTGTAGAAATATAATGCATTATATAGCATTCAGGAAAAGGGGAAACTATGAAAAAATGTCTATTATTGCAAGGGATGGGGAGAGAAGATTGATGTGGAAGAGAACAGGACTTTCGGGGCAATGAAACTACTCTGTGATACTACAATGCTGTTCTCGTGCACATGTGTTAGGTGCTTGCCACCATAAAAACGGTGTGATGCCTATTTGTTTAGCCCCCCTTTACCAAAACACTAATATGTATCAGGAAAGGAATACAGCAGCATCAATCAGTTCATGTCCTCAGCAGCGTCCTGGTACCCACCTCTTGCTTCCCTCACACTCTCACCAGCCCTGACACTTCCTGCCTTTGCATGTCAGATGTCTATTGTGTAATGTTGCTTTTAGGAGACTAAAAAGATTACTCAGACTGGGGATGTGGCTCACTGACAGCATGGTTGCCTAGCGTGTGGTGACCAGGATCCCATTGTGAGCGCTGCATTATCTAGGCATGGTGATGCAGGACTGTAAGCCCAGCACCACAAAGGAGAAAGCAGGAGAGTGAGAAGTTAAGTCATTCTCAGCTACATAGCAAGTTCAAGCGGCCTGATTCGAAAAGGAAAATAAGAGCAGTTTACACCAATTTTATGTTTCAGGTGTTTGTTTTTAACATTTTCCATAATGAGCAGGCTTTAAAATGTTCCTCTTCCTCTACCTATTGTCAGAATCCCAAAGGAAGGGTTGCTAGGAAATATTATCTAAGTGATAAATGTATTTATCTTGTTAATAAGATAGCACATGGTTATTTGATTGGTGTTGCAAAATTGTTTTTTTGAAACTTGTATCGGTTTATATTAAAGTGCACATTTTCAGTTCACAGAGCTTGAAGCTACAATAGAGACATCTTCTTGTGCTTAGGTGGATCCAGGGCCTGTACTTTCAAAGCTTAAGTACATGCTTTATCACTGAGCTGAGCCTCCAAGACACAGGTTGTTGGGGGGTTTTTTTGGGGGGGGAGTTGTTTGTTTTATTTGGGTTTGGTGTTTCAAGACAGGGTTTCTCTGTGTAGGCTTGGCTTTCCCGGACTCACTTTTTAGAGCAAGCTGACCTCTACCTCACAGAGATCCATCTGCCTCTGCCTCTGACTGCTGGGATTACAGGCTTAGCGCCACTGTGCCTAGCTGGTCTAAAAAGATGTTATGTTATTTGCTACTTTCAACAACAACAACAAAAAGGGTCATATGGCACTCTAATTAATTCTTACTAATGAAGAATTAGTGATGAAGGTGGAGTTATAAATAAACAATAAAATCTCCACTAATGAAGATGGGGATTTTATTATTTATTTATTTATTTATAACATTTTTCCCATTTGTCACAAATTTGGTCAGATCCTTGCCTCATTTGTTTATTGAAAATTTTAAATTGTGTAGTTTACCCAGAGTTATAGCCACAGATAATCTTTAACATACTTTTTGTTCTACTGGAGATTTTTTACTGAAATTCCTCTTTTTGGTTCTGTTTTGTTTTTTTTAAATCATTTAGCTATACACTGCATCCTAACACATAGTAGGTTTTTAAGTGATTCACAACCAACTATTTACCCAACTGTCACAAATTGACTGCTTCACCTCATCCCCATTTTCTCCCAGCTCTTTTAACATAAATATATTGCTCTTTTAACATGAAAATACATTGCTGAAATTTTATTTTATTCATTAAATATGCATATTTTTAAAGCATTGGGTTTTGTCAGTTTTGTCATATGTTCTAGTGTTAGGACAGACAGTTTCAGTAAATTTTATTAATAGAATTTTTCCTATTATCACCTGTTTACTATTCTATGTGAGTGCTGCCGTAATTGCAAGTATTGGAAAAGCCTGGTTAGGTTTTCTAAGAGTGTTATAATTTGAATGAGAAATCATTTCCCTACAGGGTTACACTTTGGGCTCGCTACCCTGCTAGTGAACTATATGGTAGAGTAATTGCAGTCCTGCGGGCTTTCATTTGATCAATGGATTAACCCCTCAATGAATGCATAACATGACGGCATTGTCAGGAAGTGATGGAGAGCAGGAGGTGTGGTCTAACTGCAAAAAGATATGCTCTCTGTGTCTCGTCCCGTGCTCCGTTTACTCTGTAGCACTCTGGCCGCCACAATGAGCAGCTTTTCCCGTTTATTACCATGACACTGTATCTTATCATGGCCCAGCAAGTCAACCTCGGACAGAAACCCCAGAAGCAGTGAGCCAAAATATGTTGTTGTGTCTCTTCAGTTGCTTTTCTTGGGGGACTTGTCACAACAATGAAAGGCCGAAACTACGAATAAACTGAAGTAGGTTGGCCTCTACAGAAAGTTGTTCCCCACAGCAGGTCGGGTTGGCCTGTGGAGTCAGTCATTTTGGAGCCATTTCCTCCTTCAGAAATTCAAGACCACAAACAGCTGCAAGAAAACCACCTTCTCCATCCCGCCAAAGCCTGTGGGTCTTCCTGTGGCCCACTGCATAGATGTCTCAGGGATTCCCCAGTCCCTGATCTCTAAATAGAAGTTCTCATCTCTAAGAAAAGGATGGAGTTCTCTAAATATCAATGACACATGGCATAGCTCTCTATGTTGTCCACTGTATTAAAAATCACTTGAAAGAATAGTATTTGTATAAGTGTTTTTTTTTTATTCTGTTGAATGAATCTTTCAAGACTGGACTTTCTTAGGCAGTAAGAGTCACAGAGGAAATAGGAAGACAAATAGGTGCCCTCACAGCAACAGGTGAACATTTTGCTTCAGTTTTCCAAGCAGCAAACAAAAGTGGGATGGGGGGGGGGTGACCTGGTAACACTGTGCAAAGCACCTCACTGAAGGGGAGCTCTATGTCCACCATGTCACGAACTCCAGAGTTCACGTGCATGGACAATAGGGACAGCAGAAACTTGGGAGCATTCCAAAGAGAGGAAGTATTGACTGACTAACCAGGGACACACCCAGTGAGACGATCTTCAAACAAACCTCCTTCCTTCACAGAGGAATAAAGAATGTTTTCATGGGAAGACTTCCAAGACTGCTATCACAAGACGAGTGCCTGGGAGATTGCTAACTGCTATCGGTAGCAGGACGATGCTCAGAGCACAGCAGTAATTATGACAAGGCCAGAACAAAGCGAGGCCATGGATACTTATGTAATGACAACTATTTTATTTATTTTTTAATATGGAGTATAGCAGTCCTTATGAATACTAACCAGCACTAAAGAGATGAGACAAATATCTGTTTGTTAAAACTCCAGGAGCTGGAATAGATCACCTAAAAATTCTAGTCAGTGTTTTCATTACTTCAGGGAAAAAAAAAAGTTAAAAAAAAAAAAGGAGGGGGAAGTGCTTTGTTCACATCTCACTATTAGTAAAGCCAAGAGAATGTGTGTCTTACCTAAACAGTGTAAGGAGGGGCAAGGAAGTGGCTCAGTTAGTAAATTGCCTGCCTGCCTGCACACATGAGGACGTGAGATCAGATCCTTTGCAGCCAAGTAAAAAGCCAGACATGGGAGCTTCAAGGGAGAGCCAAGGGATCCATGCATCATATTGTCCAACCAGCCTCATGAGAGTCGATCAATCCTAGGTTCAGTGACACACACCCCACCCCCATTTCAAACAAATGAACCGGAGCATGGTGGCTTCTACATGCACGTACACAAATGTGTGCTGCATGCACATATATGTACGTGTACAAATATGTATATGCACAAATCTGTACATGTACACACACAGCAGTAATCTTCAGCTTTCAACTCACTAGATATCGAAGTTAAACATATTAGAACAAAAATTATTACCACAAACATGCTCATTCCAATAGTCCATCAGGCTGCCAATAAATGCACAGGGCAGGGCTTGTTACTCAGACAGGTATCCTGTCTGAAGCTTCAGTGCAGAGGTGTTTCTAATTTGGAGTCTGATATGCAGTCTACTATCACTTGAGTGAAGGCTGTGAAAAACTTCTTCAATCCTGACTTGGATATTTTGGAATGCCAGTTTAAAGAAAAGAAAATTGGTATTAGAAGATAAAAACTGATAAAATTACTTTATAAAATAGTAAGAAACACACTAATGGCAAAAAAAAATTAATGAAAATGCTAAAAACAGCAATTAAGTAGAAGATAGATAGATAGATAGCTATAATATAGATATATGCTTTATTAACAGTATATATCTATAATATATATATGCAAGTAGTTAAATGTCTGTTGTCACTATTGGAGTAGAAATTACATTTATTTTAATTTGTATTAGTTCAGATCAATTCAGAAGTTATTTCTATTCTAATTTGTTTTAGTCTGGGCTAAAACAGTGTTTTTAATCAGCTCTGTATATTCTTACTTGTAATGAGGTACTCCTCTCTTAGCCTGGGTATAGCATTTGGAGTCATTTCTAATCACTCAGAGCCAGAGCTGATGTGTAAGCTTCGCTTACATCTAGAAGAGGCATCACAATGAACAAAGACGTGTAACAAGCCACAGTTCAGAGAAGAAAGATGCTGCAGCGGCGTCTTGGCCCTACATGGAACATCTATAACATGTATCTGTAACGTATCCCCTCCTCCCAGGGCTCAGAGAGTATCAAAAGAAGAAGGGGCGAAAGGATTGGACGAGCCAGAAGTGAAAATGTTAAAGTGGCTGCACATATGAACTCACAACAGCTGTGACAACCAAGCTCAAGCCAGCAGCCTATTCCAAATTCCGTAGTTTACGAAAACCTAAACTGAGCATCTTTGAGCACAGCAGCTCCAGGAATCAGGCAGATCAAATGCCATGATCTGAACTTTGCAGATGAGGAAAATAAGGCTCAAGCATTAAATGGCTTGTAAAAAGGTTAGGTCACTCATGTGAACATCCAATAGTAATGGAAAAAGGAATCTCAGCCTTTCATTTGGAATCTTTATTGCAAGAGCACCTGCCAGAGGGAGAGTCAAGAGCATCCAAGGTAGCTTGTAGGCCAGCATGACCTTCTACTGGGCTAGAAGGACCCTGTCACCCAAAAGAAAGAAAACATCTAAGGAGTCCACTCCCAAAGTTGACATGTGGACGGATTCCATAAATATCTACATGATAAGAGTACAGATTAGAATTATCAAGTGCTTTCAAAAAATGTGGGTGGGTACTCAAGTACATTCTTATAATTTATTTGCTCACTTCTGCAATCCATGTTTCCCTCCAGAGTTTTATTTTTTCCTTCATAGGCCTGCCTTTTACCCATAAAGGTCACATAAACAGTACTATACAGTCACTGGAGAACTAAACACTGCCCAAAGCCAACAATGCAGACCCTATGCCATCAACCAGGGCACCAGCCTGTTTAACATCTGGTAGCCACAGCCTGGAATGTTCCTCATGATGGCACCTATTAACTGAATAGTCAGTGACTCAAATCAATTTAAGTAATGTAATGGCTCCACTTAAACCTTAAAGAAAAATTTGCTACTCTGACGATGATCACAACTTATTGATGAAAAGGATCTTTTACAATGAAGCACTTGTATACAGTGTAATTTATAGTCAGATATAATCAGCTTCCTTCTCAACTATCTGCCCAGACAGCAATAGCAGACTCTTGCTTTTTCATTAATTAAAACTAACATATATTTTACTGATACTATCTTTAGATACCCAGACCGATAACCCCTGCCCTACTGGCTCATACCAGGGTGGTGTCAGCTTGCAGGGATCAAATCTCACAGTGGACCCGGACACAGACCTGTGGCCAGAGGGGGCCCGCCTTAAATACTTACTCACACAACAGAACACCATTTTCTAGAGAGGATCGAAAGTCCCTGGTTTCAAAATTCTTCTCGGTTACAGCCTGAAAGACAGATTTGGGTATTAATTAAAGGGATAAGAAACAAGATAAATTCATGATTTTATTAATTAATAAGCATGTAATGTTTAATCTGAATGATTTACATATATCACCAAAAGCCCTTCTTCATGGGAAATTGTGCACTGCTCTGTGTTATAACCATTTCAGTATGTCCGCTCAGGCCAGAAGAGAGTGTCAGATCCTATACAGTTAGAATTTCAGGTTATCAAGGACCACGTGTGGATGTGGCCTGGAACCCCTGCTCAGAAGGGGCCCATGATAGCTCCTTGTAGGACTAAAGACTCTAGTGAGGGAAACAGGGACTGTTTCAGTCTTGAACTTGATGGCTGACTCTTTGACCCTCCCCCATACATGCCAGGGAGTAACAGCCTGGCTAGATCCCAGGGGAGGACATTGCAGCCAGCCCTGAGGAGACAGGATGAGCTGGGGTTGGATGGAAGGGGAGGAGATCCTCCCCCGTTGGTGGACTTAGAGGGGGCAGGGAGGAGATGAGGGAGGGTTGGGGAGGGTGGGAGGGAATGAGGGAGGGGGCTACGCTTGGGATGCAAAGTACCTAACCTGTGATTGATAACAAAAAAATAAATTAATAAAAAAAAAAAAAGAATTTCAGGTTGTGAGCTAACTGATGTGGGTGCTGGGAATATAACTCAGGTCCCTGGGAGAATCTCAAGTGCTCTCAACTGGTAAGCCAGGCCCAAGATGCTAGATAATGATTTTTGTTATTGTTGTTTGAAAAATCTCAATTTTTATTCCTTTTAAATTTTTTATTAATTACAGTTTATTCACTTTGTACCCCCCCCCGTAGTTCCCTCCTTCCTCCCCTCCCAATTCCACCCTCCCTCTTCCCCACCTTTGCCCATCCCCCAGTCCACTGATAAGGGAGGTCCTCCTCCCCTTCCCTCTGATCCTGGTCTATCAGGTCTCATCAGGAGTGGCTGCATTGTCTTCTTCTGTGGCCTGATCCCCCGCCCCTCAGGAGATGTGATCAAAGAGCAGGCCAATCAGTTCCTGTCAGAGACAGTCCCTGTCCCTATTACTATGGAACCCACTTGGATACTGAACTGCCATGGGCTACCCCTGTGCAGGGATTCCAGGCCATCTCCATGAGTGGTCCTTAGCTGGAGTATCAGTCTCAGAAAAGACCCCTGTACCCAGACTTTTTGGATCTGTTGCTGTCCTTGTGGAGCTCCTGTCCTCTCCAGGTCTTACTATCTCCTACTTCTTTCATGAGATTCCCTGCACTCTACACAAAGTTTGGCTATGAGTCTCAGCATCTGCGACTATACCCTGCAGGGCAGAGCCTTTGAGAGGCCCTCTGTGGTAGGCTCCTGTCCTGGTCCCTGTGTTCTCCCTCCTCTGATGTCCATCCTCTTTGCCTTTCTGAATGGGACTCTGGCTAATCCTTCCTGATTAACTTCCTTAGGTGTACAGATTTTAGTATGTCTATCCTATATTATCTGTCTAATATCCACTCATGAGTGAGTATAAATATTTTTAATAATAATTTGTATGTTGAGGACATGGAAATCTGGCAGGCTCAGTAACTATAGTAACTAAGGAAGACCAGCATCCTAAAAGCCAGTTTGTGCTATGTATCAGAATTCTAAAATCTGGAGCCAGATACTCAGTGGGTAAAAGTGATGGCAGCCAAGCCTAATGACTTGAATTTGATGCCCAGAACCCAAGTGGTAAAAAGAGAGAACCTACTCCCACAAGCTCTCTTCTAAGCTTTACATGTAGGCTTTGGTGTATACACACACACACAACTAAGGTGACATAAGTCTTTACAGCCTTAGGCCAGAATGAGCAGACCTAGGAATACACTAAGACAAGACAATCACACAAGGACATACAAAATCACCATAGAAAAAGCAACAGTTGCAAACATCTTACATTGTCCAGCAACAAGAAATTAGTTAGAACATGAAACACCCATAAAAATACACAAAATTTCAACTCATATAGTGAAAGTAGATTTATCTTTGCAAACAATTCTTAAAATATTTTTCAATAAGTCTATCAGAAAGCATCATATAGATATAGATAAAACAGACTAATGGCAACTATTCATAAGTGATGGAGTAAGAATTGGTTTAGGTTTTATTTACTTTATATTCTTTAACATCCACAGGTGTTTGTACAATGTTTTTCAAATGGTTTTGAAAGAGACATAATCAAAAGAAATCACACTCTGTCAGGCACAGGCAAATTCCTGTATTTCCCACACAGAGAGGAAGGGAAAGGTACCATTTGCTTTGTTTGTTTGCTTGTTTGTTTTGGATTTTGGTTTTCTTTTGTTTTTGAAACATGGTTTCTCTTTGTAGCCCTGGCTGTCCTGGAACTCACTCCATAAACCAGGCTGGCCTCGAACTCACAGAAATCCCCCTGCCTCTACCTCCCAAATGCTGGGATTAGAGGCATGCGTGCATCACCACACCTCGGCTGAAGGTACCAGTTTTTACATTGGATAACTTCTCATTATCTGCACAGCCCACACAGCATTAAATTTGGTTCTTCTTGTTATTACCATCTCACTGAAGTCTGAAATACAATGGCTGAACTTTACAGAAAATCATCCCACATGACAGACTTGAAAACCTGACAGCAGTTCGTGGGCTCCCAGCAAGAGTGACATCAGATGGTGCATCAGATGGTGAGGCTGTGGGGAGTATATAAATAAACGAATAACTTAGATTTTACAAACCTAAAGCACTTTACTTCCCCATTGCGCCTCCAAAATTAATTCTTAAGTGCTGAGAGCATAAATAGCAACTCAGATTTTTTTTTTTTAAGTTCACTGTTTTTGTCTGACTTAACTGAGATGTGCTGTCTTAGCTGAGAATGTGTCTGCACGTACGTGCATACATCTGTGTTTTCATGTGTGTTTAAGAGAGGAATGCAAATAAAACTTTGATACTCTAAGATTTTATACAACAAATTTCTTTTTTTGATATTTTAAGGTTTTTTTAAGATATTTTATGAATATTAGAAAATATGTATACTGCTGAGCAACAGTGGCACACATCTTTAATCTCAGCTCTTGGGAGGCAGAGGCAGGCAGATCTCAAGTTCAAAGCCAGCCTAGCCTACAGAGTTCCAGAACAGCCAGGTCCCCAAAGAGAAATCCTGTCTTGAGAAAAACAAAATTAAGAAAAAAAGAAGGAAGGAAGGAAGGAAAGAAGGAAGGAAGGAAGGAAGGAAAGGAAAAGAAAACATGCATACTTTATGTCTTGGATATCCCATCTCGGTAACTCAAAAACTGGTTAACTTTTACGCAGCAATCTCTGCATCCAGATAGAAGTAAAGCCATCTATAACGCTGACTGAAGAACTAAAGCAAAATGATAGAAAACTCTGAGTTTTAAAACAAAGGAAAGCACAAATATACAGTAAGAATTTCTTTCAACACAAGAGGCTACCTGAGCTGCATTCCTTAAGCTCACTCCCCCACATCTCAGTTGCCCAGGTCAGGCCAGGTCTGGACTCTGATGCCCATGAACCTGTGTTTCAACTCCTGTCCTGCCACTACCAATGACTGCAGAAACTTCTTCCTCTGTCTGAGCTCTCCTCTGTGAAATGGAGACTAACGGTATATCTATCTGTGTCATGGATTTAGGCTGAGAATCAAATAGGATGACATACACAACTTTCTCAGCTCTCGCCTGCTTCAGAAGCGGTCCCAAATAGCTGTTAGAGCAGCTACTACCCAGCCAGTCTTCACAGTAGAGAAAAGGCTTTGTCATAAAAGATGGGTGTCTAATTTTCAAGGTATTAACATAGTATTCTTTACTTAAAGAAAAAAAAACTGACTCCAGATAATAAAAAGCTATTAAATCAATTCTGTATCTGAAAACATCGTAAAAATTATAACGATCTGTAAAACACCTCATGGCATGGTGAAGGCAGCTTGTTTTTAAAAATTAAATTATACTTTCAAATGAGATCCCATCCTTACTGTAGGAAGAATGACTATTTGGAAGAAATCGGTGTTCTGAAAGAAATTCCAGTTTTGAGTAAATGTATTTGTTTGGCAGTTTTAACCATTTGGGTCTTCAGTGACTGTGAATCTTACTCATTTGTAAGCTATTTAAGGTGTGATACATTTTACGTAATGAGTTGGTGAATCATAGGATTAAGTAAATAGAGACCACAGGCTTTCCATTTAAGTTATCAAAAGTCAAAACAAACAGGCGTGATCACCTTGTACTCATACACACTATTTCTCTCTGTGTCTGTATTTCTATTTCTCTCTCTCTCTTTCCATTTCTCTCTCTCTCTCTCTCTCTCTCTCCCTTTCCATTTACTCCAGTTAAACAAAATCAACATGGCCTTAAATAATTCAAGGCCACACTCATTCAAAGATAGGGTTTAAACTCAGACCTGCCTCACACCACACTGCATAGTCCTGATAAGTCACAGCTCAGACCCCTGATTGTCAAAAGGAAAGCGTATTTGCCCTCTCTCCTTCACAGTACAAAATAGATATTTGACAACGCTTAGCCCGCTCTAGAACAAAAGGGCACCCAGCCTAGCTCAGGGTCCTTCTTGATGCAGACGTGCATCCCCGTGTGCTGAGTGGTCATCCTGCTGGAAGGAAGCCATGAAGTGACAGGTCCGAGCTGGGGCTCCTGGGTGAGAAGCCTGCTGGAAGTCATAATTAAGCTAATGGAGTATAGGAGGGAGAGAGCTGGCGCCAGGACGCTGCACGGCACTGCTGCCAAACCTGTCTAACCACCTGTAGCCTCCCAAGCCATTAAGAGAGAGTTTTTAAAGGGCAGGTCTTGTGGAAGAAACCATTAGCAGCAACTGACAGGTTCACAAGTATTCAAAAACACCATTTCTTTTGCCATGAAATGTCTACATTCATATAAAATAAGCAAATGGGAATTACCCTTTGAACCATTTCTTTTCTGGCTAATGGTTTTAGTCTAATCCTTTCACTGGATAAGATTTCCCACCAATATAAACAACAACCTTCCCCAAAGCTCCATAGCTCAGTTCTAATTCTGACCATATGATCCACATAGTCTAGAAACTTCTCAAAGACCATTTCATGTCCATCTGGTTATCAACAAAACACTACCAAATGCCAAATAGCAAGCTCTCATCTTAAAACCTTTCACGTCATCTTATGCAACCATCGGAAGAAGTCTACAATCATATATGTATATATCTCTATCATATTTTTGTGCAAGTTGAGGTTACAGAATACAGAGCCTGTGTGCATTTGTTTAAAAAAATGGAAAGGAGGGGTCATGTGACCAACACTAAGCTATGAGAGTCAGTTAAGCTGACAGCTGATTCCAAACTGTCACCTCACAATTGACTTAGCAGCTACCACACTATGGTATGGGCACATCCTCATCCTGTCAGTCATTTCAAATTCCAAAGAGCTTTTGGCTTTAGAAGACATAGGAACCACATCATGAAACAATTCACTGATGATGGGTCTGCCTTCATTTTCCATTTGGGTCATAACTCAATGTCTGCATGTAACGAATGACCTTCTAACAAGATGAGCCCTTCCCCAAGACGCTGAAAGCTGCTAGGCACAAAGAAGGCTGGCAAGGTTTTCAGTCCACCAGAGCTGGCAATGAGCTCGCTCACGCTCGCTCTCTCACTCTCTCTCTCTCTCTCTATCTATCTATCTCTATCTCTCAAGCAACCACTGCAAGATCCCCATGACTCCACAAAACAACTTACTTTACTATGACAGTCCACAAATCATGTCTATCATTGTTTATAATACAGTAGCTTTGACAGATTTCTTTAACTATACATGCTCAAAATTGACAAATATAATGATTACAGTACACAGCATATATTAGACAAAAACATATTTCAAAGAGAACAAGTGTCTACCTCATACCTCTTTCCTTTTTCAAAGGAAATTTACTGAAAAAGTTATTTGTAGGGTCAGGAAAGCTAATTTTTCCCTCAAAAGAGATAGGTCTTAGCTTGTAAATTATACTAACAGAGAGCACCCCTTCCTTCCAAAGAAGCATTAGGGCATCCCAAAGTCCTTGGACAATGATCATAAACATCCTAAGTTCCCCCGGCCTTGGTTCCCTCAGCTACAAACCAAGCCCCTATGACACTTAGTCTATTCTTTCTGTGTGCTTAGGAACCCATCACCCTTCCTGATTTTAAGGCTTGAGTGTGAAATATCTCCTGTTGGCTCGTGTGTTTCTACATGATGGCATTGCTTTGGGAAGTTGTAGAATATTTAGGAAGGGCAGCCTCGCCAGGAAAAGTAGGCTACTGCATATTGGCTTTGTGTTTATAGCCTGCACTGCTTCTTACAAGGACTCTGCTTCCAGGTCTACAAAGGCATAAAGCAGCAGCCTCAAGCCCCCGCACCGACAGTCTGGAGCAGCTCCCATCATGCCTCCCCTGCTACGATGGTCAGGGTCCCGTCAAACCATGAGCCAGAATAAATCCTTGCTCCTTTGAGCTGTTCCTTCTCAGCATTTGGCTATAACAACGAGAAAAATAAGTAATACGGCCGTTTATAGATAAAGAAAAGTGAGTTAGAGGAAACTTACTGAAGTTGAGACTTCGGTCAGTAAGTACTGAACATCAAATAAAGATGACTATCTAAGTGCTTCGTGAGCCCTATTTGTAGAGAGGAGCCCACCTCCTATGCCCAGGCATCCCGGTACCTACCACATGCTCTGTGTCACTAAATGCAGCTGACCCATGCACGGTCGGTCATTACTCATGTGAAATCCAACTACTCCCCTTAGGAATAGGTGCAAGCAAGAAGATAAGGCTTGTACACTAGGTAGATCCCCAGGGGCAAGAAGGTGACTTACATTTTGGAGAAAGACACAGCCTTGCTTTCTATAGTCAGTTTACTCATATAGCCATCTACTACTCAGCTGTCAATCAAATCCTAGCTCTGCTCAAGAATGAAAGCAAAAGTCCGTGAAAACACATCCAGGCTAGTTTTACGTAAACTTGACACAAGCTAAAGTCATCTGAGAGAAGGGGACCTCAACTGAAAAGTTGCCTCCAGAAGATCAGGCTACAGGTAGGCAAGCCTAGGAAGCATTTTCTTTTTAAATTAGTAATGAATGGAGGAAGGCACAGCCCATTGTGGGTGGTTATACCCTTAGGCTGGCGGTCCTGGGTTCTTTAAAAAATCAGCTGAGCCGGCATGATGATGCAGGTCCGTAATCCCAGCACTCAGGGAGGCAGAGGCAGGAGAAATCTCTGTGAGTTCGAGGTCACCCTCATCTACAAAGAGAGTCAAGGACAGCCAAGGCTACACATAGAAACTGTGTTTCACAGAACCAAGGAAAAGAAGAAGAACAAGAACAAGAAGAAGAAAAGAAAGAAAAACAGAAAAGAAAGCAGGCTGAGCAAGCAATGGAAGCCAGTAAGCAGCACTCCTCCACGGTTTCCGCATCAGCTCCTGCCTTCAGGTCCTCTCCTGCTTCAGAGCCTGCCCTGACTTCCCTCGGTGCTGGACTTATGGTGAGGTGTAAGCAAAATAAACCCATTTCCCCCATAACTTTTGGTCATGGTGTGTCATCACAGCAACAGTGACCCTAACTGAGACACTCTAGTGCCCCACGCTTGTTTATTCTAGTGGGAATGAACCTTTAAAGGGGAGCTTGTCACATGGTAGAGTTGCTATTTGAACATTTTCCTGGACTCAGACTAGAATTTTACTTTCAGTTAAATTGTCTTCCAAATAAACAAATCATTTTGTCCATTTCTGAAAAGTTAATAAAAAAATAAACTATCTGTCTTCATTTCCCCTTTAAGAGTCTAAGCCTGCTTTGAGATGTGTGGTCAAGATGGAATGTTAAGGCCAGGCATCACTGTGAACTGTGGTTAAAGCTCTGAATTACAGCATGTCCTTGGTGAACTGATACTGTATATTCAGCAAATAGCACGCCTCCAACAGACATAGGTCCCCAATCACTAGCCTGTATTAAGCTTTGAGTTGTACTACAGAATATTCTGGAATACGCCAGAACTATTTTTGCCAATACTAATATCGTTTGAACAGCAAAACCAAAGAAAACTCATAAGCCTTCCAAATTCATGGTCCTCAGAATTACACAGATCACCAACTTCTAAACAGAATCCAAAGTTTCATGGTGGTCGCAAGTCTAAAAATTTTTCCTAGGCCGCTGCCCTCTTCAAGACCTTCATCTAGGAGTGGGTGGAGGAATTACGCCTCCCAGTGCAACCTCTCGGACCTCAGGTCTTCACACAGCCAAGTGGGAGGAAGGGGAAAGAGACAGCAAAATTTGAAATAAGGAGTCTAAACACGTAATTCAACCATTATGAAGCCAAATGCCATCTAGACTTTCATTCTGTAGGCAAAGAAAAGAGTATTATCATTTCTGATTCAGGGCAAGTTACAGCCCATGGTCCGTAATCCACTTTAACCTTATAGTCCAAGATAATCTAAGTGATGGAGCTGAAAGATAAACTAAGTAAAACTGAGAGGAAAGGAAGATTCCCTCTAGCTCTGACAGTAGGCACAAATTTGCTTGTGACACAAAAATCCACGATCACATGAGCCCTGCTAGCCACCAATTAAGGTCTCTGAAGACACCAAACCCCCCAAATGTGTCCTTTCTACATGTCTATTTTGCTAGCACCTACCTCTAAAGAATAAAGTTTGTCTCTAAATTCAGGTTCATACCCCAATTTAAATTGTTGCAAGTGGTACAAAAATATTCAAAGTAAAGAAAAAGTCTCCCCCAAGCTCTGACTAGTGCATATATTACTTTTTCCAGATCAACGAGTTTTTAAATAGCTGGTATACAAATCATAAGTGTATGTGAACATCCATTATCAGGATATTTTAAGTATAGTTATAATGCTTAATATAATCACGGGTTTTCAAGAGTCAAAAGATGCTGTTGTTTTGTACAGAAATGTCTCACACACATGAGCAAGTCTCAACAATGACCTGCTTACCTCCCCGTGAATTCCCATGAGAGTCATCACTGTGGGAAAGATTCGTTTTGAGAAATCGTGCATCTGCATTACAGTTAAAGGTGAGAGTCACTACTTATTTCTACATGAACTTCAAATTGAGAGTTCTACCCTTTGGTGACCATGATAGAGTTCACTATTCAGTGTAAGCTTAGCACTGAGCAACAGAGCTCATATGTCTGTTACCCAGCAATTCCCCCACCCCCAGATTCTTCATAGATCTTTATGCCTACGTGTTTCTGTGGCACTAATCAACAATGATGTAGTCCTTCAGGAATCCATTTGTCAACCTTCCATTAATCAACTCAACAATGAATTCCTAGGAGCAAAGAGAGAGTTACCATTTTGTTCCTACTATGTACCCAAAGAAAGTGAAAACCCTTTCTCCACATGAAACCTCAGACACAAACGTTTATACTCATTTAGCATTACCCATTAGCAGTGGGTATAACCAAAAGAAGTGGGTATTAACCCCAAAGTCCATCAACTGATGAATAAATACATTGCCTACAATTAAACCCATATAGTGAAATATCATTCAGTAACTTCAAATGAAGTAGTGATGCATGATACAACGTGGATAATTCCTGGAAACAGACAGAGGGAAAGACGCCAGACCAAAAAAGATCACAGTGTGTCTGCTTTGCATATGTGTAACAATTTCACAGAATTAGGATCTCTTCCATACTTGTATTATCTTTTTTTCATAACTTACTTCATACGTTCTCAAGGTGAAGACACACCTAAAAGTGTTAACAGGGCCATGGCACATGGGTATCTGTCACCCATTAGCTGTCTTCTGTGAGTTGGCCACACTTCCGATAGCAGAACCATGAAGAAATCCCTTTCTCAAGCAACTTAAGTGATGAGTGCTTTTCCATCGACTCTTTCTGTAGCCTTAAGAGATCTCAATAATATTTCCAGTGCATCTCAAAAGGTTAACTTACTTGTTTAAAATATCCTTGAGAGCTCATTTTACCGGCATGATTTGTTTAAAAGTTAAAGAATAATTTTTAAACAGCATTTTGGAGCTCAAGGTATATACCGTATGCATAAACACACAGAGATTAATGAGTCGGGTTCCTCCCCCAAATACTGATGTCCTCCTTCGGGGAGCCCAACGTCTGTCCCCCTGCACCATCTCAAGCCCATGACTTGTTCTCTCACCACCTGGAAAATATGCCCTCCCCAACTGATGTAAGCTCCTAAGGGAGATACCACAGGCTGCAGCTGACCACAACTTGTGGCCATGTTTGTTTGGCAGTATGCTGAGAAATCTAACTTCACACCGGGTGTGCTGGCGCACAACTTTAATCCCAGCGCTCAGGGAGGCAGAGGCAGTTGGATCTCTGGGAGTTCAAGGCCAGCCTGGTCTACAAAGCATGTCCAGGACAGCCAAGGATACACAAAATCAAGGGGGCGGTGGGGGGGGGGGAGGCGGGGAGAAGGGAGAGAGACAGAAAGAGAGAGAGACCCTGATTCAGAGGACTTGGGCTGACCTGAAGTCCTCCTCTAACTCACCCTTATCACTGAGATCTGCCTCTGAGAAAAACCATTTGGATGGGAAGGACTTAGCGTCTGCCGTGAACACCGGGTCCTGCCAGTATGTGTTTGATTTTGAACAGGTACCCGGGGCTTCCTTTTGAGGAAACAAATTTGTACCAAACTGCTACTTCCACAGCTCTAAATGCCTTGGTTCTTAGAAGTCAGAAGATAAGTTTGAAATCCGTTTCTGTTCTCTGCTGCCACCTTCTGACATATTCTTAGTACTGCAGAAGTCTAAAATGTCAATGCCGAGAACCGGGCACATTGGAAAGTATTTCAATAAAACAGCTCATTTTAAGGTTTAAAACACAGCATAGGTTTATATTTGGTGAAAATTGAAAATATTTTTATAATACCACAAAATTTTACGCTTTATTAAATATACAAGGGCTGCTAATGTGTTCCCACAGAACCATTGTTGGAACACTCAGATTATGACACTTTGTGTATAAAGTTTGTATGTTAACATATATAACTTGTTTACTCTATTTTAAGATCCTCCATGGAACAACTTTCTATAGTTGAAACAATCTTGAGAGTGACCTGGACACATAGCTCAGTGCTAAAATACTAGCCTAATATGGGTGAAGGCTTGGGTTCAATTCTTATCACTACAAATATACGTACATTTTTACAGAAAGAAAAAGAAAGAAAGAAAGAAAGAAGAAAGAAAGAAAGAAAGAAAGAAAGAAAGAAAGAAAGAAAGAAAGAAAGAAAGAAAGAAAGAAAGAAAGAAAGAA
>CM053745.1:45406214-45452360 GCA_028658305.1 Pachyuromys duprasi | reverse complement strand
GGGATGGAGGGATGGCTCTGCCTTCATCTCCTTTGTCTCTCAGATACATTTCATAAATTTACCTTTCATTCCTTAAAAATAGCTTTCTTGATTTAGCCTTCCAACTCTCTTCAGCCCATAAAATCTGACCTTCCTCAGGCTCTTCATCTCTTAATTCCCACATGTGAATTCATGACTCCACCCAAACCCTGAGCTAAGTACCTCCAGTGCTTTCCCTCTTTCCAAACTCTAAATGGCATCTCTCCACCGCCTCCCCCAAACACTGGTGTTCCAAGGTCGCTCCTTCCTCTCCAACACCTTCTACCAACTCAGGAGTTATAACATTTAGCTTCAAGTCACCATTACTTAAGGCCATTCTTTTCTGTCCTAAACTAAAAGTTTACTGAGGTCAGAAATCACCATATAGGGGTCATCTGACCATCCTGCATTATAGAGCATGTGCAGCAAGTAGTTGTGATAAACTTTTTAAGTTTTTAAAAAGTTTTCACACAATATTCTCAAGTGTACAACAAGGACATTTGCTCAGCCATGTTCGGAGCAGCTTTATTCAAGATAACGAGAATCTGTAAACAACCCAGATGTCCCTCAACGGAGGAATGGATACAGAAACTGTGGTACATTTACACAATGGAATACTACTCAGCAATTTCAGGAAATCATGAAATTTGCAGGCAAATGGTAGGAACTAGAAAAGATCATCCTGAGTGAGGTATCCAAGAAGCAGAAAGACACACATTGTATATACTCACTTATAATTGGATATTAGACATATGATATAGGATAAACCTACTAAAATCTGTACACCTAAAGAAGGTAATCAAGAAGGAGGACCCTGGGTAAGATACTCAATCCTCACTCAGAAAGGCAAACAGGATGGACATTGAAAGAAGCAGAAAACAGAGAACAGGACAGGAGCCTACCATAGAGGGACTCTGAAAGTCTCTACCCAACAGTGTATCAAAGAAGATGCTGGGACTCGTAGCCAAACTTTGGGCAGAGCACAGGGAATCTTATGAAAGAAGAAGGAGATAGAAAGACCTGGAGAGGACTGGAGCTCCACAAGGAGAGCAACAGAACCAAAAACTCTGGGCACAGGGATCTTTTCTGAGACTGATATTCCAATGAAGGATCATGCATGGAGATAACCTAGAACCCATGCACAGATGTAGCCCAAGGCTAAGTGTACAAGTGGTTACCCTAGTAAGGGGAACAGGGGCTGTCTCTGACATGAACTCAGTGGCTGGCTCTTTGATCACCTCCCTCTAAGGGGATACAGCCTTACCAGGCCACAGAGGAAGACAATGCAGCCAGACCTGATAGGCTAGGGTCAGAGGGAAGGGGAGGAAGACCTCTCTTATCAGTGGACTGGAGGAAGGGCATAAGAGGAGAATTGGGAGAAAAGGTGAGATTGGGAGGGGACCAAGGAGAGGGCTACAGCTAGGATACAAAGTGAACAAACTGTAATTAATAAAAGTTTATTAATTAAAAAAAAGTTTTCACGCATATGCTTGAGGTGCTCAATGCATCAGAGGCAGAGGATGAAGCTGCCTGCCATCCACAGAAGGAAGCCATGGAGAGAAAAACAGCAGCTTGACTAACAACCACGCTCTCTGCCTGGCCATACTTCAGAAACAAGGCCTCATTTTGGTCAGACAGTACCTACACTGCAGATACACCCTCTGAGCTCCTGGCAAGAAAGCAAAACCTGGCAAAGGCCTGGAAGCAAAGACCTACAGCAATGTTCACTAAAGTTTTCCTCCTCCTCAAAATACAATGACAATTTTCCTGCTCCCTGGACCAGGAACAGAGGCAAAAGATGAAAACGCTGGAGAGGCTGCAGAGCAGATTCGGTGAAGACAGGAGGACTGTGAGAGCACCATGAAATAATCATCACTCCAGCCTGGAGTGGAGCAGATGGCAGCCACAGACAATGGAGCCCCGTGCAAGCAATATAAAATTTTGATGAGTTTCCTAATAGCTGCCTGATGAAAGCCCATAGTCCAGAAATAGCCTCAAAATAGAACAAATGTCAGGGCTACACAAAGGCTGAAAAGCGTCCTTTATTATTTACTCATCTGTATTTGTACAATACAGTCAATACAGCAAGTGTGAAGTGCTGTTGAGTAAAAATTTGTAAGAGATGAGACTCACAATAGTTTATATCATGAATATGAATATTATATTGTCGGAAGCTAAGATGATACTCTGGAATATTGTATTAATTCCATTTTTTTAGTGCAGATAATATAGCTATGGATGCACCTGATCCATAATTATAGCTACAGACATCGAATGATACCGACTCCTTGGCATTACGATGAGAAGAATTAAGCGATGCCGTTATAACAACATAGTAGCAGTCCTCATAATGAGCAGGCTGATTTACACAAGATATATACAGTCCACAGCGTCCTGTGGACTGGAGCTTGTATAAGCCAAACAAGACTGTATTCATCAGTGTTCCATCACTACAACGAGACACTCAAGATAAATTAACTTCTAATGAGAAAGTTCACTTTGGCTTTCATTTCATGTTTAGAGGGTCTGGTCCATGACCAATGGGCCCCAATTCTTTGTTGTGTGGCAAGGCAGCACATGAAAGGAGCCTACAATGAAGCAATATTCTTCCCCCTCACGGCCATGAAGCAGATGACATGAGCCAGAGTCCCAAAATAGCTCCAATGACTTCTCCAAACACCAGGACTCCAATGACCACACCTTTGACACACAGGCCTTCGAGGTCATTCAAGAACCAGTCTAAGCCAGGCAGGTTGCATGTGCCTGTAAAGCCAAGCACATGGGAGGCTGAGGCAGGGGTACGATGAATTCAAAGCTGGCCTGGGCGATTTTGCAAGGCCTTGTTTCCCAAAAAACAAAACTGGAGATACCTGGTGAAGTCATTGTAAACTGTTTTCTGGACATGGTCATTGCACTCCCGAACTCACTCAGCTGAGGTTACATGTACAAGACCTGCGCAAGATTGACCCTGTCCTTATTTCAGCATGCATGAAGGAGAAATTCATGAGGCTCAACCCCTCCCTGAGGATCCAGGGTGAAGAAAAAGGCATCACAGTAAGAGGGTTATTGTCAGGAAGAAAGGTTTCAGCAGGAGAGAGGGGGGAATACAGGGCGAACGAGCATGAAACTCAGTACATATAAAAAGCCGTCAAAAATAATCACTGGAATTATTTAAAAAGATACAAATGATATTAGAAATATTTTGGGATTTCCCAAGATGATTGAGGGGAACAAGAAATCTGTTTAAGGATGCTCTTGTGAAGAAAGCTTAATCCTAGCTTCTATAGAGCACAGTGTGGGGAAGAAGGAAGTAGACAAAATGCTGACGAGGAAGAAAGTGAAGAGGTTGTTGAGCAGAGGTAAGAAGCTGCGGGTTAAGATGACTACTCAAACATTCAACGCTGCAAAAGCCTCTCCAGGACATAACTACAGCCAACTGTAGTTTCAGAAAACAGAAGTAGCTGGAGTAGAGGCCAAAGTTATAGAATTGGAAGCTTCATAGGCCCTCAGGATCTGCTGTGTTTACCAAGGACAGCAGTAGGTTGACACCTGGAGGAAAGTAAAGGAGAGTTCATCACACAAGTGAGGAGAGAGTCAGTTTAGCCAAGTGGAGTGAACGTCAGGTTAATTGGAAGCAGCCACTTCCTGAACGCTGAGGCAGGCAGCAAACTCCGTTGGGAAAAACTACAGTAGAAACAGAGGACCGGGTGGGATTCTCTTAAATCAAAGAATATCTGAGCTGGGCGTGGTAGCACACTCCTTTAATCACACTGCTTGGGAAGGCAGAGGCTGGTGGATCTCTGTGAGTTTAAGGCCAGCTTGGTCTACATACTAAATTCTAAGACAACCAAAGTAACATGGAGACCCCGCCTCCAAAAGAGAGACAGAGAGAGAGGAAAGAATAAAGAACAAAATAAAGGAAGGTTCACCTGGAATGAGTATTCTAAAGTCAAGGGTGGACAGGTCTGTGAGGAAGCTGAGAATGTGGTAACAGGGGCATCAATCTAGCTCTCTTAGGTGGTCACTAAGGCTGATATGAGTTAGCTTGCTGCAAGGGGCCCCACATGATAGTAAATGCATTTAACAGTGAATAAGTTGGGACACTAAGCCAGCCAAGACCACACAGATGCTGTGTGTATTCTGAGGCTAACACTGTACACTTTTAAGGTAAGCTGAACAAACATCCGGTTATACACAGCACCCCCAGAGGCCTGGTACATGGAGGACACTTCAAGCGTGCAGTCGTCAGCAGGGAAGTATTTTAGCTAGAGCCACATTATGTAAATCCAAACTAATTTTTTTTTCTTCTTGTTATTCTAGGTTTGAACTAAAAATCTCTACATGGTAGGTATATGTTCTACCACTCAGCTACATCCTCAGCCAAAAATATTTTAAAGCTGGGTAATGGACTTTAAAAACATCTCCCAGTTTTGTTTGGAGTTCATTCAAAATAGACGTACCAAAACTTAGGATTCAAACAAATAAAGCTTAGGATTCAGTGGCTGGAGACACACAGAGCTCAGAGGTTAAGAGCTGTTCTTTCAGCAGTGTCGGTCCCAAGTTCAATTCCCAGACACCACATGGTGGCTCACAACCATCTTTAATGAGATCTGGGGCCCTCTTCTGGTGTTCAGGTGTACATGAAGATAGAACATGTATACATAACAAATAAATCCTTAAAAAAAAAATTAGGATTCATCTTCATTCAGAAGGGCAAACATGATAGACATCAGTAGCAGGAGAAGGCAGGAAATAGGACAAGAGTCTACAACAGAGGGCCTTTGAAAGACTCTACTGATCAAGGTATTGAAGCAGAGGCTGAGACTTATAGCCAAACTTTGGGCAGAATGTATGGAATTTTATGAAAGAAGGGAGAGATAGAAAGACCAGGAGGGGACAGGAGCTCCACAAGGAGACCAACAGAGCCAAAAATAACTGAGCCCTGGGGTCCCTGAAGAGAATGATACCCCAAACAAGGACCATGTATAGAGAGGACTTAAAACCCCTGCTCAGATGTAGCCCATAGACTCAGTCTCCAAGTGGGGACCCTAGTAAGGGAAATAGGGACTGTCTCTGGCATGAACTCAGTGGCTGGCTCTCTGACCTCCTCTCCCTGGGAGGGTGCAGCCTTGCCAGGCCACAGAGGAAGACAATGCAGCCAGTCCTGATGAGACCTGATAGGCTAGGGTCAGAGGAAAGGGGAAGAGGACCTCCACTCTCAGTGGACTGGGGGAGGGGCATGAGAGAAGAAGAGGGAGGAAAGGTGGGGTAGGGAGGAGATGAGGGAGAGGGCCACAGCCAGGATACAAATTGAGTAAATTGTAATAAATAATGATGATGATAACAAAGGAAAAAGTACAAAAGTAGAAAAACAAGCATAGAACTTGGGGCCTCATCAATCTTTTCGGTCTTAAGCTTATCCTAGTAAAGAGAATGAAAGGGCACTTTCTGTTGTTTGCACACGATTTCTAAATACACAGAGGAGGGACGTGACAGTATTTTTAAGTGCCATAGTGCGAAGTATAAAATTCATTTTATATTTTGTCATTGTCAGCCACATATTTCATATTTTAACTTCACAATTCATATTTTTATTTGGTATTTATTCTGAATTTTTTTATCTTTAAGATTCCTCTTAAAATAAATAAGAGACCCTCATATGGCACTGTCTTTACAAACAACTACACCAAGTGTTATAAAAGTAACTATTAAATTTTCCTGGGAAGCAGCAGAGTCAGTATTTTGCAGACACAGTGTAAAAGCCATTGATTACTTATATACCTTCAAATAACTGTTTCAATCAAAAAATAAAATGTATCAAGTGTTGTTCAGAGATATGAACTCAAGTTTACATCTCTGCTTGGCCAAAAAGAATAGGATTGAGAGGAAAAACAACAGAACACACACACATAAATATACATACGCACAAACATACACACATACACCACACACACAACACCACACAATACCACACACATTGTATTTTGCTGAAGTTAAGCAATGAAAAAAAGGGGAGAAGGAAGATTGTAAATCTTTGCGAAGTCCTCTTGACTCTGGAAGTGGCCGTTCTCTGGTATTCCTCAGAATACAGGGAACAGAGGCTGAATCCTGCCCTCTGGTGGTCCGTCCTCCATAGGGCCTTCTCCCAAACTATCCAAATTCTTATGTCCCCTAACTTTCCCCAGTTCTTTCCCTTCAATACTCACTTCTGGGTCAGAAGAAGGGGTAGTGTCAAGGCACGGGGAAGAAGAGGAAAAGGAGAATCAATGAAAATAAATTTTGTTTGAAAATATCATAGTGACGCCGGGCACCGTGGCTCAGGTCTGTGATCCCAGCACTCAGGAAGGCAGAGATCTCCAGTGACTTTAAGGCCAGCCTGGTCTACAAAGGGAGTCCAGAGTAGCCAAGGCTACACAGAGAAACCCTGTCTCAAAAGAAAAACAAACAAACAAACAAACAAAGAAATCATAATGAAACCTTATACTGTAGATATACTGGGTGATCATTTATATTTTTAGTTCAAAACAAAACAAAAACCACTTGTCCATTCCAGTCTTTCCTGCCCTCTTTCTGCCATGTAAGGGCACAGAGAAATAGAAAAAAACTTACCATTTTATATCAGGTATCCGACCCTTAATGGAAGACAATAAATCTTCCAGTATCTTAATCTTGAACTGTATAGCCTTCAGAATTATGAAAAAAATTAATATTTATCTAAAACATCCAAATCTCTAGCTCTAGCTGTTATAACAGCTGAAGCTAACTAAAGCAAGAGCTTGGGATTTGCATGCCTTTTCCCTGGTTTCCTCCAGTTCTTTCACTGCAAGGCTTGCCCTTCTGTTATTCTCCAAGCATTGTCTGTGTCCCTCTGTATACATGTCCGTAGGCTATCATGCACAGGCTACCAAATACACTCCCTCAATTGCCCTGTCAATGTATTTTGCCATTTTTAGGGGATATAAAAAGTAGAGTAAAAAATTTTGGACTAGCATACATTTATTTCCAGTGAGTTGGTACAAGGGAGTAATGATTTTCTCCCTAGGTTTTGTATACATAATTATGATTGATGGTGAGTGTTAGTGTTGGAGCTCAGGAAAGGATACTCCAGGGTAGTCTGAGCCAGAAAGGGTGAGCTTATTCAGCAGTAAGTCTCAGAGACTAAAAACATTCTAGGCCTAGATAAGATTGTATAGCAGCTAGAAGCTTCCAGGACTAGGCCTAGGTTAGCAGACAGAGGCAGTAAGCCTCCAAGACAATTACTTAAGGCAAACAAAGAATACTTTTACTTTTAGCTGGGCGTGGTGTCTCAAGCCTTTTATCCCAGTACTCAGGGAGGTAGAAGCAGAGGATCTCTGTGAGTTCAAGGCCAGCCCTGTCTACAAAGCGAATCCAGGGCAGCCAAGACTACACAGAGAAACCCTGTCTCAAAAAAAAAAAAAAAAGAATACTTTTACACCACTAGATTAAAAAAGATCCTTGGTTGTCCTCAGCTGACCCCTAAGATGAGACTTAATGGGTAGTCTTAGGTCACAGGGCACTTGCTGGAAAGAGAATTATGGGCACCAGAGCATCAGGTTCTCTGTGTCCTGAGATGAGGGTTTCTCTATTGCTGATTAGATAAAGAATTTTTAAAATTTTTTAAAAAATCACACAGTTTAAGGTAGGGACCTAGAAAGCAGCAGTTCTGAGTCTTGCCCTTGGCAAAAAAAAAAAAAAGTGGGGGATGTGGGTCGGGAGGGATGACTCTGGCTCCCGCTCAGGCTTCTCGAGGCCCTCCCTCCTCTTTTGCGCCACCTTCAACAAGCAACACCAACGGGAAGCTGCGTGTGAGGCCATGCCCAAAACTGATGGGATCTGAACACCTCGTGGGTGGGTCACCCAGGCAGACAGACTCACCTCCTCATGCCGCACCTCATTTTCTGGCATGAGACCTATAAAGAGCCCCATTTTGGAGGACCCGCCCCTCCTAAACAAGAGCTCTGCCTTCCTCCTACCCCTTAAGCCTTCACCTATGAGCCTTCTGATACTGGAATATGGAGTGTCTTTGAAAACAATGGAGCCGTTAGCAATGTGAGCTTGGCTCTGGGGAGCTAGGGTCCTGGAAACTCTTCGGTCATCGAAACCTCCCCCAAACCATTCAAGTTCTTGTCTCGGAAATGTGAAGAATGAAATGCGCGGAATACAGATGCTGAGCTTTAGAGACGCTGATTATAGATTTATAGGCGGGGGCTCAAGCGCGGAGGAGGCTTGAAAAGCTCCTAAAGAGCAGAAGGGGCCTGGGAAGGAGGGCGTCATCAAGCTGTTAGTCTGGGGGCTTCTTAAATAACATGTGGAAGAAACTGGAGTGAGGCTGATGGAGGGGCCCAAGAGGGTCATTTCATCTGCCCCTACCAGGACAAGTCCATTCGCTACCTCTCACTTTCAGTCCCCTGGTCTCTGCCTCTAGGCAAAAGTGTTACTTTAGGAGATAAGAAATGGGAACTTGAACCTCTTCTGGCATTTCCTCCCTCCAGCAAGAACATGCTGCTTTGGGGTCACTGCCTTTTCTGGCCAGTTTCTATCTTCTGTTCCCATCACTAAGATAAATTCCTTTCTAAAATTCACCCTCCCCATTGAACATAAAATTCATTCTTTCAGTTTGAGAGACAATGGACCTGGAAGCCTCTGACTTGGGGTTGCCTTGGTGGCTATGGTTTATCCAAGACCCTAGTTCTCCACATTATGCTCATCAGAGATCAGAGAGAAACTCTTTGTCGTCACCCTCAATGACCCTCCACTTTTTCTGTGTTAATCCAGAGCCCCAAAACTACAGAACAACTTCCTATGGATGGAAACCTCCTGGACTGTGAACCAAAGTAAGCCTTTCCTCTTACAAATTCCCCCTGCTGCTCTGTAACAAAAACAGAAATCTAACATAAGTCCAATTTCTCTTTTAGACACCAGAGGATTTAAACTAGAGAAAAGGCAGCTGCACAATACTACACCCAGAAAGAAGTCACTGAAGGCCCATTCAGCCTTTCAAGATGGCATGTACTATCCCCTGAGTCATTTCCACCCCATTCCTATCTTCCTTTTAGGATGTATATAATCGTCCAAACCCCACTTTAGAGACCCACATTTCCTTTCCATGATAATCTCCCTGCATGTGGTAAATCTGTGTGTATTACCTCTTGCTAATCTTTGTACTTGCTGTCAGTTTATTTCAACTCAGTGATAAAATCTTCAGGTGGTAGAAAACTATTCTCTCCTCCATCATATAGCCAAGCTTTTGTTTGTTTGTTCTGGGTGACAGGGGTTGATCTTAGGACTTTGTACTGACTAGGCAACATTCTAACCACTACATCGGCAGCCCAATACTCAGCAGGTGAAAAGCTATTTCTGCCTCCTCTATTCTTCTATCGGGTCAGCCATAGTATCAGAGGAACAGGCTCCAAGATTAACATATGAGGGGCAGAAGAGATGGCTCAGCATTTAAAGGAGCCTGCAGCACTTGCAGGAAAGCCAAGTTTGTTTCTTAGCCCCCACATGGAGCAGCTCACAATCCCAGCAACTCCAGCTCCTAGGAATCGGTGCCCTTTTCTGACTTTCATAAATACACACACACACACACACACACAAAATAAATACAAATAAACTAATTTTTTAATAAATTAAAAGATTAACACATAAAAGAAGACAGCTATCATTAACAATGGGAACCCCTCTTACCCAGGACTACATATAATAAAATACAGCATGCCCAAGATCTCCAAATGTGCAAGAAGATGTGCTAAGCAAGTAACCTACAGTCATGCTACTGGGTCTTGGGGCTTCTGAGTCTTTGATCTGTCCCAGCTTCCAATCCTCTGTAGTGTCTTTCTCTTCCTTCATAAATTGACTCCATTTCTACTGCTACCCGTATGTTCTTGCTCCATTTTCTTGTTCCAGAACACAAGAATGTAAAATCTCAGCAGGTGCCCCTCTCTCTACAAAGATCCACACCTATATAACTGACCTCTGTAAGCTGCGTGTTCAAGATTAATTCCGCAAACAAGGTTTCATGTCAGCATGTTCTTCGGGAGGAATTTTAATAGACACAATGAACAGCAGAGTGTGTAGCGGGCATCTGTGAGGAAATCCAACTAAGTATGCCATGGGCTTCACTAGCTGTTATGACAATACCTGGAGGCTACCGGGACAGGCAGAAGAGAAGATTAAAATGCCTTTTGCAGGCTTTCATCTTCTAATTGGTCTCTTTCTGTTGTATTCTTTTGGAAGACAGTAGTGGGGGATGAGGCTTCACTTGCACTGTGCACAAGCATGAGTCAGCTCTAGCTGGAAGGGGGAAATGCTCAAACCTGTGGCTTTACAGCCTCGTTCTCAGCAGTCGGCCGGGTACACAGAAACTGCAGTCCGGGTTCCGGCAAGTTCACATCTGCCCCTGACAGGATGTTTACTGAGTCCCCTCAAAGCAAAATTAAATAAAGGCAAATTCCACAAAAATATAAATCAGAAGATACTGAGAGGCAACAAATTCTGGGGAAATTCCCGGCATGCTAGAAAACTAATGAGTTAATGAAAATGGTTTGAATTTCCAATATCACTACTTCCACACAATAACTTAACAAATTACTGAAAGTCGGTGTAACTCCCGTGGTAACCCAACAATTCTTAATGTCAACCGAGAGCAACCATGAAGAGGGACCTCTAATATTGTCTAATAGTTGATATTCAAAGGTCTTCACAAAGAATAACTCATTATACAAGGAAGCCCACACAGAGGCAGAAGGCAATGGACAGCAATGAGAGATCTAAGTAACTCAAGACTTACTCCAGCTCAAGCCAGAGCTCAAAACTTACTCCAGCTTTCCAGGTCTAGGTCTGCCTCTTGCCAGCTACACAGAGAACTGCTGAGCATCTCATTATTTCATTGACAAGAAGGCTGACCAACCCCTATTCCTTTACAGTAAGACTTCCTACCTTGCATAAGTAGAATTGTATAAAGTGAAGAGGAAAAAAAAAGGAACAGAAAGAGAAAAGGGAATAGAAGGAGGAAAAAGAGGAGGAAGAAAATATTAAAATGAACTTTTGTTAAATAAGAATAGTAATACAGAGAATAGTGGCCCATGCCTGTAACCCAAGTACTTGGGAATTATAGCAGGAGGATTACCATGAGTTCAGGGCTAGCTTTGGCTACATAACAAGTACCAAGCCAGCCTAGACTATATAGCAAAACCATGTCTCAAAACATAAATAATAAAGAGTAGCAATAATTGGTACTGAGTCACAAGTGAGCATCTACATGCATAAACATCAGCGTCTACTTTTCACCTTACAAGAACACAAGGCCAAAGGAATCCTTAACTCCACTGTTAAATTTGAGTCTATGAAACTTGCAAAAGGAAACATTTGGTGCACACCTTTCATCCCAGCACTGAAAGGCAGGGACAGAAGGATGAATAGTTAGTTCAAGGGCATCCTCAGCCACAGAGCAAACCTAAGAACAGCCTGGGGTACATGGGACACTGTTCCAAAGAACCCCCCCCCCAATTTAAGCACTAAATATCTTTACGGGTTTTAGTTATAGAAAAAAAAACATATTAGATATGTACTAAAGCCTTTTGTAGAAAGGAAAAAATATGTGTTTCTTCCAGATGAAAACTTTTCTTTGAAAAATAATCAAGAAAAAATGCAAATTGAGCCACTGGGAGAAATGTTCGTAAAACGTATATGATGAAAAACTAATCCAGAACATAAAACTCTCAAAAACAATCCAATTTAAAAGGCAGTTATATAAGGCCAGCAAGGTATCCGAGCAGGTAATGGTGACTGCCACCAAGCCTTTTTTTTGGAGGGGAAGGGGAGTAGGCACAGGACCTGTATGGAGGTCAGAGAACAACTTGAAAGAGTTTGCTCTCTCCTTACACCACATAGGTCCCAGGGACCGAATTCAGGTCGTCAGGTTCACCTTTGATAATAAACCCGAACAACCCTCTGCCTCTCACAGCCTTACTTCAGACAAAATCTGAACCCACTAGATGAATTCTTTGCTCTTTACTATGTAGTAAGCATTATTTCATAACCATTAGTACCTATCGGCCATTTGGCCTAACTTCCATAAATTCCTGCAGGAAAGGGTTATTACCTAGAGTCCAGCAGAGAACGCAAGATGCTCAAAACAAATAATCATTAAGAAAATGCAGGTTACTGCAACCCACTGTTATTACCACATACTAATGCAGCTTTGAAAAATTGATGAAAACAGGCAGTGGCTGCAGGATCCTCCTAAACAATTTTATCTGCCTCTTGCCCTTGACAGCCAGCCCTTCGTAGCTAGAAGCTATTAATGTCCTTCATTCTGTCTGAACCAAAACAAATATCAAAAATACTTAGGCACACTGGTTCATGGCTGGTCCCTTGTCCTGTCACTTATGCATTCCCATAGCAACCTCATGAGCACAGGTGCTTGGAAGCTATGTGAAACCAGACACTTTCTTGGCCTTTGAAGGTGCCTACAGGAACCCCAGTCTAATCCTCATGATGGGGAGGCACAGGAACACCTCATGGCTGAGCCAACTGGACAGACCAGCCCACCCAGCACGCCTCAACCCAAGAAAGTCTTACAAATTCTAGACCTGTACCAGAAAGCATGTCTTGGGAGCCACTTCTGCCCTATAAGAGTTGCTGCTTATTCGCTTGCTTGCTTCCTTGCTTGTTTTTAGGCACTCTTTTATAATAAAACCCACTCTTAAAGATCCTTGAATCCTCCAGCCAGAGTTCTGACAATCAGAGTGATCATTATTCTACTTGGAACCTACTTTCAGAGGTTTAACTCATTATACTCATTTATTTATTCAGTGTGTGTGTGTGTGTGTGTGTGTGTGTGTGTGTGTGTGTGATGTATTTGTGTGTGTGTGGTGTATTTGGGTGTGTGTGTGGTGTGTTTGGGTATGTGTGGTGTGTGTCTGTGCGTGTCTGTATGCCCATGCAAATGCAAAGACTCCAGATGTAGAGGTCAGAGGCCAACTTTCAGGAGTCCGTTCTTTCCTTTTGCCATGTGAGGCCCAGGACTTGAACTCAGATCCTCAGGCTTGGTGGAAAGTGCCATTACCAGCTGGTTCACTGCACCAGCCCCATAGCATGCACAGTGTTAAAGAAATATCACAACAAGGTAGGCATAGTGGCCTTTAATCCAGCAACAGGAGGCAAAGGTGGGCAGATATTTGTGAGTTCCAGGCCAGCCAGTAAGACCCTGTCTCCAAAAAAAAAGAAGGAAGGAAGAAGGGAGGGAGGGGGGAGAGAGGAAGAGAGAGAAAGGAAGGAAGGAGGGAGGGGAAGAGGAAGGGAAGGAAGGAAGGAAAGAAGAGCAGGCAAATTCACATGCACAAAATGAAAGGAGGGATACCTGAACTGCACAGGGGGAAGCAGGCAGAAGGCTCTTTGCATCATTCCCACCCCAATCTCCCATTAATCTGCAAGGAAGACCTTTGATCTATACAACTCCATTTGAAAACTTTCCTCAAGAATAATATTACGGGGGTGGGGTTGGAGGCACATCTTTAGTCCCAACACTCAGGAGGCAGAGGCGGGCGGATCTCTGTGAGTCTGAGACCTGCCTGGACTACAGAGCAATTTCCAGGCCAGCCAGGGCTACACAGAGAAGCCCTGTCCCAAATAAATAAATAAATAAATAAACAAACAAACAAACAAACAAACGAATGAATGAATAAATTTTAAAAAGAAGTGTCTCTACATTTAAAAAAATAACAGTACAGAGCTGGAGTGACGGCTCAGCCGAGCACATGTACTATACCATCATCAGGCAGCTCCCAGCCAGCTGTAGCTCCAGCTCTAGGAGCGTCCAATACCCCCAGCTGCTGTGGCCATCTGCCCTTATGTGCTCATACACACACAGATGCATGTGTGCATATTCAAAATAATGAAAATAATCACTCTTAAATTGAGGGGGGAAATATTGTAAGAAGAAACACACAGCTTTCAAGACTAGATCTAGCTCAAGATTTTCGGCGCCTTAGTAAATCTGGCTGCATGATTGATGAAAACAAGAGGCAGATGCTGATCAGGGACCCGCAGCAACAATTCCAGGAATGTCCTCACTAGAGGCCAGAAATGCCAGAGGGAGTTCCTGTCCACATTTCTTGCATTATCAGCTAAATGTACACCTCAGCCTAGAGGACATATGACTACAGGACTCACTGAGAATTAGAGGCACAGGGGCACATCTTGTTTGAGCCAACTGGGCTGACGAGTCAGTCATCTCTTCCTCATGGTTCACCCCAGTTTCTATTAAAAACCTTTCATAAGCCCCCAGCCTTCATAGTGGCCTTCTTCCTAGGACCACTTCTTCTACACAAGAGTTTTGTGAGCTCTCTCTCTTTCTCTCTCTCTCTCTCACACACATCCACCCATTCTCTCTCACACACACAAACACACACCCTGTCTCTCCCTCTCCCCCTTTTCTCTCTCCCATCTATGAATCATCAATAATAAACTCTCCTCTGAAACTCACCCTCTGTAATCTACGAATCTCATTGTTTGAATTTTTTAGACAAAATCCCAAAAGCATATCAGGAGAGATTAAGCAGTTAAGAGCACTGTTGCTCTAGCAAAGGACACTATAGGCTCAGTTCTCAGTACCCACCTCAAACAGCTCCCTGCTCTGGTGTCTGCAGGCATCGACACACACATGGCACACATACAAACGTTTAGACATACACATATACACATCAGATAAATACATAAATTTAGCACTAGTAAGCTTTGGGGGCCATCAAGGTCCAGGACATTAGGTCTTCAAGAAATGCTCAGTTGTTCTCAAAGACACTCCAATATTCCCTTATCACTTTAAAATGATCTTAACACTCATAGATCATTCTGCATGTTTGTCTGATTTTTTCACTAATATATACAAATCCACAGAAAAATCACTAGCACATAATATATACCAAAGAATGTGTTGAATGAATGAGTGAATATAATGTAGCTTATGGTCATTTATTAAAGTATGATTATAAATACTGGTCAAGGGCTGTCTCTGACATGAACTCAGTGGCTGGCTCTTTGATCACTTCCCCCTGAGGTGTGCAGCCTTGCCAGGCCACAGAGGAAGATGATGCAGCCAGTCCTGATGAGACCTGATAGGCTAGGGTCAGATGGAAGGGCAGGAGGTCCTCCCCTAGCAGTGGACTAGGGAAAGGGCATAGGGGGAGAAGAGGGAGGGTGGATGGGAATAGGAGGTGATGAGGGAGGGGCTAGAGCATGAATACAAAGTGAATAATTTGTAATAAATATATATATAAATAAAATTAAATTAAAAAAATAAACAGGTATTGGTCAAAATTGAATGGCAAAGGCCAACTTTGCCAGGAAGTAATTACAATTTTAAAGAATATTAAATAGATGAAAATAATTAATCAAAAATGTTAGATTCTATAAAAGACTTTCCACAGTCCATGTCTCCAGCCAACAACGCTGTCGTTGCTGCAAATCTGCCTGTCTTTATTAGTGCTTTATGTCAGTACAATGAGCCTCATCTTTTTTAAATTAAAGGAAGCTGTGAGGAATGAATGATGAGGTGGGCTCATGCCACACCATACAGAAGGTCTCCAAAACCTTTTCTTTAAAAAGACAAGGTAAGTTCTTATCTCAGGTGCAGACATTGCACCACCAGTATCTGATCCAAAAGGAAACCCTCACAACTCTCACATGAAAAGCTTCCATGACAGACCTAAAGTTGTAATCCGGAGCCACAATCCCAAGCATTTGATAGGTTAAAAGCCGCATAAGAAAGCTTACAACCATCAAAGAATCACCCTCTTACAAAAGGTTTTCTTTTTGTTAGAAGTGGGGGGGAGGGGTGGTTAGGAAGGAATGTGGGAGGCTATTCTCAACTTATTTACCTAGCACTCCTCTTAGGGGCTAAAAGCTCTTTTAATAATGCAGCGCGTTCTCATCTTTGTTAGCTAGTGAAAGGCGGTTTGGATTTCACACTCACATTCAGTGGTAGCTGCTGTGGAATGCATTAAGTAAGGAATGTTTTATCCAAAGCTGAACAACCCTAATCTTCAGGTGTGGACTGATACAAAGAGAGAGATATTCACAGAATTCAGAGAGAACCAACACCTAAGGAGCTCTAGCTCCCAGTGGGGTGCTACCTTGCTACGGGCCGCTCTCTTTAGAGAGGAGCCTTACCCTGCAGGCCAGCATGGGCAGAATGTATTCGTACTCATACAAAAAAGCCAACGAGGAAAACTTACTCAGTATCCACTGTGGTCCAGGCAGGAAAGGAGGAACATAGTGAAACCTAACATCACTTACACATACATAAATACAGCTATATCTGTGACTTGATTTTGTAAAGTCTTTTCAGTTCTGTGTAGTTTGTGGAAACATTTATGAATTTTCCCCACACATCTTAGTTAGTGCTTGGTTTCTTCTAAATTAAGCTGGAGGGGGATAGACTTATAAATAGTCAATTTTATAAGCTGTTCTTCAACTTCATGTCTACAAGTGTTAAATCTCCACTGATCAACTTCTTATTAGTTAGTTCTAGTAAGTAATGGTCATTCTTTAAGATTTAGTTAACATCTAAATACTTTCTCTTGGAAAGTTCATCCTCGTCCTCAGAGCTTGTCTATAACAATAAAGATGAGGTAAGGTTTCCCTTCTTGGTTCAGAATTCTACCAGTACTGTTGGAGAGAAAATATGCCCCCCCCCCAACAGTTTGTCTCAATTTCTCTTGAAACTAAAAACACATCATAAGGATTAAGGAATAGGAAGAGTGCCTATTTGGAAAAAGATCAATTTCCCAAAGCAAGCTTATTTTTTCATGAAACCACTTGTTTTATAACAATACTTTGCATGATTTTATAGCTCCAGAGAAATATAGAATACAACTATTTGAATATTTTTCTATTATAATTTAACACGCAGATAAAAACATAAACCACAGGGACAGGAAGCTGAATGAATTCTAGAATAAGATGAACAGAGCCATCCTGCAGTAACTAATGACAAACACAAAGGGAAAGCCGAGGAACGCTCGCCGTATGTTTTTCAGGCCGTGTAGGAAACATGAAGTTGTTCCTTTGGCACATGTGAATCTACAAAGAGGGTGATATTGTCGACATCAAGGGAACAGGCACTGTTCATAGAGGGATGCCCCATAAAGTGTTACCACGGCAAAACCAGAAGTCTGCAACATTACCCAGCATGCCACGGGGCATCATTGTAAACAAGCCGGTTAAGGGCCAGATCCTCCCCGCCAAAGGAATCAATGTGTGCATTGAGTACATGAAGAGCTCTAAGAGCAGGGATGGCTTCCTGAAGCCTGTGATGGAGGAGGGCAGCGAAGAGGCATCCTGGGTTCAGATGAATTGCCAGTCTGCGCCCCTCCCCCCCCACCGCCACCGGGAAGCACACTTTGTGGGGACTAAAGGGAAGGAGCCTGAAACTGCTGAAGCCCATTCCATGTCCGTGGCCTTCTACAAAAGCAATGAAGGACCTGGGCTGTAAAAAAAAAAAAAAAAAAAAAAGGCATTGCAAACTTTTTTGCTGGTAGACTTAATCGAGTCATTTCAATAAACGATCACCTGTATTTTCTATACTACAAAGTCTCGTTATTTAAAGATTGTATGCTACTATTCCAAAACTTTAGTCAGAATATTGTTCAAGTGACTGTGTTCCATTTCCTTAGAGGTTTGCTCTCCCCTTCAAAAACCAGGAAGGTAACATCACATTTCAAGGTCATTTTGTGGATACCCCAGCCCTTGAGGCAATTTGGAAAAGACCAGCACACTAAAAATTTAGCTCTTCCCTTCAGTTGCATGAGTCTAGTGTATTTTATCCTCTGCTTGGACTTTACAGCAAATGTGTACACAGAGGCACTCTGACCTCTGCTGCCCGAAACTGGAACTTCTCTCATGCTTAGACTTCAGTTCTATTTCTCAGTAAAATGCGTGGCATTCATGGTGATGGCTATGAGCCTGTAATTCACAGTTTCCTGCTAGCCTCAAAATGCAAGGATATGAGTTCAGTGTTGCAGTTGGGTTGATGGTAATCTTTCTAAAGTTTTTGCAAATTATCAAGGCAAAGCAAGTCTTTAATGCTTTTGACAGATAGGTATTTTACAGAAGGGGCATTTTTTTTAATTGAGAGCAGTCAGTATACTCTTGTAGTCAGAAATACACACACATACCCTACACACAAAGCATTCTTAATTGCAGACTTAACTGTTTAAGAATAACAATGTGACATTCATTAAGGCCATTTTTCTCTATTGTTTGTTAAAGTTTTCAAAATAATATTTCAATAACTTAAAAAAACACAAGGAACTCATGCACACAAATTTAGGAAACTGTAATTTGATATTGAATGGACCATTTTATAGGGAAAAAAATTCAATGTTTAAAATCAATTAAGACTCAAAGAAGAAACAACTGATTCCCAAGCTTCTTTTGACTTACAATGAATTTAAGACAGGTTAATTATAATGTTAAATACATATTCAAGTATTTAAAAAAAAACCACATACGGTTTGGCAAGTTGGCTGAGTGGCTAAAGAAGTTGGCTGCCTGACAACGCCCACCTGATGACTTCAGCTGAGTCTCCAGAACTTGTGAGGTCCACATATGTGCCCTGGTATGTACACCCTCATGCATGCATGCATCATTCACACACACACAAACACACATATAATAATAAAAATAATAATTTTAAAACATACAAGTTGTAGCTGAGGCTCAGCTGAGTGCTTGCCTAGCACGCTTCAAGCCTGGGATTCAACGCCGGCACTGCTCAGACTAAAGCTTGCGCTGTACCCCAGGGTCCTAGCACTTGGGAGGAAGCACAAAAGGCAACATGTTAAAGGTCCTTCTCAGTTTGAGACCAGCCTGGGACACAGAAAACCCTGCTTCAAGTTTTAAAAATATAATACAATATATGTTACAAGTCACAGAACTATAAATAACTATGGTTTTCTATTTCCATTTTCAGCATTTTCTGTGTTTTGTTCTGAGGACAAATGTTCTCCTTAAGAATCATGAAATATTATCTTTTTTATTACAGCTTATTCTGAAGCTGAATATATAACGTCATGTATATACACATTGGAAAATAAGAAAAAGAGAAATAGTTATGTGTAGCTTTAAATACCTCAACTGTTTTTGTTCCAAGGAGCTAGAAATTCACAGCAGTAAACTACCACAGATGTCCTGAGGGCCTCAGGTGCTTTGGGCCCTTAGCATGTCAGCCTTTGAGATTGTGAGCACCAGACTGAGTACCTCAGAATCACAAAGCAGCCTTCGGGCATCTGCCCCCTTATGCTCTCATTAAATATTTTTTAAAGGTAGAGTAAGAAAGGGGGGTGCCGGCACTCAGTCTCTCTTCACCAGCAAAGCAGTGGTTCTCCTAGGGGTCAGATCCATTGGTCTTTGTGACACATGTCACCGTTAGCACCAAGGGTGTCTGTGAGGATCGACTCACATTTTACAGTGCCAGGATTCAGACCATGCAAAGGAGAGAATGAGCATTGGATGCATGGTGCATGATATCTGCCACAGGTAAGTCGTGTGAAGAGCTAGGTAGCCATATGGGGGGAATAAAGTCAGATCATGCCTTCTTCTTAGTGTCAAGTAGGGCACTGATTTCAGAACACAAAAGATCACTCCACAGCCAGGCAGGCATAGTGAGCCACATCTTATAACAGGCAGCAAGCAATCATACTACATCACTAAAAACCCTTAGCGAAGAGCCTGAGAAGGCTAACATCCAAAGCAGCTTTATCACCAATTCAACTAGCTGCAGAATCAGGACTTTTGTTGATTTGCTCGCTTTGGTTTGTTTTTTATTTTTATTTTACATGCTCTTATTATAGGCTGAAAAGCACGAGGGAGGGACTAGCAAGAAAGCTCAGTTAGTAATCTCAGCCCTGGGGAAGCAGAGCTGGCTATCCATCCTAGCCACATCCTTCCCTAGATGTATATAGCCTTTCAACTTGGGGACCCCTAGCTTCTAGAAGTATAAAAGGAATTAACCTCCATTCCTTATTAATTTCCCAGTCAACAGTATTCAGTTACAGCAATAGAAAATGGACCAATAAATGATCTAATAAAACCACTTTCCTAGCAAGAAAACAGTCCCAAAAGGGAAGAAGGAAAGCCATTTTGCAGCTGTAAGAACTCAATACTTTCCTGCTACTCCTGAACGAAGCTTTAGGGTCTGTTTCTGTAATAAGGGCCAAGGGTGGGCAAGCCCTAAGAAGCCAAATCTGCAGTGCACAGAAGCTGCAATGCCACCACCAACCCTCAGGGACATTCCGCTGCTGAGGCAGTTGAAAGAGAAACCTGGGGCCCAGAGACTTTCTCTCACCCTTGGCACCAGGACCACTGTTTCCACCAACCAGATCCTGTCCTATCTTGTATCCTGCAGCTGGTGCCAGTGAGCCAAGGTGAGCCTTTACAAAAGGACAGCACCAAGAAAAGTGCTCTGAGGAGAGAACACCAAATATGCAGTCGAAAGTAAGCCCCATTCTTATGGGGCTCACATACGCTTTGCAATCAAAACCCCTGAATGAAGGTATGCCAGGCCACACAGGAAGCCCCTGGAGTGTTCTCCAACAGAGACGCTTTCATGGACTGCAATGCTAAGTGCGTTAGTACAAAGGGGATAGGATGGCGGTAGTTGCGACAGATGAGGCCAGGCGGGGCTTTGCCTTGCTCCTCTTAATCTTACTCCCCTCTATCAAGCAATCTCCCTCTCTCCTTATCAGCCAGACTTCCAGAAAGAGAACTCTACACTGCCTATCCTCACGTCTGCATCTCCGATTCGCTTCTCAGTGGACTCCACTTCCACTGACACCCTGACTAATTTTCAGCTTCAGTATTTTTTTTTCTGCTTCTCTTTCTACCTCTATTGATGCTACGTCTATGTTTAACCATTTGTGGACCACAAACCTGTTTTAGGTACCGCATGAATGTTATGAGCTCTTCCTCAGAAAAGCCACCACAACCCACTACCCACCCCTTCTCTCTGCAGAGGAGTCAGAAACCTCTCGAAACTTAATCTTCAGTCAGCGGATCCCAGGCTAAAGGGTTGCTACTCACTCATCTATCTGATCATAGTAGCAACACCCTTTTGAGAGAAGATGTAGACTCTGCTGAAGGTTGTAAGAGATCAAAAAATATATAATCTATGTCTTTAAGGAATATTCAAATATTTCAAGGTAAAACTGAAGTCCTGCCATGAGTACAAAGCTTTAACATAATTTGGTTATGATTTAAGCGTGCTCCGAAGAAGGCATGTGTCAGGACATTTGATCCCCCCCACCCCCCTCCTCCCCGCACCATGGGACAGAGGTAGAGTGGACCTTTAAGAAAGTGACTGGTCATAGGGCTGCTGTTCTTAAAGAGAAGTAAGCTGGTTCTCATAGGCTCCCGGTTAGCTCTCCACAAGGAAGACTGGCCTGGCCCACTCTCTGGCTTCCTTGACCACCACTTAATCTCTCTGGGTCACACAGAACGCACGTGTCATGGTGGCATTTGTCTTAGGGTTTCTTATTGCTGCGACAAAACACCTTGACTAAAAGCAACCTGGGGAGGAAAGGGTTTATTTGGCTTATACTTCCACAGTACTCAAAGGAGGTCAGGACAGGAACTCAAACAGGCCAGGAGCCTGGAGGCAGGAGCTGATGCAGAGGCCACGGAGAGATACTGCTTTACTGGCTTGCTCCTCATGGGGTTGTTCAGTTGGTTTTCTTATAGAACCCAGGACCACCAGCCCAGGGATGGCACCCTCCACCATGACTGGGCCCTCCCCCATCAATAACTAATTAAGAAAATGCCCATACAGGCTCGTCTCTAGCTTGATCTTATAAAAAGATAATTTCTCAATTAAGGCTCCTACCATGACTACAGTAAAATGCAGCTATGGGGAGCCTTGCCTGAGAGAGTATCACTCTTAGGCCTTTGGCCTCCCATGCTGTTATATAAATAAATCTCACTTTAAAAAAAAAAATAGACCACAGAGTGTCAGGCACTTTGTGATAGCAATGGAAAATAGATTAATAGCTTTAGAAAAGACCACATAACAAGATTGTCTAAGTCAATTTGAACAAGAAAATTAAAATATGGCATCTTTTTAGATTTCAATGCTACTTAATTTCTTAACCTACTTCTTAACTTGATTTTTCTTTAACCTAAAGCTTAATTTACAGATCTAAAATGTTTGTAAAGAAAATTTGAAATACCACTGAAAAGCACAGAGAAAACATCACAAAAAGCACCACTGACAAAGAATTTGTGTTCACATATAATCCCAGTTCTACTAAGGCTGAGGCAGGAGGATGGTGAATCCAAGGCCTGCCAGGGCTATATAGCAAGTTCTGGGCCAACCTGGGTCCTGTCTCATAAAGCCAAAGGAGAAGAAGAAAGAATATTGACAAAAGGAAGAAACACAAATAGGGAATTTCTAAAAATGCAGAAGTCAAGTCAAGAGCACATAACAGATAACTTATCTTCAAAGCAGAAACAGATGGATATCTGCTCATTGGTGTGCAACTAGAGAATTAATTACTTTCAGATGTGCCTTAATGGCAAATATATTACTAAAGGCAAATATAAACATTCTTTTTCTAATTAAAAATAATACTTCTGTCATGGTCTGCCTCAATTAGAATAAACTTTTAAAATAGACTGTGAGTAGAAATATGAATATGAGCCTACACCTAACTATCACTGCCTTATAAGGACAAGGAGAACTATCCCTTCAAGCATCAGATGCTAAATTGGCATTACCTCCTTATCAGCTTCAAATGGGTCATGCAGAGTTAGAGAGAAGTTTTTTCATATAAGTTTTAATTTATTTTATAAACTTTTAATTTTATGTGTGGATGTGTATCTGTGTGTGAGTGTATACAGACACATGTAGGTACACAAAGAGGCCAACGTCAGAAGACAACTTTATGTAGTTGATTCTCTCTTTCCATTTTTACAGTTTTGGGTATTAAACTCATGCCACTTAGTTAGGTTTGTATTGCAAGCACCTGTAACTGCTGAGACATTTCTCCAGCCTCGACCTTATTCTTTTGAGAGAAGGATTCTAAGTCAAATCCGGAGCTAGAGATATGACTACTCTGGCTAGCCAGCTTGCTCCATGGATCCCTCAACTCTGCCTTCTAAGGCTGGACTTGCAAGCAAGTGCCTATGTCCACCTGGCATTCCCTTGGGTAATGAGCATCCTAACTATCACCAGTCTTCTTGCTTTCAAGGCAAATGCTTTCCCAGGCTCAAGAATTATTTTATTTAATTTTTATTACATTTTGTGTGTGGTGTGTGTGTGTGTAAACATGAACGCCACAGAGCACATAGTATATATGGAGGTCAGAGGACAACTTTCAGAAGTCCACTCTCCCACTATGTCAGTTTTGGGGATTGAATTCAGGTATTAAGACTTGGTGGCAAGTGTCTTTATCAGCTTATTCTAATAATCCTTATTTTAATAATCTCAGTAGTAAATGTAGCAGCCTTCAATATGAATACTATTTAAAATCCACATTTCTTTATTTTTTTATTGTTTTATTGTGTGTGTTTGGGGTGTTTTTCCTGACATATTTATCTGTGTGCCACCTGTGTGATCACAGAGACCAGAAGAGAACATTGGAGCTGCTGGTGCTGGAGGTACAGATGGCTGTGAGATGCCATGTGGTTGCTCAGACCCAGATGCAGGTCCTCGGGAAATTAGCAAATGCTCTTAACCACTTAGACCCTAAAATCAACATTTCTTAAGCTGATACTTTAAAATACACTGACAATCCAAAATTTCCCACTCAAACCAAATTCTTTTCGAACAACGAAACGTATCATAGAAGATGAGTAAGGATTATGTTTGACTTTTTAATATGCTAAGCAAATATTTCACAGATCTAAATTTTAAACTAACATGAGGCTCAGAAGGAAGTTCTGATGCCTGCCCCTACAGCTCGACACCTGATCAGATATGATACAGTCGCAGTAACCAAGCAACCTGACAGATGTGCACATCACAGAGCAGTCTGAAGCTCACTTTTGTCCATCCGCTCAGTGTTTCAGTCATCCAAGTTAACATCTGCATCAAACACAAGTGGAAAGGGTGGTGCATCAGCCACTTTCCAGATGTGATGTCGCTGAGGATGCTACAGCTGTCCCTTAAACTCTCGCCACTAGTCAAACTCAGAAAACCTCCCTATGGAAAAGAACGGCAGTGAGCCAACTTAAGAGAACTGGGAATGGGCTCTCTTTCCTTGTAAACAGGTCATGACTTGGTTTTTATTCCCTAAAGTCACTCACTCTAATTTTTAAAAATATATTATTTCTACTTACCAACTATAATATACTGATCTTAATTAACAACTAGAATAACCTATGACAATACATGCTTGCTGTATAAAGGACAACATGATTAGATGTAGAAGGATTCCTGGAGCTGAGGACAGGGATGATGAAGTGGGTACAGTGCCTGATGTGACCTGCATTCAGATGTCCAGCCCCCACATGAAAATCTGAGCATGACAGCACACATCTGTGATCCTAGCCCTGGGGAGGTAGAGATAGGAGGGCCCTTGGAGTTAGGAGGCCAACTTCACTTACCCAATCAGTAGGTGCCATGTTCAGTGGAAAAGCTTCCTCACCAAAAATAAGGTGGAGAGCAATAGAGAAAGACACCCAGCATTCACCTCTGGCCTCCACATGCTTTGGCACACATACACATACACACACCTAAACACATACACATATGTACATGCACACACACAAAAATAACAATTAATTTAAAACTTAATATGAAAAGCTCTTAGCTATGAAATTCCTTCATCGGTTTTGGTTTGTTTGTTTTTTTTTTTTTTATCCGGCAAATGTGATCTTCGCCTAATAACAAGGAATGTAGGAGTGAAATAACACACGCAGGAAAGTAGTTTATACACGTCTGGGCACCAGTATAAACCCCTTTGCTCACATAATCGCCTTCCAAATGTCGATCTCCATCACAAGTCATTCTGAAAGTGGCCCAGGACCAGTGAGACTGCTTAGTGGGAAAAGCCACCTGCTTCCAAGCCAGACCTGAGTTCAATTCCTGGGACCCACAGGCTCTTCTGCCCTGTACCTGCTGTCGCCGGTGTACTTAAACTCACCACCACCGACAGACCACAGACCCAGACCTAGTGCAGCCAGAAGCCAACATAGAGTACTTAGCAGATTTCCTTCACTGAGTTCATTTTAAGCACTGGGCCTCTCCCTGTGAGGAAATGGAGGGCTCTGAAGGAAGCCTGAATAATAAAGAAGAAAGGAAGGAAGGAAGGAAGGAAGGAAGGAAGGAAGGAAGGAAGGAAGGAAGGAAGGAAGGAAGGAAGGGAAAGAAAGAGAAAGAAAGAGAGAGAGAGAGAAAGAAAATTTAAATTAAAACCTAGAAGAGAAGGGTGGCGACAAATAGATATAATTTCCCATAAAATAAATGCAAATGTTCCTCAGCAGCCACTCAGGCAAGACATTCGTAAGATCAAGAATAAAACCAAGAAGCAAGGTTTGGCATCGATAAAAATGAGTGGAAACACAAAAACTGTGGCTCCCTTCCCTGCGCATATACCAAAAGGGTAGATTCAGCCAAAACGGTTGCTGAATGAAATCCTTCTTGCTATTTCCAGTGCTTTGGCCTTTGGCCATTAAACAATCATTGTGCTAACTTTTACATATCTAGGAATCCCTGTTCAGACAAAACCAGAGTGTTGCTAAGATCAGCATAGCTCTGTGGGACAGTTAGGAGCACACTGTTCTAGCAAAGCAGTCAGTCCCAGCACCTGCACTGACAGCTCACAACTGCCTATAACTCCGGGTGCAGCCGAATCCAAGGCCTCCAGCCTTTGTGGGCCCTTGCACACATGCCTACCCACACAGAGACACCTAACTAAAAATAAAAGAAAACGTTTAAAAACATGCCTCTAACTAACAATCCGATGCTATTTAAACACGCACACACGCTACCCTACATTGGGCAAAATGGACACTAAACTAAGATCCTGTATTTACAATATCACCTATTTCTGTTTTTTGTTTGATTTTTTTCACATCTGTTTGTTTGTTTATGGAGTAAGGCCTCACTACGTCATCCTGGAGCTTGCTATGTAATATACGCTGCACTAGAACTCACAGAGCAACTCCTGCCTCTACCTCTGGCATGCTTCAGTTTCAAAATCTTGCACACTACACCTGAAGAGCTACTTGGCCTACTTGTTCATGCTGCTATACCCCCAGGACCCAAGCAATAATCTAGCAAGCACTTAAAACCATTCTTAAATTAATTTACAGTGATTTTTAGAAGAACATTATAAACTAACTAGATAAAATGTATGTGAACAGAAGCCTAAGAAATGCACACCTATATACAAAAAGGAACAAACTTAAGGCTTATGCATACGATAGGACAAGAAGGAACAGCACAATTCACCTTTTGAGGCTTGTGAAGCCTTATTCTTAAATAAACAATTACACTCTCCCCAAAAGTAACAGGAAAATCTTAGTGACTACAAATGAGAAAAACATTAGAAAAATATCAATAAAGGCCAAGAGCATGCATCTAAAACTTATATAATGACAAACGGTTTATTCTGAGAAAGACCAACTTAACACTAAAGCATCTGTCAGTATATATCACTACATTAATTGATTAGAGAAAATTAATTTGAGCAATTTTAATAAACCAAAAATTTGTGTGGTCTATAGTTCGATATCTAACTGTGCTACATACTCTCAAAACCAAGAATACAAGAAAGTGCCCATAAATTCATTTTAAAATACTAATAGCAAAACTACAGTGCAGAGACACATAACTGAAAACAGAAATCTTTGATTCATTTGCATTTATACAGAAACAAGTAAGAGATATTGCAGAAACTGGAGATCCCAACAAATGTAAGATGACAAAAAAAGATGAGCTAGGAAAATAAACAATAAAATGCTTATTTTGGTTATACAGAAAATAATCATTCTTAATTAGATTAATTAACTAATTAGAGAACTGAGTTCCCAAATGGAGGACAAGTTCTCAATAGCATTTTCTATGCTGAAATGAAAGAGATGCCTCTCAGATAAGGCATAAATGCTATGAAGTCTTTAGATTTAACCTGGTGAATTACAAGACTTGCCATAATTCTTTTTTAATCTTAAGGAAGTATTTTATAAGACTTGAAAAACAAGGCAACATGCCTTGTACACAGATGTAATAAAACAGTTATACAGATGTCAATTCTCCCCAAGTTGGTCTAGAAGTAACCAGGTAATTTCAAGCAGATACCAGCACAATTATTTGGAAAGCTTTCTATATGACTCATAAAAAAGACATGGAAAAATCACAAATTTCAAGCCATGCACACATCTGTAATTTTAGGATGTGGATGAAGAAAGACTAGAAGCTTGAGGTCCACGTGGTCTACATAGTAAAACCTTGTCTTAATTAAAGAAATAGACAAATTAGAACAAAGATACACAACAGCATACATGTATGAAAAGGCCATGATGAAATTCGATACTTTGAATGACAACCTAAACAAGTCAGAGTTAATTTAGAATTTCCTACCAGAAGGAGCTCAAGAGGTGGCTCAGTGGTTAAGAGCACTTGATGCTCTTGCAGACAACCTTGATTCAGTCCCAACACCTACACGGAAGTTTACAGCCATTGGTACCACCATTTCCAGAGTATCTGACCACTTCCTTCATCTATGCACACCTGGCATACATGTGGCATACCTACCTACATGCAGGCAAGATGCTCACACACGTGAAATGAAATAATTTGCTTAATCTCCTGTGTTTCAGACTGCGGTATGGTAGGAAATAAAAGGCATACAGGTTGAAACAGAAGCAAGTTTCAAAAAAAAAAACACACAAAATAGCTAAATCGATTTTGAAAATCTTAAGCTATTCATAGCATCTGCTATTTGATATGTCTCAAAGTGAGCAACAGAGAGAAGAAAGCAGCACTGTGTACACATGGGCCAGGATATACTCTTTGGAAGCAGCAAAAAAAAGGAAAGGATAGATTCAATGAATGGTGCCATAACATCTGGAGAAACCAATGAACAAAGCTGACTTTTGTATCACATGCAGACATAAAATGTATTTTTGTTACATTAATACAGATATTTATATATAAAGGTGTCAAAAAAGAAAATGCCTTTATAGTTTAAAGAACCATGACATTGCTAACATAAAAGAGCAGATGAATATGACAGAATAAGGGATCACTGACCAAGAAAGAAACTAAACAGAATTTTAAAAAATGAAGGCCTTCAGAAGATATATAAAATTTCCATGTATAACAAAAGAGACCAGAAGAGACCAGAGAGATGGGCCAGAAGCAGAGAGCACGGGCTGCTTCTGCAGCCATCCCAGAGCTGGTTCCCAGCATCCACATGGCTACCCACGCACATCCTTAACTCCAGTATCTGAGAATCTGACCCTATCTTTTGGCCTCCTCTGGCAACAGGCAACATTGCAAAACACACAGACAGGTAAAATACTCATATACATTAAATAAATCTTTAAAAAACTATATGCTATGTGAGAAATCTAGTAGCTAGTGGAAAAAGGTTCTGAGGAAGGGGAAACACAAAGAAGTATATAAAGAGATCTTCAGCTTCATCTTTAATTAGAGAGATGCCTGTTGAAGCAGCATGAGACAGGCCTGGAGAGAGACCGTATCATTCCTAGGAGGGATCTGATTCACTATGTGGGTTGGTACTCTTCCTTTCTTCTGCCTGGCAGGGATGTGGACCATAAAATCCGAGTTGGTGTGGTTCAAAGCCTGTAGGGGTTTCAGAGCACACAGCGCTTTCATTGTTCCTTTGCCAGATCACTAAATCAAGCGCTGATGTCACTCAAACACACGAGAATATGTGCTGCGCACACACACACACACACACAGACTATTTCAGACCCACAGGATTAGCAAGGAAAAGTATCGCAGCCGATAATGCCGGTGATACTGAGTACACAGACTAGCTTGGGCTGTCACAACAGCAAGTGAGCGGCGTGGGGCCACCGAAACTTGTCGCACAGTTGAGCCTACATGTCTGCAGGTTCATGTTCCTTCTCTGTCTGTCTGTCTGTCTCTCTCTCTCTCTCTCCGTCTCTCTCCATCTCTCTTTGTCTCTCTGTCTCTCTCTCCCCCTCTTCTCTGAAACAAGAAAAAGGAATGCGTCTTTGTGCCTTTTTTCAGCCTTCTGCTGGTTTACTGGCAATCTCGGCAATTGTTGCTGCTTCTAGATGCCTCAGCCCAATTCTTTACCTCTTCACACCCAGCTTCTTTCTGTGTGGTCATCTCTACACACAAAGTTAGTCTCTGCATGAGGAGACCACGCTAGAGGCTTCGATTTCACTTGATTACTGCTAAAAAGACCATTTCCAAACCGGTTACATTCTGAGACATTGGAAGTTTAAAAGTTGCACAAACCATTTTCGAGTTGCACAAAGAAGTGACAGTATTACAGGGTGAGGTGGGCCCATTGCTGGTGTGCTGACTCACTCTGCAAGGGACAGGGAAATGAAGGACCCTGAAGCCCTACACTACCATGAGGTAGAGGCTGCTGGTGCCTGTCTCTGATACAAACCTTCTCACACACAGCAGGACTGATGGACTCCTCCAAGAGCTGCATAGTTTACAGAGAAATGGAAGCTGGCTGGGACTTCTCACCACTACTTCTAACTGCAGACCTCCATAGTCTACTGACCACAGGCTAAACACAGCATCTCAGAAACCACAGCCATGACAACTCCTCAGCAACATAAGACAGGCATGCATCCATTCCAAAGCTATCGCTCAGAAGAAAACGTTACAGACCAATCTTGTACAATTTTAAAAAAATAACAATAAGCAAAAATACTGTGTATATACGGAAAAATGCTCATTTTAAAAACAATTTCAAAGGTGAATAGACCAAATTAATAGTTGGGCCAAAAGTAAGATAATACAGTTTTTCATTTTTACACTTCATCTAGCCGTGCGTGTGTGTGTGTGTGTACATGTACCATGACGTGTGAAGGCAAGAGGATGGTTTGTGGGAGGAGGTATCTCTTTCCACCGTGCGGGTCCTAGAGGTTGAACTCCGGTCACCAGGCTTAGCCGGAAGTGTCTTTACCTGCTAAACCACCTCTCTTGTCCTCAGACAATACTGCTCACCTACAAAAGGTCTCAAGTGTTCTTCAGCACAACGGGATGTTGTACTATGTTCAATCTAAGCTTCAGGCTACACCTCAGCAGCAAAGCATTTGCTCAGCATGCACCAAGCATTGGTAATATCCCCCGCAACATTCACATGCAAACACAGAGATACACACACTGCTCACTACTGCTACAAAGAGAAAATACAAATGAAACTTTTTATTTTATGCTTTTTCTTTCTTTCTGTTCGTTTGCTTTTCAAGACACTTATTCTGTTGCTGTTGTTTTGCTTTGGTGTGAGAGAGTGAGAGAGTGGGGGGGGGGGGGAGACCTTGGCTCCTTTGATCTCCTGGAACTCTCTCTGTAGACCAGGTTGGCCTAGAACTCATCAATCCACCTGCCTCTTGCACCACATGCCCAGTGTGTTGTATTTTCTAAATTCTAAGATTGCTTATGCATTAAGTGATTGGGAATCTTAACTAAGTTGATTTTCAGTAATACAAGCACCTCCCATCATCATAATGGTACGTGATTCCTGAACTGTAGGTTTTGGTACCAAAATTGAGGTCTAACTACCAGAATAAAAGAACACTAATTATTGGACTGTTAACATAGGCCTAGAGTTTCCTCTGCTTAACCCCGAAATGTCAAATCTCTTTCAGACTGCATCACTTGTAACAGTGGCTTTCCTTGGTTTACTTGGCATCTCTTCCTTCCAGAAGTGACATATCCAAGGCGCTGAGCCTCGTGACACTCAGTGAAACTGTAAACGGAAAGGCCTGACCTGCAGAGCCCTGAACTCCTGCAGTCGGCTTTCTCGAAGGCTCTGTGCTTACTGCTTGGCTGGTTTGGTACCTCATTTGATAGAGCTTGAGGCAAAGAGAAGCAACTGGTCATAATAAATGGAGGGCCACATCATTCTTATTTAAGGAGAGTTAGCAACGGAAGCACATAAGATGCTGCAGAAACTGCACCAGCCTGAACCCAGCTATCAACCAGGCTTCTTCCTGAGACAGGTTACTTGGCCTGTGACTGTCAGTTTTCTTAGGTGGAGAATAAGGTGTTGGAAGAAGCTTGACTTAATGCTCAATATATGTAATAAATGTTCATTACCTTCTTTTTCTTGAAGAAGCACCTTTTCCCCCCAAAGGTTTGACAAAACCAATGCCTGGGTAAGGATATAGCTCAGCAGGACAGCATGTACTGAGTTCAGTCATCAGCACATGTGTTTCATATATGCTCACAGGCACACTTACTAATGCACACACACACACATATGCCCATGCATTCACTCACACTCAAGCTTCTGCTTTCAAATTATCATTGACAACATCCTGCACATTGCTCTTCACTGGTCCAAAATAACAGCACAAGATCTTAAGACATGGACCCCCAAGAAAAAGAGACTCAGCATAGAGGAAACAGGGCAAAACCTTCCAGAAGAGAGACCGGGGATAAAGCGGAGGGTCTGGGAGGGCCTGGCGAGGCATATGGGGTTTGCTCTGTAGGCATGCAATAGTCCTGCAGAGGCTGAGAATGCAAGTGCTCCCAGGAAATATTCACATGTAGAGGCTGAGCAGGTCCTTCTAGAACGGCACCATATAAAGAGCCCAGAGACTGGAAGAAAAGGCAGCTGACAAAAGGAAATATTGGAAAATAAGCATGAGAGACACACATTGTCTACCTGATAACGTCAGTCCCCTAACAATTGAAGCGCCTTATGAAAAGCAGTAACCCATCCAACGAGAAGCTTTCCCAACCCCCTCACAAACTGCATGGACTTATGGGAAAATTCTTTATGATGTTGGCAAGACTTCCTCATGGTTCTCCAAGTCAATGCCCTTTAGGGCCTGGACATGCCCCAAACAAGGGATCCTTGACAGCTTTTAGTCACAGGCCATGCCAAATGCTGAGACACTGGCTACACCTTAAGTTTGTGCCCCCAACAGCCCACCTAAGCTGCAATTTCCCCAAAAGCGCTTAGTTTTACAAAGTATTTTAACATCACATTGGACATCCCAAGGAGCAAGGCTTGCCGTTAGCAAACTGGATATTGAAACTTGAATTTTAAGTGACTTGGCAATCATCAAGGAGCCAGAAAGTCATCTGGAAATTATTAAGCCAAGAGGAGTCATTTCCTTACATAAAAAGGGTTACTGTAAATTACAGTGTGGCTGTCAACCACATTCTTCTACCAGACCTAAGTCCTTATTTCAAAAGCATCAGCTACTTGGCACATTGTGCCTTTCAGGTCTGACAAGCATTTTCCAAGTCTAAAAATGTTTGCAAATTGGCTTAAAAACAAGCAGTTGTATAAACTTTATCCGTTGAATAAAATACCTAAAAATGCATTTCCCTTTTTTTCATGAACTATAAAAGTGTCTCAATTCTAAAACAGCTCATTTTTAGAAGGGCATCATAAAGAGTCCCTCTTGGAAAAGAACTGGCAATTGTCTTTTCCAGACTGAATACAGCAGATGAGGTAAATTAGCAGGATGAGTGTCTCAAACACACACACATAAAAGGTAACTTTAAGGGAAAAAAATGCATATAAAAAATAGCTGAGACAGACATATAAATGCCTGTACAAAGACATTAAAAATAACTTTTTGAAAAAAAAATCTTAATGCCTGAATCTGTATTCCCAGCTTATCATACTCGATGTCAGTTAAAAGGAAAGAAATACTGAGTATAACAACATATAAAAAATGTTTCCAGAGAGATAAATGTGGAATCGATTCCTTCAGTGTAAAATGCCTCCCATAAGTTAACTAGCCTTACATTTTTTCTTATAAATCCGTTAATGGGTGTTATGGATCATTTTTTTAAAACTTTTTTCAGATTTTTTTTTTTTTTATGTTCATGGGTGTTTGGGCTGGCTGCATGTACGTCTGTGCACCAAGTGCCTATAGTATGAAAGAAGAGGGCATCAGGTCTCTTAGAACTGGAGTTACCCATGCTTATGAGCCACCGTTTGGCCTTGGAATCAAACCCAAGTCTTGAGGAAGAGGAGCAAACGCTCTTAATGCTGAGTCATCTCTCCAACCAGGTTATCATCTGGTTGGATGATGGATCACCTTCACTCCCAACATGACTGGATTTGAATCACCATGAAAACACATGTGTTTTTAGGAAAGGTTTAAACAAAGAAGGAAGGTCAGGTGGTAGTGGAGCATACAGACAAATCTCTGAGTTCAACACCAGCCTAGTCTAGAGAGTGAGCTCCAGGACAGCCAGGGCTACCCAGAGAAACACTGTCTCAAAGAAGGAGGAGAAAGAGAAGGAGGAAGAGGAGGAGGGAGAGGAGAAAGAGGAGGAGGAGCAGCAGGAGAAGCAGGAAGAGGAGGGGGAGGAGGAAGAAGGACCCACTCTGAATGTAGGCAATAATCCATGGGTTTCAAGATTCTTTAAAAGCAGAACGTGAGCCTAGAAACAGCACTCTTCTTTCTTGGCTTCCTGGTTGTAGAAGAAATTCAACCAACTACTCACACTCATGCTACCACGCTTTCCCCACCATGGCATGCTGTACCTGAAAATAAGCATTTCAGTTGCTTTTATCCTACATACTGTAACAAAAGCAAGAGTAACTAACACAAGGAGAATGGGCTAGCAGCGTACCATGTCAAAACAAAGCCAGGGTGGGTAGGAAGACCAAGATGGCAAAAGCAATATCCATCTGCTCGATGATTGCTCTGCTGTGTTTGTCCTTTCTGACTTCAAACCCTTAAGGATAAATGGATTATTGTATTGGAACTTAGGAAAGTTGGGCTAAGGAGACATCAGTAGATAAAATGTTTGCTATGAGGACTGGAGCTTATATCCCCAGAACCCACACTGAAGTCAGGCAGGCACGGCAGCAACCTGTAATCCCAGCATTTGGGAGGCAGATCACCGGGGCAAGCTGGCTAGCTCCACTAACCTGAATGAGTGAGCTCTGGGTTCGACCTCATAAAGTGGAGAGAGATAGAGGAAGACACTCAACATCAACTTAGCACCTCTGTATAGATTTGTGCACATGCGCACGCACACACACGCAAACAGGCATAGACACACACAGTGATTATAAGATTCATAATCATAACTCGTATTTGTATAGTCAGGTGTGGTGTCATATGCCTTTAGTCCTCTAGTGTCCCAGAGCAGGCTCTGGGCTGACCCCTTCACCGAAAGAACACACCTTCAGGTCCAAGGCAAATCTGTGGATCTCTCCTTAGTTAAACTTGATTAATATGGCTTTAAGCTGTCACTAAACCAAAACTGTTTGCATGTAATGATTCTAAAATTTGAAAACAAAAGTCTCTTCACAAAATTATTTTGAGCTAAAGAAGCTAGGTAGAAGAGCTGGTTTTCCCAATGTAGGGAAGAAAAAGCAAGGGGGAGGAAAGTGGCTTTAGGAGGGCCTTCAATGTACGAAAAAGAAATTCTCTTTTTTAAATGATTAATTTAATTTAACTTGCATTGGTGTGAGGGTGTCAGATCCACTGGAACTGGAGTTCCAGAGAGCTATCATGCGTGTGCTGGGAATTGAACCCAGGTGCTCAAGAAGAGCAGCCCGTGTTCTTAACCACTGAGCCACTTCTTCAGCCCCAGGAGGAGGGACCTCTAAGCTACAGTAGTCTTTCAACATGACCACTTCGAACAGTAAGTCTTCCAGATTTGCTGTTTTTGATTACAATACCCCTGAACCTCTAAAATATCCAAAAAAGTCAGCTGAGGTAAAAATGATTTTGTTAACACAAATAAATATTCTTTTTGAGAGAACACTGGTATCTTAGCTCCTCTTTATCTTTTCTCCCATGAAATGCCTTTGCCTAGACTGAGGCTCACTTCAAAGCCTTTTGGGAAGTTTGGTTTGGTCCCATCAACACACCAAGATGTTATTTTTAACACGCAGAAGATGACGCTCTTGAACATTTTAACAATCTCACCCCTAAAATCTGTTGGAAGTTCTCCTCCCCTACAAATGTTTCGTGAAACTTGAGCTCCCCAGAGCAGCTCTAACACAACCAGCTCTTCCCTCTGGGTTTTGTGGTCACTAGCTCTGCTTCCTTCATCTGTCTTAACAGAGGGCCTGAGGGAACTACTCAAAGCTCAGACCTCAGTCCATCTGCTCTACAGGCTTTTACAATCTGAATCAAGAAATGGCCCATTGGTCCACTGTTAAAAGCTTGGTGCCCACCTCAAGATTAGGGAGGTTTTGGAAACCCTAGGGCCTTAGCTGGAAGGGGTAGTTTGAGGGTGAGGGGTTCCCTTCAGCTGTGCATCTTATAGGTGTCCCCTTCCTACGCACCATGTGAGTCGTTTTGCTCTGCTACATGCCTCCTGCCATGACGTTCAAACTCACCACCGGCCCAAAAGTAACAGAGTCAAGCATGGCCTTGAACTTCTCATATTCCTGCTTCTACCTCCCAGCTGCTGTAATTACAGGTCCACAGCGCCTATCAAGCCCAGTTTACGTCGCTCTGGGGAACGAACCTAGGGGTTCCTGTGTGTCAGACAAGTGCTCTACCCACTGATCTACATCTTCATTCCCATAGCGCAGCAGTGTTTTTCTGTTTTTAAATTTAGCTCCAGGTGCAAAGTAAGCAAGATAGTAACACACACAGGAACAGCTAAGAACTTGGCAGGATGTATGCACATCAACACAGCAGGTGCTGCTACCAAAGACACCATGCAGCAGGTGGGACAGAAGAGAGGAGAAAATGATATTTTTCCAGTAGGCAAAAGCTAGGGTCAATTACTGCTTCCTACCAGCTGAGACTCCAGTTCTGCCAGCGCGAACTGTGTGGTTCTGGAGAGAAACTGAGCCTCTCTGAGCCTCTCTCTCCTCATCCATTTAAAAAGAAGCTATAATGATAGCGAGCATCCTTTAATTTATGTGACAGTTGGGAAGAATGATAAAAAGGGCGAGATGAGAGGAAGCCAGCTTGTACCACTGCAGACTCGGACAAGGCTCTCTACTCAGATTTCCCTTCCCTTCACTCCTGAACAAAGCTCCTTTGAAAGCTTCCATGCTTGGTTGTACGAAGTCTTTCAACACAATTCCTCTTAAAATGCATGGAAAGTGTAGCCCCATGGAAATACAGGGGGCCTGATGTCTTTGTTGGAACAGGAGAAAGCTGGCTGTTCTCAAATGTTTTGTTATATCATTCCTTCCTTTTTCAAACAAAGTCTTGAGATATGGCCCAGGGTAGCAATAAACTTGCCATCTCTTTGTCTCTACTTCTCAGTTACTGGGATTACAGGCATGCATGACCAAGACAGGGTATTATCTTTTATTTCTAGACAAAGTAAAGATATCTTCTGCTCCTCTGTGTGATGGTTTGAATAAGAAAGGTTCCCATAGGCTAATGTATTTGAATACTTGGTAAGGACTGCGAGATGTGGCCTTGTTAGAGAGATGGGAAGAAGCTTTGAGGTTTCAGAAGCCCACACCATTCCCAATTACTTTGCTCTGCTCTTGTGGATAAGGCAGTAAGCCCCCAACTACTGCTCCAGCACCATGCTTGCCTGCCTGATACCACGTTCCTCACCATGGACTCACCCTCTGAACTGTAAGCCCCAATAAACTCTTGCTTCTATAAACTGTGTTGGTCGTGTGTCTCATCACAATAGAAACGGAACTTAGACAGGCTGCCACAGCACAGTCTGGAATTACTGAGAAGTCTCACATAAATGGACTTCCACAGTCTCATGATGATGCCCTGTCCCCAATGGAGGGTGTCAGCTCAGAAGGTACACCTTCACCCTTTAAATTTTCTTGCATGATTTCCTTCCCGTACTTGTTTCTTTGGGGCATGTTTAGAATTGATTGAGCAAAGTCAACTCATCACGGTTTAAACTTGCTTCTTAACAAGCATGTCTAGAACTTGCTCGATCTTGAGCTGAAAAGAAAAAAAAAAAAAAACTAGATCCAAACATGACAAAATTAACTTCTGTTAAGTGAAGCAGAGCCAGGAAGTCAGTTACATCACAGGCAAAAAGGATTTCAGCTAATTAAACAGTAAACGACATGCACTCTTTAATCTATTTGCTTGCCCAGAAAATATTTATTGAGTACGTATTAAATACTCAGCGCTATTTGGAGCTTGAAAGCAAAATGAGTCCTTACACATTAAGATATTAATGTTCTAAAGAGAGTACAAAACAAACACATACAAAGTACAAAAACAAGTCGTGGTGACTGTCATGGATGTGAGAGCACAAGCGTGAGAGAGCATTATGAGGACATAACATCCAACAAGACAAGGGGTGTACTTCAGAAGAAACAGACCCTAAGAGAAAAGCCTTATTTGCACATTTGAACATGAGTAAGAAGTGATTATGGAGGAAGTTGTATAAGAACTGGAATAGGATGAGGTGAATTGGTCATGGGGGTGGAGGGATTATTGGCTGTGTTTACATATCTGAGATTAGAGCTGGAATGTAGCTAGCACAGTGAATGAAGCCTGAGTGATAGTTTTCATAGATTGACAACAATTCCTCCCGATTAAGAAACTGACCAGGGGTGGGTGGTGGTGCCTGCCTTTAATCCCAGCACTCAGGGAGGGGCAGAGGCAAGCAGATCAGTATGAGTTCGAAGTCTGCCTGGTCTTCAGAGCAAATCCAGGACAGCAAGGCTACACAAAGAAACCCTGTCTCAAAAACAACAACAACAACAACAAAAAAAAAAAAACCAGGAAGGAAGGAAGGAAGGAAGGAAGAAATTGGCCATACACCAATCGAAAAGTAAAGGACAGGATTACTTTTTTCTTTTTTTAATGGAATAAAAGCTTAAGCTCTCACGAGAAAAAATTACAAAACCAAAGTTTACTATGAGGTTGCCAACAACTATACAATTTGAAGCATGATCAACTACTGATATGTAAGATACATAATTGTAGGTTACATGCTAACACTTTAATGACATTTCTTATCAAAAATATTACTTAAATATGACTTATATTATACTCTAGCTCAAAGGAGACCTCAATGTCACCATATAAAAATGTTCCCAGGACTAAAGAGATAGTTTAGCCATAAAGACCACTTACTGTTCTCCAGGATGTCAAAGTTCAGTTCCTGGTACATTTATTATGGAACTTATTAACACCTGTAACTACAGTTCTAAAAGATCTGACAAGCTTCCCTGACCCCCTCAGGTACTACACATGCAATAACACAAACCCACACACAGATACACATACATACATGAGTTTTAAGATGTTCCTCATAAGAGGTTCGTGAGGCCCCATGAAGAACTGTCGGCAGCTAATGGTCAATGGGAAATGAGATGTCACTGTCTTCAGTGATGTAGCCATGGCTAAATTGCCCGTGCTCTAGTAAATAATCCCCCACCGTGCTTATGCAAGAAACCATAATTAAACTCAACGGAGAGCTCTCTCTCTTCTGTCTCTCTCTGTCTCTCTCTCACACACACATAAGGACAAAAAAGATTGTTCAACACGTAGAGCTGCCTACCACTACACCTGACAACCTGAGCATAATTCCTAGTACCCATCCTGTCAAAGAAGAGAACTGATTCCTGAAGGCTGTCCTCTGACCTTCACTGCACACCATGGCACATACAAAGTAAATCAATTAATAAACAAATGTTTGGGTTCTTTTATAGGTGGACACTTGGGAAGAAGAGTTTCAGTGGCAGGAAAAGGATGAAAGAAGTAGGAGGCGTAATGACCAAAATGTATTACACACATATATGAAATATTTAAAGAATAATAAAGATAGATAGATAGATAGATAGATAGATAGATAGATAGATAGATAGATAGATAGATAGATAGATAGATAGATGGATGGATGGATGGATGGATGGATGGATGGATGGATGGATGGATGGATGGATGGAAGGACAGACAGACAGACAGACAGACAGACAGATAGATGGTTAACTGTCCCACCTTTTAGGCTGCAGAGATAGCACAGTGGTTAAGAGTGAGCACTGCTCTTGCAAAGAGCCCAAGTTCAGTTCCCAGTACCTATGTGGTCTGCTCACAACTCCTTGTAACTCTAGACCTGGTGCCCTCCTCTGGCCTCTGCTTTCATCTACACTCATGTGCGTAACCCTTGCACACAAAATTAAAAGTAAAATCAGTTTTTAAATGTTCCCTGTTTGTAATATTTTCTGTGGTTCTTTTGAACACTAAATAGTTCTTTGTGAATCTAGAGGCAGCAATCACTTGAGTGTCTATGGTCAATTCTGTAAGATGAGATATTTGATGGTCACATCCAGGCATATCATCACCAGAGAGAAGACATGCTGGAAATGGAGTAAATACAAATGAAGCTGACCTTACAGTGTCTGTTGCAATGATGAGCAAAAGCCCATCTTTCTAGCTCACACACCTCTTAACCATCATGACTGGCCAGTGTCACTCTCCCGGAGTCCAGTCATAAAAAGGACAAGCCATCAAGCCTGGCTGCCTATGTTCTAGTTCCAAACACCTCCACTAGTTCTAGCGTTTTCTCAAGCAAACATTTTACCTCTCAGGCCTTTCATTCCTTTCCTGAGAAGAATTTACTTGGGCAATAACCATCCTGCTGTATAAGAACAGGTGGGCACAGTGCACTTGCCAGGTATTTACATGGCATAAAAACTCATAAGTACTAGGTGCCTTGATTTTTAGTTACTTACTCTTCTTGACAAAACCATCACTAATAGTTTAAGGCGGCTTGCTCTGGTGTAGTTCAAACTCATGAACCCTTCCCATCCTATACTCCTTTGTGTGTATACAGACATAAACTAGGTATACAAACAAACAGTTACCGATAAGAAAGCATACATAAGTGTATTTTAAAATACTTCTCTGATATACATTTGATCTATTATTTATTAAAAAAAACTTTCCATGCTAATAAGGTAGGTGTGCTTCTTTATAGAGAGAATTAAATGTGGGCTGAATAGTTGATATTTTGATTTTAGAATCATCAGTGCTAATTGTCAATTCACATAAATATGTAGCACAAAATAGCAGAAGCATGTTTTGAGCCAGTCCAAGAACTGTTAGGAATTCTGTTCTAATCACAAGCCATTTAATGATCATTTTCATTGTTATAAGCAACCCAAACTGCAGTTCTTGAAATCAAGCATCCCAACACAAGAAAGCTCAAAGCTAGATTAATTTGATACTTAATGTACTGAGACAGACTATAGGAAGTTAGTAAAAATCTTTTGTTTTCCATTAACTGTTATGTTTCACATTATATATATATATAGAGAGAGAGAGAGTAAGAACATGTACTAGTCTCTAATGTGTTCCTGTCAGTACCCATTAGCGCTGCATGCTGTGATTTCATTCAAACTATCTCACTATGACCAATAAACCTTTACAGCTCTGCCCACTAATCCTATACAGGTCTTTTCTAAGCTCTTTTCTGCGTGCCCTTCCTTCCCTACAGTGCTTGAAGATGAAGATAATACCCCGGCACTATGCACCATCATCCAGAGGCACCTAAGCCCCGGGCTGAACATGCTGTGCCCAGGGATGAGAACCAGTCTTCCAACATCCTGTCTGTGGCATTGTATAATCTTTGAAAAGGCTGTTGGCTTGACTGCTGTGATTCATCTCTAGTCTTCCTATTAGCCTCATCTCTTGAGCAGAGGAGCAGCTGATTGGCTAACTATCTGGTTTGGTGTTGTGCAGATATGACAGCCATTATCCTTATTAAGCTTCAGTACATCAAACATGTTTTTAAAGAAGCACACCCAGTAATTACCTTCGGAAACTGAAGGGTAAGCACAGCTAGGCATAATTCATCATTTCTTCAGACTCCAGCACACTCTTGATAGGTAACAGGCTTAAGAGCTAAAAACAACAATTAAACAAGCCAGCCTTCTGACTGGACACAAACATTCGTTCATTCATCAAACATTTGAGATCTATCTGTCCAGAACTTGAAGGGCAAGACAACAACACTGACATCTCAAGTCCGAACATGCTCTTGGTATCCAGAAGAGGTGTGCAAGGAGTAGCAGAGCTCCCCGAGTCGATCCATGCACTCCCGTCACACACATTAGAAAGGATAATGCCTCCCATTGTCACATGTGGACAGCTGTGCTTTACCAAAGCCTGAAGAAACACCACCAGCCACTCAGGTTAGCCTTCTGCGGCTTCACTGAAATGAGGCAACCCTCCTTGTCTTGGCTTCACCTTCTTCACTGGTGAAAACCCAGGGAGTCAACTATTACGCTAATGGATGAGACAACCAGCCTTCTGAGGAAAAGCACATAGAAGGCATCACTCATCTACTTATGTAGAGGGAAGAGGCCAACAATGACTTAAATAACCTTGGCCAAAATATCCAAATCCTGCTCTGGGAAGCAAATTCACTTCAAGCCGACACTCCTCACCTTTGACCCAAGGAGTCCTCTCTCAAGCTGGTTCGAGGATTTCGTTGCATTGAAGGTAGAAGTCGTCTTTTCCATTACTTCATGAATACATCCAGTTCTAGATTTTAGTCCACCAGTAGAAGAATCCAGAGGACAAATGTGCTGGAACCCACCCAGTTCCTCAGGAAGTTCCTTGAGCACCCTGTTTGGGCTTCCTGGAGTCAGGCTATTCTGGTAACATTGCAACTCTGGTTCCTATTTGTGAGAATATGTTCCTTCCCAATGGATTTTCAGAATTCCCTGGCCCAGCACCATCCCTCCTTTTCCTAGAAGCCTTTTGTTTTGTTTTATTCTCGTTGTAGTAGTAGTGGTTGTTGTTTTTGTTTTTGAAACAGGATTTCTCCTTGTAACCTTAGACTCGCTCTGTAGACCAGGCTGGCCTCAAACTCACAGAGATCTGCCTGCCTCTGCCTCTGCCCCCTGAAAGCTGGGATTAAAGACATGCAACACCACCACCATGCTCCTAGGAGCCTTTTTAATTTGTCAAATGAAAAGCTTCTTCAAGAAAGCATGATATGTCATACCACAAAGCAGAGGGAGAAGGGGAGACGCAATTCAGACATTTTTTGGCTACTCAAGCACATGATAAATCTCTGCAGCTAGAAGTCAGAGTGATAACAGCTCCCTCAGAGAAGAGGTGGAGCCCACAGGGCACTTGTGGCTGGTATCTTCCTTGAGTGAGAGGCCCAGTCTGTGCCTTGACTGATGTGCTACAGGTTCCTGGCACAGCTCCTACAGGTCTGCACAAGACACCTTTGTGTTTCACTGAATAGACAACATTGCTCAGAACACCCTGCTCTTAGCCACTCATTGAAGTTATGTCGCATGTGAAGCTGATATGTTTAAAAGCTATCATGACCCAGCCCAATACTCAAGCATGCATATTTGTGTCTCAAAGGCTGCCCTGACAGACTCAGTAGGCCCATGTGGGCTGTCCCTCAGTGCCATCACACACTGTGCAAGCGACCTTTACAGCGGTGACCTGGAGGTGCTGTCAACTCACACGTCTATTCCTCCCACAGCCTACCTCTCTCGGGAAGGTTCAGAGAAGAAACTAAGGAATTTTCAATTGAAATCATAACACTGTAGAGGACCTGGCATACAGCAGGCATCTAGCACATGTTTCTCGGATGACTAAGTGAAAGACTCTATGAGAAGAACCGTCAAATAGAAGACAGGGAGCCGGCCAATGTGACTGTGACGTAGGCAAAGGGGCGGGGCAGAGAAGAAATGCTAAATGAATCCACAGCTGACACACAGACACTCAGATGCAGTCCTGGCCTACAGGGAGACCGCACCAACTGACGGCCACAGAGTCTGCATGACTCTTCGCTGGGAGAAGAAATGAGCTCTGATCCTTAAATCGGTTACAGTTGTACCCTTAAGATTATGGTCGTGCTTAGCAGCATGCCAAATCCTCAAGGGAAGAATACTTTTGTGCCCCCAGCGCCTTGCCTCTTACTGGAAAACAAATACTATTGTTCCAGACAGTGAGAAAGGGGGCCATCTCTGGGAGACAAAGGAGGAATTGGCAGAAGTGAAGGTCTAACTGAAGGGACGTCACAGTGGGGTGATTTAGCCTAAGTATGAAAAAAACAAGAATTCCTCACTAACAAGGAGATCCATAGTGCCAACACGGCGGAAAGGAAAGTGTACTGTATAAATAGGGAGATAACTGGCGATTCCTAGGGAGCACAAATGTTTTTCAGTCAACGTCTCATTTAACTGCACAAACACCATGGGCCTGAAAGGGGAAAATTGCATGTGTACTTATGAAGAGAATGACAAAAAAATAATAATAAGACAAATAAATAGGGCAGGACTAGATTGCAAAAAAAAAATGAATGACACATTAAGAATTGTGGAGTTAAAAGTTTTTCTTTAAAAACATTTATAGAAATGAAAATAAATAATTTTCATGTGACCTTCCAGCAAATAAGGAATTAACAAGATCAGATTTGTACTTGGAAAAAGTTTCTATGAAACAGCTTGCATAAGAACTGACTATATGACTTTTTATAAGATTTAATATGTATGTGTCTATGTGTGTGTGTGTGTGGCATGCCCATTGTCACACAGATGCCCACAGAGGCCAGAAGAGAAGGGGGTGTCAGATCCCCTGGAGCTATAGGTGGTTGTGATCTGGTACCTCCACTTAGGTTCTCTGCAAGAGCAATGATTAATAGAGTGTTATTGTTCAGTGGCTTTTACAGTAGCTGTGTAGGGTAGAGACTGTTCCGCCCTACGATGCCCAGTTATATTAGTGACAGCGACAAAGAAATAACATAAGAAATGGAGGTGACGTACAGCTAAAGCCCCACTGATCACACCTGGCTTCTGTCTTATTTGAACATGGCTTGAACAGTAGGTTGCTGGTGATTGACTGAGACATAGTTATTTGTTACAAGTATAGGTTACATTCTACTTAACTATCATATTAAGCTTATTATACCAAGAAACTTTACAATTCAACTTGGCAACTGAAATCTCATGTTGTTGCCAGGTGGTAGTGGTACACACCTTTGAGTCCGGCGCTTGTGAGGCAGAGGCAAGCAGATCTCCCAGTTCAAGGCCAACCTGGTCTACAGAGTGAGTTCCAGGACAGCCAGTGCTGCACAGAAAAACCCTTTTCTAAAACAAAACAAAATAACAACAGCAGAAAGAAAGAAAGAAAGAAAGAAAGAAAGAAAGAAAGAAAGAAAGAAAGAAAGAAAGAAAGAAAGAAAGAAAGAAAGGAAGGAAGGAAGGAAGGAAGGAAGGAAGGAAGGAAGGAAGGAAGAAAACAAAAGAAATTATATGTATTACCCAATATGTTTCTCTGAACTTAGAAACATTTTCAAATGAGTATTTGTCACTCTGTCTGCAATTGAAAAGCAACAGAACACATTCCTGAGACTTTCAGTGGCCTATAGACAATATTAGTGTGCAGTGAGTATTTAGTATTTTACAGACCTGGGGTCTGATGCCACGTTTAGGAAGAACACAGCTTAGAAAGAAAGCAGGGTAGAATTTGCTTACACCCGTGGTGGACCCAGAAAGTACAATTTCTTTAAAAAAATCAAGGAGTTCTTTAAATTTCTAAAATTCTTTAGCACAGAGACAAACAAGATGACAAGTATTGTGACAGAACATCTTTGAAGGGTAAAACTTTGGGACAGGCGGAGGAGCAAACCAACCAGTTGGAAGTTACAAAGATCCAGGCCTCTTGTTGTGGTGCCAGACTTGGCAGTGCACTCCAGCTGGCACCGTTCCATCCTTTTACAGGATGATAGTGATGCTAGAAGATGCAAACCGAGAGACAGCAGGAAAGGCAGGGGAGCAGGAGAGCAGTGGTCAAATGAGCCCGTTCTGTGCCAGCCACGCGCAGAGCTCTGTTTAATCCTCGGACCGAGAGCACCAAGAACCCCCAGACTGGCAACCAGTGATCAAGCAAGGCTACGAACAGCATCCCTGCTTTTTGATCTCATCAGTATTTTATCTGTTTAAGTCAAGGGTTTGTCCCTGAGCAGACAGAGGAAACTATTAGGTATAGGAAATTAAAAGGTACAGCAGCAGCAAACTAAAATTAGTGGGTCTAGGCTGTGTTTTCCAGCACTTCATCACCTACACTATGACCTTGCTAGGAATGCTTTGCCTGCAAACCACTGCCTAACTCTGTTTTAAACCAATGTTTAATCATAAACTAGCCCTGCTACATTATTAATATTCCAAACAGCATTTCTACCTAGATAATCATCTGATATCATTCTGTTGCATTATCTTAAAGGGCACCCGTCCTACATTTGTTTGCACCGCAAAACAGTCCCCCAAGTGAACAAACCTGTTTAATACACTCATTTTTCTTAAGAATCTAAGTACAGTTTAAAATGAAGTGAAAGAGAAATCAGTAAAATGACAATAGCTCCCACATTGCACATGCTCCATAAATCCCCCCAAAATGAATTTTAATAACTTTAGTTTGGGTTCTAAGAATAACATATTATGCATTTGTAGTCACAGATAGAAAATGGAAATGGTAAGCAAGTGCTGATTTGGAATCAGGTCATCATGTCAAGTTTTACAAGGTTATTGGACTTTCTTGACCTTGGGAGAGTCAAAACTGCAGCTGAAGGGATGCGGTAGGTAGCTCAGCAGAAAAGCACATACACAGTAAGTGAGGTGGCCATGTTCAATCCCCAGCACCACCACACCTGAAAAGTATACGTTCATATAAAAACTATAAGTGATGACAAAGACAGAAGATTAGATTCTATACAGTATGACATTGTGTCAGAGGCATAGGTAGAGAAAACCAACAGAAAGACCAAGACACAGAGAGAATACTAACAAAAAGGAGAGCTTTGTGATGCTGTCTTGTTCCTGTACAAAAATGCTTTAGAAAAATACCTTGAAATCAACACTTTATCTTCCAACTAAGGGTTCTTGAAAGCAATAGATTGCTGCAATGAAGAGTCGGGCATTCTTTTTCCTTGGGCAAAAGAATATCTTAAATACATGCTTTAAATGTAAAGAAAACACTAAAAGAACCAACTAGCATCACTTCAAATGTCCAGAGTCC
>CM053745.1:45342360-45405714 GCA_028658305.1 Pachyuromys duprasi | reverse complement strand
CTCCCTTCCTTGCGATGTGCAGTTTAAGCGCGGCAACCTAGCAGAACTTGGCGGCGGCGCTTTCTCGAAACTCCTGAAACCGGCTCAAATCCAGTGGGACTGGAGCAGGAGAGGGAAGAGTTGGGGCTCTCTAGAAGCGGTGTGCAGCGGCGGGAGCCGGGACTACTGGGAACTTCAAAAGTCGCAAGCGCCGTCGCCGCCCTCGGCAGTGGCCCCGCCCCGGCCCACCCCCTACGGGCTGCTCCCAGCTTCAGTCCGTAGGTCTCTTCAGCCCGTGAACAGGGTCCTCGCCGTCATCTCCCGGGTCAGCCTCTCTGGGCGGGGAGATGCCACCGTCGGCGGGGCGGGAGGAGATGCGCCCCAGCCCGCATCCTTCCCGCCTCTGCCCGCCTTCCCTGCCCGGGGCCCTCGGGGGGCGGCGCCCCTTCTGCCTGCGGCCTGACATACCAGGAATAGCTGCACACAATTGCACCTTTCCGGGCCAAGAAACTTGCCCCGCGGGGACGCGGAGTCGCCTGGCCTCTCTGCCACTGCCCCCTCGGCACCCTCCCCAACCCACTCCACTGAGCCCGCTGACCCGTCCCAGATGCTGCGTGGTCCCCGCGACCGCCCCGGCTTCCGGCCGCAGGTGAGGGTATGGACCTGGGCAGTGGCGGCGGCTCCCCTAGCCTGGGCTGGATGGCACGTGGGTCCTGGGGAAGAGACCCGCGGCTTCATTTCTCCTCTTGCCACAAGGGGTTGGGTGAACCGAAGGAACTCGACTTTTCTCCCACCTCACCCGCCCTGCTTCGCCCAGTTCGGGACGCTGGGCCGCCCTCACCGGGGGAGTCTCAACTCCGACCCTTTGTGGTGTGGCACCCGTGACGTTATTCACGGGGAGCAGAGGACCTGAGTAGGTGCGCGGGACCAGACCTGCAAGGTGCACAAGATGGTCCAATGCCTGTAATCTCTCCAAGGCTACTCCAGGCCTTTCTCCGGGCTCCAGAAGTCCCAACCAGGCCACCTAGGACTTCACTATGGGAAGAAGATAAGATCATCCCGTCTCTTCTGGAAGAGAAGCAACGTTTCATTTCTATTTTCCTGATTCGTTGTTGAGTGTGTGTGTGTGTTTGTGTGTGTGTGTGTGTGTGTGTGTGTGTGTGTGTTAAAAGAAAATTCAAACGTACAGCAGAGAAACAGACATGCCTTTCTAAGGAAACAGCCTAGCACCTGGGCTTAGCTCACTTCATCCTTCTCTACTACTACGTGAGATTTAAAGTCAGATACAGTTGTCTTCAAAGAACTGTGTCCTGCATTGTTCTAATACCATTTTCACATGTAACTCAATAAAGCCAATAATATTGCTAATTCATAACCAACCCAGGCTCGGATTTCCCTATCTGATCCCCAAACATCTTTTGCAGCTGACTTACCTAGACCAAGAGGCAATCAGTGAATCTGCATTCCATTTGATTGCAGATTTTTTTTTTTTTTCCCTAGAAGGGCCTCCTTCTCCCCCACTTCTTCCTTTTTTGGAATGGCATTGCATGTTTCAAAAAACAGGCTGCCTTCTGGATTTGTCTTATGGCTTCTTTGTGGTGTCCTCAACATATTTCTTTCTCAGTATTTCCTGCCTCCTGGAAGTTAGATCTAAAGGCTGGATTGGAACCCATTTGCTCTTATGAATGAAGACCATCTGGCCTGGGGTGATGGTTTCTGTTTATTCCGCAGGTTTATTTTTGTTCAATCCTTTTTTTTTTTTTTTAATTGGCACTGGCTATAATCAGCGGGTCTGTTTAGAAGGGCTGGCTGACAAGCTTCAGGGATGCGATGGTGCCTGCTGGGGTGGGAGACGGGTGACTGAAGCCTCTCTGCCTGTTGCCTACATTCCTGTTAGGCCCAGTGCAAGAAGAGAATGGGATGATTAAGAGGGAGGTAGTTCTCTGCTTCTCTCTATCCCACAACTGCTCTGTCTTCGTAAACATAAAATAAGTACTTAGTATAATGCTAAATGGTTTTATTGAAGGCAATGGAAGGGGGTCGTGGTTTTGAGACAAGTCCTCACTAATGTAGCTGACAATGGCCTGGAATTCGTGCCAATTCTCCTGCCTTGACCACTCCAGTGCTGAAATTACTGGTGCGAGCTACCACCTTGATATAAACACTGAAACACTCATAAAAGCACTCATCCTGAAATACTTAGAAGAGCTGCTGCATTACCAGTGCAGTGGGACAGAGAGTTCTTAAAGTTACTGTGCAAGCACATGCTATCCAAAGCATCTGCCGTGGTGGTGGTTTGAAGGAGGCATGCCCCTCAGAGACTCAAGTGTGTGAACACTTGGTCCCCAGCTGTTTGGGGGGGGGAGTCCCAGAACCTTTAGGAGGTGCAGCCCTGCTGGGGATGTATGTCACAGGAGCTGGTCTCGCCTGTTGACAGCTTCACCTCACCTCCATCCAGCTCGTTCTCTCTGCTTGCTGGTGTGTGCTTGGCGGTGTGTTTTCTCAGATTTGTGCCCCAGGTGCCCACTGCATTCCTCCGCAGCTATTTTGCACTCTAATGTTCTGGACTGTAAGGCAAAAGAAACTCTTCCATGAGTTGCCTTACTCACGGTGTTTTCTCACAGCAAAATAAGTGACTAATACTTGCTGCATAAGTAGCCTGATTTATTTATTTATTTATTTATTTATTTATTTATTTATTTATTTATTTGCTTCAGAGGCAGCTGCCCAGGACATGAAGCGCACAGGCCTGGGAACCTGAAACAACTTGGGTTACCAGTTACCAGACCTTCAGTTTCATCATCTGAAAAGTAAAAAGCAAAAAGACAGTAACATCTCAAAAGGATTGTTTTCTAATAATTAAATACGATGGTGAATGTAAAAGCCCATGGGGAATACTCACCACAAAGGAAGTGTTGCTTCCTTTGGGGTGTTTGTCTTTTACACACAGAATTTTCCTATTGAATGGGAATGCCATGTGTTTGTTCAACTGTATGCATGGGCAGGGGATATAGAATGTTGAACACTGTTTAAAGTCAACTCAGCCGCCAGCCATTGCTCAGCCTCCTTGAGGCCGTAGGTTCAGAACTCAGAACACATAGGCAAAATTGTTTGCTTCATTATTTCAGATAGTAAGCTATTTTTATCTTTCTGGAATATACATGTAGATTTATAGAGAAGGATATTAACCTTAGGAGTTCAAGATAAAATTCATGGCCATGAAATATCTCGGGCCATTGAGGTAGCTCAGCAGGTGAAGATGCTTCATGCCAAGACTGACTACCTGCATTCGATCCCAAAGCTCACGTAGTGGAAGGAGAGAAGAGGTTCCCATAAGTTGTCCTCTGACCTTCACACATGTGGTGTAAAACATGTACACGCACATACACAAATAAAAATGTAATAAAAGATTTAGGCACCCTACATACATATGGTGCACATATATACACACTCAGGCACACACACATACACATACATAAAAATATACATAAAATATTTAAATTCAACATCAAAATATAATAATAAGGGAAGAAGAGTGTGTTTCAGAATTTAGAAAACAAGATGGCATGTGGCCCACACCTTTAGTCACAGTTATCAGGAGGCTGATGTAGGAGGGTAGGAAATTCAAAGCCAGTAAATAAGCCACAGTTGTCCTTTTTCCTATGCATTAGCCATGAAATGCGCAGTTTGCTTTATGGGTGGGCAGGGGAACACAATCTTTCTGGAGACTCACTTGACAGTAAGTATCAAAATTGCTAAAATGCCCATGGTCTATTCCAGCAATTCTATTCCTGGAAATGAATCCTAAAGATACGAGCAAAGGTAGAAATACAGACTGAACATCTGCAACGGATGCACAGGCGGCCCGCCCAAACCTTCCTTTTCAGGAACGCTTGCAGGCCAACACTGGGAAGTGTGGTCAGCAGACACTCACAGCTGTCACACTTCCTAGTTTGGCCTCTGCTGCAGCCGGTAGCCTCACCTGGGGTCGTGCCCTCTCAGGACAGCTGTCTTCTATAGTGACTGTATGACTTGAGATAGAAAACTCAGCTGTTTCAGGTCCTGGTGTTGAGTGATGCCTCCATTTAGCTCCTACTACCCGCCCTGTCCATGCAGCCTCACCCCTCTCTTCACAGCACCTGATCCCTGTTCCTGAATTGCCCTCTAAACCCACCATTTGCCCTAACCATCCAGAGGATTCAGTGAGAGCCTCAGTCACAAAACTGGTCATAAAATTAGAATCCCAAAGAACCCAAAACCTCCCATAATAGAGAATATAAAAAAAATAGAAAAATAAAATAAAAGTTCCTCCCTGGAGTGAGATACCATGCCATCATTAAAAACATAAAAGGATGGTCAATGATGAGGAAAGGGACTGAAAATATACTGCAAAGAGCCGGATATGGTGGCATGCTAGTTCCAATTACATGACAGACTAGAGAAGGAGGATTACTTGAGCCCAGAAATTCTAAGCCAGTCCCGACAACCTAGCAAGACTGTATTACAAATACACAAATTGATTAAATATGTCTCCAGAAGGAAAACATAAACATATTGTATACAGGAATACATTTTGGAGGTAGGATCTCAGGTAGCTCAGATTAGCCTTAAACTTCCTGTGTAGCAAAGGTCAGACTTGAACTCCTGATTTTGTCTCCATTTCTCAAGTTGTGGGTTTGCAATCATGTTCCGTGCCCAACTAACTCAGCTAATATTTTTAAATTTATGAATGTTGCCACATAGTACAAATTGGGACATTTCAACAGTGGCTATTACTAAAGGAGAAAAAAAAAACATTTTTTTTTTCTTTTAAGACAGGGTTTCTCTCTGTGTAGCCCTGGCTGTCCTGGAACTTACTTTGTAAACCAGGCTGGCCTCATGTTCAGAGATCTGCCTGCCTCTGCCTCCCTGAGTGCTGGATCACAAGCGTGCACCACCGCACCCAGCTGTTTTTGTTTTGTTTTGTTTTGTTTTGTTTTGTTTTTCCCAGATGTGGGGATTTGGGGTGCTTCACGGACAGTAACTATGACTTGCTTTGTGCTCTAGCGGGAGCATGATTTTGCCAAGTGCAGATAGTTTCTGTGAGTACATGGTGTTTGAAATTCTAGGGACTTTTCAGAGGGTATATACATGTTAGACCCTCAATAGGTGGGTTGCTGGTTGGTGATTGGATGCTATTAGTCACAGTTTATTAAGTAGTTAATGTGCAAAGAAATGAAAAGAAGATCAAATGTGCCCCAAGGAACTCAGTGCCCCTAATCAGCAGGAAGCAATTTAACAATATTTCTATCCTTTTTTTCTCTCCTAGTTTTAGGGGGTTGAAAGGGTAGAAAAGGGGTGGGAAAGTATGGAAGAAAAAAGAACCCACAAGGTAGTAAAAGTCCAGTTACAGGTTGTCCTCTAGCTTTGTTGGGTTGTTAAAATCTTTTCTTCCCTCTAAAGCCTCTTGAGCTAGACCTCCATACTACATAGCTCTCAGCATTATCTTCCAGGCTCCTGTTAGGATGTCCCTTCAATTCCAGTCTCTAGCTTTAACTATTTTTGTAGTCTAAAGTTTCAAAGTCTTCCACTAACAAAAGAGAGAGGGAGAGAAATCAAAGTGTGTCACGGAAATACCCACTCCTGGTTCCAAATTCTGCACTAGTTACTTTTCTGTTGCTGAAATAAAGCACCATGCCCAGTACAAAACAACTTACAAAATAAAATATTTAATTGGGCTTACATTTTCAGAGGACTAAGTCCACGAAGGTAAAAAGTCATGGCAGGAAGAAGAGCTAAGAGTTCACATGTCAAATGGTAGGCAGCAGGCAGAGAGCACAATGGGAGTGGGTCCAGTTCCTTGAAACTTTAAAGTTGTCCCTGGGTTACACACTTCTTTCAACAAGGCTACACCTCCTAATCCTTCCCAAACAGTTCCACCAATTGGGGACCAAGTATTCAAACTTGAACCCATGGAGACCATTCTTATTCAAACTACCTGAACATGCTTCTCCCTTTTCTTGGAATGTGTATCTCCTCCTTTATCAGCTTGCCTTTCTCCTGCATGTTCCTCATTTCTTTCCTTGCAGTAACCTTCAAAACATCTTGGCAAATGCTAGCAAATTTGGATATATCTCCATTATGCAACTCCTTTCCCAAGACTTCATATTGTCCATTTCCTCATCGAATCAGGTGGCTGGTTGATTCCTGATTTATAACTCAGTATAAGAACAAAGTGTTACTAGTGTAAGAACAACAACAACAACAAAATCACTGATTAGCCAGGAATGGTGATACATGCCTGCAACCCTAGCGTTTAGTAGTTAGAAACAGGAAGGTCAGGAGATCACAATTATATTTGGGTATGTAATAAGTTCAAGATGAACGAGAGCTACCACAGGCCCAGTCTCAAAACAAAAAGAAGAAACAAGAAAAGGAAAGAAAGAAAACTACTGATTTGCAGCAAATACAATAATTACTTTACTGCAAAGGTTCTCAATGGAAGTAGCCAAAATAATTTGAACTGGATAATAGTTAGGAGGATCAGTCTTGTATACTGTAGGTTATTTAGTAGCTTCCCTTCGTTAGTTCTACTAGATACCAGTACTGTCCCTGTAGATGCACCAATCAAAAGTCTTCAGACGCTCATTGTTGAATATCCCTCAAGACAAATTGACCATATTGAGGGACATCTTCTGGGTCCTCAAAGACAGACTGACTTTGTTAGGAAATGCTTTGGTACATCAGAAGTGTATCTTCGATCCATGTGTCATGAAGCAAATGAGCTGAATATAATTGAAATGACGTAGGATGAATAGGCTAGAAAAACTCTGTAAAGGAAATTGAATGGTGTGTGGGGCAAAGAGAAGAGGGACCTGATATCGGGCAGAGTGGAAATTATTCTGACAAAACCATTCAACTTTTGACTGAGCATGGCCATGGCTTATGAGAGTGTCTGCCTTTGTGCATTCACAGTCAACTAACACCTGGATTACATACACATTTCTTGCGCTTTCTAGCAGCATAATTAACCAGAAGAATCATTTCTAGAAAGTAAAGATTATAATGTACATAACAACAATTATAATTATCCCATCTCTAATTATTCCATGTCAACCCATAAAAATGCATTCTTCAGGGTAGGAGATGGAAGGATTATGATGTTGACAACACTTACATAATGGTATTCAGACAGGAAGGTTCAAGTTTGTATTTGGTAACTGAGAGCCAGAAGGTCGGGTGGAGAAGCCAGATTGTATAGATAATGATAAAGAAGTGAACATATTGGGGGAAATGTAAGTGTCCCAGGAAACACATGAAGAATGCCACAAGGTGCATTCCATGCAGCAGACAAATTGGAGTTCTCAGTACACTCTGCGGAGGAGGAGTGCTTTGCCCAGAGGACTTGGGCAGGTTTCTTAAATTTCTCTTCTGATTCTGTTGAATGGTTAGCTGGCCAAGAAGGGAGAGACAACGTGAGAAGCTCTTGTTTCTTATCATCCTTCCCCTTGGATATGCAGACATGTCATTAAGAGATCAACTAAGATGGGAACTTTCAAAACATGGGGCCAAACCAGTAATTTAAAGAGCAGTTGGTTATTTTCTGCCAACAGTAAAGATCATAAGATGTTTCTGAGTCTTTCTTTTCTTCTTTTTTTCCTTTTACTTTTTTGTCATAAAGAATGAGTTTTCCACCATCAAGCTCAAATTATTAACATAAATTTAAGGCAAATTTTCTCTCCTAGGGTCTGTCATTACAGCCAGAATGCAGCAGCCATATTGTAATTCTCTAAGTGAGAGCAACGAGATCAAAAGGACTTACCCTAGCATTAACTTTAAAATAAACTATCGGGGCTCCTGGGAAAGAATGAATGAGCATGTATTTATAGAAGCTCTCCTCCTAAAGCTCAGTGAAGTGAACAAAATAAAGTTACTTCCCTAGAAAGACATTTTTAGTACGGATAATCAAAGCCAAAAATAAACAACTCTTCTTTTCCCTACAATATGTTTATGTTTTTCTTTGTGTCTTTCTGCCTGGGCAGAGAATTTATACCTAATCTCTCACTAACTATATTCAATAGGAGACATAACCTTCCTCTCACCTCACTTTGTTTTCCTAAAAAGATGGGGGTGGGGGGACTTAACTAATATTTATACTGTAGAGCTGTGATAGCTGCCAAGTATTTGGATACACACTTGTAATCTCAGATGCTCAAGAGGCTGAGGCAGGAGGATTATAGGTTTGAGGTCAACCTGGGCTATACTGAAACCCTGGTTCAAAAGATCAAAACTAACAAAAAATGAAAAAGATGCAATTAAAACTACAGAACTGACTAGCCCTCAAAACAAGGGGCTTGGGTTGTTCCCATGTTTACATTTGATCACAGTTCTCAAGCAGTCCAGCACCTCTACACAGTGAGAAGAACCTTTACACACAGTGTGAGCTGGACTTCCTGGCTTTGTTCAGCCTTCCAGTATGACCAGGAAATTTGTCTCTAGGGGAACAGGTCTAGTGTTCCCTCTCCAAAAGTTAGAACATGCTTCCCATAGCCAGCTCAGTCAGCAGATTCTTGTGGAACAGTGAGGGGCTTTTCTGGAGATTGGGGGGTCAGCTAGAATACTCAAAGGGATCAGGACCCAAATCACGGTCTCTGTTTAGTGTGTCATGAGCTCTTGGACTAGGAGTGGTCTACTCACAACTCTACTATAGACCTCCCTGGTTCCTGTTGACAAAAAAATACCAGTCAGGCCAAACTAGTCCTGTCCATTGTAACTGAAGTTAAAACAAAACAAAACACAGAGAAAGAGAACATGGGCTTTCTGTAAACAGAGAAGACTATCTATCTATCTATCTATCTATGTATCTATCTATCTATCTATCTATCTATTGCTTTATTTCTGTTAGTGAAATAATTAACTGGGGGAGAAATTCCTGTCTAAGAGGTATATATAGACATACACATACATGCACCCGCATACAATGTCTTCTGCCAGGTCTTTAAAACATGAATAACAGTTTCCTGGGCATGTTCCATACAATCAAAAGAATTAAGGGGGAAAGCTTGAAGTTATGTTACATTAATAAATTTAAGTTGTTGCTAGAATTCCAACAAGCATTTCACTCTGCAGCAGTAGATATTTGCCATCTCTACCCACTGCCATCATAGCTCAGACTCTGAAGTATGTACTCCTGTATGGAGCCTTCTAATTGTATCTAATGAGTCCCAGAGTACAACCAATTCCAGTAGGTAGTAAGTAGAATGTTTTCTAAATAAATTTTTAAAATAGGCCCTCTGAAACATTTATAAATTATCTCATGTAAAGAAGCAAGGTGAAATACATTTTAATCTAAAACTAATTTCCTTCTCAGTTGTAGAAACTTTTGGTACAGGGTGCACATTAGCTTTTGTGTAGTAACCTTAAGGAGTGGCTAATGTCTAATATGAGACAAAGTACCTCTGGGAAGGGACACTGCCTGTCACAGATGGGGAGACTGAAGTCAAACCTGAGAAACTAACAGAAGCAAACGATTGAACCAAGATGAATAGATTCACCCACTCTTGAAAATGTTTGGAGATGCTCTAGGAAGATGAGTGGTCCATAGACAAAGGCCAGGTGGTGATACAATTCATAACTGCAACACAGCGTTTGGGAGGTCAAAGAAGGACTGAGTTAGAGTCAAACCTAAACTACATGTACGATATCAAAAGAAGAAAGGAAGGAAGGAAAGAAGGAGGGAAGAAAGAAGAAAAGAAATAAGGGAAAGAAAAGAAGAAAGGAGGAAGCAAAAAAAGAAAGGAGGAAAGGAAGAAGGAAGAGAGAAAGAAAGAGTGAAAGAAGAAAGGAAAGAAGGAGGTAGAGGAAGAATAATTTGTAAAGATTATAATGAAAGACTAATTTCATATTAATAAGCTTTGTTTGTGCTTTCTTTTGTGTTTTGTGTGTCTGGTAGAGTTGGGGTGTGCCTGTGTACCTGCAAGCATGTGTATGTGGAGAGCCAAAGGTTAACATCAGACATCCTCCTCTGTCACTGTCTACCTTACTGTTGAGTCAGGGTTTCTCACTGGCCCTGGAGGAGGATTTAGTTAGATTGACTGATCAACAAAACCTAGGGAGCCTCTGTCTACACACACACACACGCACGCACGCACGCACGCATGCACACACGTACTGGGGTTACAGGCATGCACCATGCACCACTGTGCCCAGGTTTTTATGTGAGTGCTGGGGATCAAACTCAGGTCCTCACACTTACACAGGAAGTCATTTCTCCAGTCCCTCACAACATTTTTTTAAGTGATTTAAAAATTCTTCAAACTGTATCACCATTGTGCCTTTTTATTTTTTTTTTTTGAGATCAGGTCTGTGTGGTCCAGGCCAGCTGGGAACTCATTATATACAGGTCCTTTTACATCAGCCTTTTAAGTAGCTGGGCTTAAAGAGAGGCCTGTGCTACCACACCCAGCTTTCAGAAAAAAAAAATTTACAGTAATTATTGGCGCCATCAAAATTATTTATCAATGAAATGATTTAGCCGTAAAGCACTAGTACCTAGAAAGAAGTTTGTGAAGTGCTAACTTTTCAAAGTATTTTCAGCTGACAGGATGGAAGGAAAGTCTCTTCTTATGTGTAGATAAATCACTCAGAGCCGGATAGCAGTGTTCTCTCTTCGTGCTGCTATATTGAATGGACTTAATACTGGGTTAGGAGAGCGGCTACATGTAAACCAGAGTGATCCCCGCCCTAAGCATCATTTCTCGTTTGATCCCTTGAAAGGAGCTCCAGGCTTACACTTCTTAGGGTTCTTAAAAGCATGATTAGAGTTAGTAGTATTTTAATTTAAACGTGTACTTACAGATAATTATAAGATTTAGAGAAGAAATGAGAAAAAGTTTTCGAGGGAAAATCCAGCAGGATCCTCACGATAAATGCTACACAAAGCTAGGCTCCCACGGCTTGTAGTGGCTTGGATAACATTTGCACATGCCCTCCTGTCAGGACTGGCACCAGAGAAACCTCAGCATGCCTCACACTGTCCTGTCCCTGTGCCAGGTACAAAAGAGCGATTACAAACTCTGCAGCCTTGTGGTTACTGACAATCAAAATCCAGGCCAAGGATGGATGCAGAGTTGACATGATTGTATTTAGTTCTTAACTTCCTGTTAACTTTTCTATCTACAAGAGCTACTAAAGAAAAGCCAAATAGAGTTACACTCCCTTCATTCTTTCAAAACAACAACGTATGCAAAGAACTGTTCTTAGATTTCCTGTTATGAAGATATGGGCAATCTACAAGCGTCATAGACCTTGGTCAGTGGCTTCCAGATTTCCTGGGCTCAAAATGTCATTCTCAGTAGAAGAATTCCACCTGTAAAAAGCAAGACTATCACATATTATACTTGTCTTCAAAGCACTCATACTAAAAATTAAAAAAGGTTTACCCCACACCCATGGATTAACTAACTTGACCTTGTCGGGCCAGTATAACACATCTGGAAATCCACCCAAATTTAAATATACATAAAAGAAACATCAATATGTAACTTGATAAGCTAGGCTGAATGGGAAAAGGAGCTCCCCTTTCTTGAAGAAAAGGGGAGGGGGAGGGTAGGAAGGATGGGGCTACAACAAGGATGTAATGTGAATGAATGAATGAATGAATGAATGAATGAATGAATGAATGAATGAATGAATGAATGAAGCATCAATAACTTAAAACATTAAAATAATGTCTCAGGGTGATTTCAATCCTATGAACTTAGCTACATATATTAACATTCTTGGCCTACAAAAGTAAAGGATTCAGATAAGAATGTTTCCAAATGAACAGTGTGCTTAGGTATAGGATTATTACAGGAAAGATCAAAATTCCAATCATCCTTGCTAAATTGCAGGTCTGCTAATTCCAGCTGTTTGGGGATTTTTTTTTTTAAGTTAAATCATTTCTAAGAAACAGAAGAAGTGTGCTGGGCTCTTTTATGCACAGGAATGAAAGGTGATCTATTCATTCCATCTCCTTATTAAATTCTCTTTTAAAAGGTAAATCTGATGATTCAGAAGATAAACTTTGAAACTACTTTCAATGCAGCCTATTGTACGTGTGAGGGGAATAATGAGAAATGCCAAATAAAAGCCAGCCTTTATGTACTTCATTTATAATTCTCTTACACAATCTGCATGGAAGTGCTTTTGCTTAAGGTATTGAGTTGTACCTACACTACTTGGTGCCAAGAATGTCTCTCACTGAAAATCTGAGCCCTGGTCTGATGAGATAGCTAAAAGATCTTTCTAGCAAGCCTAAAGTCTCCCGGGGCCCACATATTGGAAGTAGACAACAACTTTCTGCAAGTTGTCTTCTGACCTTCAGTACATGAGTGCCTCCTCACCTAATAGATAAAGGGGACTGGGGTGGGGAAAGAGAAGGAAAATGAGGTTGAGTTCTGCTCATGATCTAGTGATTTCAGATCATTGTTGAAGATGCTAGAAGCTCTTTTCATAGAGTCACATTTTGTGCCATAACTTCAATATCTGTCATCAGCCAAGCACTTGGAGGACTAGAATCCTGTTTATTAATGTCAGAAGATTTAGAATGAAGCAGTTCCCACAATGCAGCCATGTAGGGGGTAGGGGGTGCTATGGTTTGGATATAGTTTCAGTGCCACGGCCTGCCCCCGAGGCTCCACTGTGAGGTGTAAAGTGAGATCTAAAGATACTGTCCAGATGTGTAGCGTTAACGAGGTGACTGAAATTGAAATCTTTAGTGTGGCGTCCCCATGACTGGATCCTGGTATTTTTATAAGCAAGAGAGACACAAGAAGAGACACTAAACACAATAGCTCAGTGGTGTTTGCCATATGTGATGGCATTCTTGGTTGGCTACATCTGGAATGACCCACAATCCAGAAATGGAGGGTACACCTCTGGGAGATTATTTTTGCTTGGGTGAATCCATTACAAACAAACCAAGACAATAACAAAGTTGATCTTACAACATTTTGTATGTGCTTCAAATCCTTCATATCCAAGATACAAACAGCTTCAAAAATTTACTTTCACCTCTTAGGCAAATGCGTATCACATGGGACTTGCTTTTGACCACTTGGAATTCTATTTTAACTAATTTACACTCACACCCACTGGAGGACTTTTGTCATTACTCTCGCCTGACTAGAAGCCACTAAAGCAATGAAGGGCTTATTTTAAGAGGGATATAGCACAGCTGAGAGGGATATAGCACATTATGATTGGGAATGAAGGGGCACAAGTGTGAGAGGTAGCATGTCATATCGTATCCCTAGTCAGGAAGCCACCTAGATAGGACAAAATGTCAGTTTGGGTTGTCAAGCCTCATGGTCCAACCCCATTGACTCCTCCCAGCAAGCCTCCAACTCTTAAAGGCTACACAACCTTCCAAGACAATGCCATCGACTGAGGACCAAGTGTCCTAATATCTAAGATCATGAAGGACATTTCACATTCAAATTTGTGGATTTTGTATATCTGAAAATCTTTAACTTTTTCTATAATTTTAGTTCATATAATGACAGTTTCCAGCACAGGTTGTATGCAGTGAGGGGTTCCCAAACACACTGTCCATTAGACAAGGAACCTCGAATAACAGCTTGCCTTCACTGTCTTGATGAGCTGCCTTAGGGTATGTAGTTATGGGCTGTGGAAATTTCATGCTGAGGACCGTTGCCTAACACACAGATATAAATAACAGGGTCAGAATTGCCAAAACACACAGATTTAGAGTAACTTTTATAAGAAAAGCAAGTAAGAATATGTAAGAAATGAAGTCAAAATAGCTATGGCCCATTGGCATTGCCCCCAGTGCCTTAACAATGTGGGGCTTTTTGTTTTGTTTTGTTTTAGATTTTTGAGATAGGGTTTCTCTGTGTAGCTCTGGCTGTTCTGGAACTTGCTCTGTAGATCAGGCTGGCCTCAAACTCACAAAGATCACTGGCCTCTGCCCCCACAAGTGTTCAGTTTTTGATATTGCAGTATTTGTGTAGTTTAAGGAGGTCAAATTTTATATCAAAAAGGAAGGAAATAATGATCCACTTTCTGCTATTTGAATACAGCATACATATTCCATACTTGGATTCTGATAGTAATTTAATGAAAATATAAGAACTATAACCTTACCAGATTTTTAAAAGATTTATTCATTTTTTTATGTATATGAGTGCTCTATCTGCATGCCAGAATCTGCATATCAGATCCCAGTATAGATAGTTGTGAGCCACCATGTGATTGCTGGGAATTGAACTCAGAACCTCTGGAAGAGCAGATAGAGCTCTTAACCTCCCAGCCATCTCTCCATCCCCAGAGAATCTTTTTTTTTTTAAACATCCAGAATGACTGCAGTTTCTCTTCCCTCCCTTCCTAACCTTCCCTCTCCCTTTCTACAATCCACTCCTCCTTTGTTTCTCTTCAGATATGACAGGCCTCCCGTGGATATCAACCAAACATCAAGTCACAGTATCAAGTCACAGCAAGACTAGGGACCTCTTCTCCTATTAAAGCTGGACAAGGCAACCAAGTAGGAGGAAAAGGGTCCCAAAGCAGGCAACAGAGTCAGTCAGGCCCTGCTCTCACCATTAGGGGTCCCACAAGAAGACCAAGTTACACAACCATAACATACATGCAAAGGTCTTAGGTCAGACCTATGCAGGCTCCCTGGTTGGCGGTTCAGTGTCTGTGAACCCCAGGAGCCCAGGTTAGTTGATTCTGTGGGTTTTCTTCTGGTGCCCTTGACCCCTCTGGCTCCTACAGTCCTTCCTCCCTCTCTTGTGCAGGTCCAACTAATGTTTGCTATCTTACCAGAGAATCTTAAAAAGAGAAAGCATCAAAATCTGAGTATAAAAATCTTTCTAAACAAGCTCTCAAAACACCTCACAGTGATTACACACTTTTCAGGTGCTTTCTTTAGCATCAGTCAATGATTTAATTAATAGAGAATTTAAACCTAAGTTATTGGCCTTCTTCCAGTGTGAACATCTGTGAAGGTGAAGGCATATGAGCATCCTCATCTGTGGACTGGTTCTGACTCCTTTTAATCCCACGTGACACGAACTCCAGAACACCCATATCCAAAATTGACACAGTATGCTTGTATCATCTCTATATACTCCCCTGCACACTTGAAGCAATCTCCAGATCAGGAATAGGTATTAGGTAGGAATACCTAATACAATGCAAATATGCCAATATAGCTGTTATGTTGGCTAAGGGCAATGATAAACGTTTGTGTAATTGTGTTACTGTTTCCAAATGCTTCCATTTACAGTTGGTTGCGTCTGAGGATACCTTTAAAACTTACATATAGAGGACTGGTTGTACACAGTATGTATATGCATACATATGTATGGGAACACATGACTGTACATATATACAGACACATCTATGCAAGATTTATCTAGAATATATTTCTACAAGTAAGGGTTCTATAAGTCTTGGAAACTTGTTTCTCCTTAATTTTTACAAATATTGGTAGAGGAATGGTCAGCTTGCAGATGTTTATATTGGAAGCTATGGAAGCAGATAAGCATTAACTGATAAAAATACCTTTAAAATTTATTATTGTCACAAACAGTGAATTATATGTTAAACACGGCCAATGAAAAGACTTACCTAATAATCACTATATAAAAATCTAAAGTGACATAAAATTTACTTTATTATAATTACAGGTATTTTTTAAAAGATATCATTAAAGTTTGATTTGGCCATGAAATATGTGGAACTTCTGTTTTAGTCACAAACACGGAAAATGTAACAGATTATCGTGTTCACTAAAGTACCTCTGTGTGTTCCAAATATTCTTTTTCTTGTAGTGTTGGGAGTTCAAAGCAAACAGTTACAGGTGATAAAGGATGTTTAGTCACCCATCCTATTCCCTGTCTTCTACCGCTTCTGGTGTCTATCCTATTTGCCATTCTGAAGGAGATTTAAGCATCCTCCCTAAGGTCCTTCGTCATTTAGCTTTGTTAGGTGTACAGATTTTAGTATGTTTATCCTACATTATACGGCTAATACCCACTTAAAACAGAGTGTACACCATGCATGCCTTTCTGCTTCTGGGTTACCTCACTCAGGATGATCTTTTCTAGTTCCATCCATTTGCCTGCAAATTTCATGATTTCCTTGTTTTTAATGACTGAGTAGTATTCCATTGTGTAAATGTACCAGTTTCTGTATTCATTTCACCATTGAGGGACATCTAGGCTTTGTCCAGATTCTGGCTAATACAAATAAAGCTGCTATGAACATAATTGAGCAAATGTCCTTATTGAATGGTGGGGCATCTTTTAGGTATATGCCCAGAGTGGTATAGCTGGACCTTGAGGTAGTGCTTTTCCCAATTTTCTGAGAGAGCACCAGATTGATTTCCAAAGTGGTAGTACAAATTTGCATTCCCACCGGCAATGGAGAGTTCCCCTTTCTCCACATCCTCTCCAGCTCATGCTGCCACTTGAGTTTTTGATCTTAGCCATTCTGATTGGTGTTTAGAATCTCAGAGTTGTTTTGATTTGCATTTCCCTGATGGCTAAGGATGTTGAGGATTTCTATTTCTCCACCATTCGATATTCCTCTGTTGAGAATTCTCTGCTAGCTGTGTATTTCATTTTTTAACTGGGTTATTTGGTTTACTGACGTCTAATTTCTTGAGTTCTAAATATATTCTGGACATTAGCTCTCTATTGGATGTAGGGTTGTGATCTTGCCAGGCAACAAAGGAAGAGGATCCAGGCAGTCCTGATGAGACTTGATAAGCTATGGGCAGATGGCAGAGAACTCTCCCTTTTAGTGGACTAGGGGAAGGAGATAAGTAAAAGAGGGAGGGTGAGACTGGGAATAGTTGAGGGAGGGGCTTCAATTGGGATATACAATGAATAAATTGTAAAAAAAAATCAAAACTTTTGTGACTTGACAGATATATGCTCATTGTTTTATAAATATTTTATTGTTAAATTAAAATTACATAAAGAGATGTTTAGTCAACTCCCAAAGCCCTTCACGCAAATACATTTAGTCCCTACATCAGTACCAACTTACCAGAGTTATTGTGATTCACAAAACCATCACAGATGAGCCACAAGTTGCTCACCCTTAGTCTCTTCAGATTTTTACTGTAAATGATTAATCTTCCTACAAGTGCCACATCGTGAGAAAGTGACTAAGCACAGTACTGAAGGGCACAGAGCAGAAGATATGGCAAGTACTTAGAAAAAAGAAGCAAAATTAAAATGTCAAGTTGGATCATAAGAACTTGTTGAACATTATTAGCTGTTTAGACTGAGCTCCTCCTGCAGTAAGCCCCACAGACCAAGCCAAACTGAGTCATTTATGCTAAATGTCACATAAACAGACACTTTTTAAAAAGGCAAATCGATCCTCAAACAGATGAGTTTGCCCTGAAAGCTGAAAGTTCCAGTTTACACATGGGTGAACATGGTAAGCAAATACCTTCTGTTTTGGCTCTTATACATTAGAACTAAGAAGTTACATGCAGGGGGAGAAATTCGGCCAGACTGGACTCCATCACATGCGTGTAAACACACAAATCTTACTAGCACAGAGCACTTGGCTCTTATTACGGGCAGGCAAAGGCACCATGAATGAAGGCAGTCACAGTATAGAATGTATTTCAGATTATTTTATCCCAACTGTTAGCAGCTTATCTAGGCCCTCTTGACAATGATGGAAAACTGGAACCTTAAACATCCTCCAAAGAAGCTTCCTGATTACATCTTATTTCTTCCTAATCTATTTCTTCAACAAATATTCATATAAAGCACTTGGAGACCTGGTTTAAGGTTGTGGGGCTGAGTCTGAAGTACATCATTTATCAGTTTCTAGGAACTGATACAACTAGACATTAATAATAAAGATCATATTCATTCTGCAAGCCACTATGATGATACACTTGCTAAAAAACACTTTTGCCACGTAACTGCCTCAGGAATAAATAATTCAGTAAATCATCTTTAAATTATAGCCCATCACTGGTCCAAAATTTCACGTAGAACAAGCTTGTCTTTCTCCTATTATACTCAGTCCAACCCAAATTTGCTTTTGCTGTCTTGCGTCTGAGATGAAATGCACATATTGTGAAATACACATTTTAAAAGTGAAATTCAATGAATTTTCATACATGTACCCAAGTAACCCCTCCCCCACAACTATCTAAAAATTACATTTCAGTAACCCTAAGCCTTAATCCGACCCTATAAATGCTCTTCCACCTTTTCAGAGCCTTATAATTGTCTTTCAAATTTTCCTTCCTCAAAGCACACTTCCCCCCACACCCACACATGCCTTTCTTAACTGCCACTGTGGACTTACAGATCCTTCTATTCTGAAGCTCCTCTGTCTCAAATAACCATCCACAGGTGTCAGAATAATCTCTCAAAGTTATCCTCACTTTTCTGATTAACCTGTGTGACTTAACGTCACACCGGCAATAAATCCCAATGTCCTTCCTTTTCTGACTCCACTTCCTGACACGTTCCTCACATCCTATGTGCAGGTCATATGACCTTCTTTCAGGTCCTAGCATAACTTCGAGATGCTGCATCGATTATTTCCCGTTCCTACTAACCCACACTTTATCATTTTCTGTCACTCAGGACTCAGTTTTGATCAACTTCTCACTGAAGCCTTCCTTGTCTAAAGGCCACTCAGCTACTCTCCAGTCTCCATCACTGCTCTGCGTGTCCTTTATGTGTTTGTTACCTATCTCTGATCACAAAAACATGAACTCCATGACCCTGGCATTCATCAACAGCATTCACAGCTGCTAACACGCCTGTGCCTAGACTAGTTATCGTCTTGTTGCAAGTAAATGTTCAACAACCGTTTTCTAGATAAATTAGGAAACATAAACATAATGCACATTCACCCTGGGGATGAAAAGTATGCCTGCTGTCCTATACGTGATCTTCTTGAAACATCAAAGGGGTCAGAAGACCATCGTAAATACTACCACAAGATAAATCTACTACAAGAAAAAAAAAAGAAAACTGAGTTTTAAGTTGTAGCAAAAACAACACAGGTAAAGTCAAAGTTTATTCACATAAAGTTTAATCAGTCAGGTTAATGAAAATATTAAAAATTGAGTTAGTTATGGCATCAGAAATGTAACTTTTGTGGCAAATAATACAGTATTTGGTGTTTCTGTCGAGATGCTATGCTGCTGACAGAGCGATTGCATTAAATCTTAACTCATCAGGATCACGTTCCATGAACTTCTTGCAAACTTCTATGGCATCCTATGGGAGGGAAAGTATAACTTTTCAGTTTATAAATTCTGTATTTTTCTAATCCATATTAATTTTATGCTGAAGACTTCCTTTTCTGATATGAAATGAAAATAAAATGTCAAAGAATAAACAGGTAGCAAACTAATTTGCTTAGCATAAAATATAGTAGACACTGCCTGCTTCCAGGACTGGGGATCAAATTCAGGGTCTTGGCAAGCATACTCAAGCCCTGCCCCTCCCCCCTTGTCAGAGTCTCACTCTTGTAGCCAGGCAAGTAATTTCCAATTTCTCTTTTCTAATTGTTCCAAGTAGTTGCGATTATTAATCTGCTATGAAACACAGCTGATGAATACTCTTCTCAAAGGTGGTTTTCAAGACCTTTTAACCCCAAGGTGCAATGACAGCCTCCGGGGGAAGAACTCTGAAAGTTCTGGCCAGCCTGGTCCACACAGACAGCTCCAGGTCAGACACTGCTATACAGCAGACCAACTCAAAAGGAAACTCAATTTAAAAAACGTTTAACATGAAAATCACATCATTCCTTGATAGTAAGCCACACAATTTATTCCCACTAAAAGATCTCTAAAACTAGGATCACATCACCACTGATGGTATCTTGGAGTCAATGGAATATGACCCATAATGAGCAACTCTTTTGCCTTTTCAAATTTAGCCTTATTCACACAAAGCTCTGGAGGAGAGCCTCTTCCTTGCATAGTTTTAACACTAATTGAACATTTTGTTCAGGGATTTTCTAAAAAGATCAAGGGCCAAGAAGTATCCACTGAGAGTTTAAAGATGACAAGGTCAGTAAAGGTTAAGATGGGCCAGTTATTTTTGTTACCTCTAACAACGTCTCATCACTAGTTTTCCCATGGTTAATTGGAAATGGTTTCCGTCCATCTGTGAAAAGTAGACAAATAGGTAAATCCTTTCTGGTTCTTACAAGAGAATGTATCTTACCTTCCATTTCTTCTCTTACAGTGAATCAAGGGAAGTTACATAGTTTAAGAAATATATCTTAAAAAAAGAATTTTTAAATATGTAACTTTCAACTATGGCTTTAGTTTATATATACAATTATTATATTTATACCATTTATATTTAAAATAATTATGCATTTGGATTAACACCAATCCCAAGCGGAGGCCTCAGTTTTTGGGCTTCTTTGTTTAAATAAGCACTTTATACAATGACTCTTTCTTTCCTTAATGCATCAGTGATGCTCTTCTTGGTCACTGCTTGATGGGTCCCTGGTATTCACAGGGTACATTTTGTCTAGGGTATGTCTACTTCAAGTAACTGCTTTCTGCTTTATGTATAGGTCCCTATAAAAGAGAATTGCCAATTGGCTCATTTTTTTTTAGTTTTGTTTTTTGATACAGAGTTTCTCTGTATAGCCCTGGCCATCCTGGAACTCATTCTGTAGGTCAGGTTGGACATGAACTCAAGAGATTCAACTGTCTCTGCCTCCTAAGTGCTGGGATAAAAGGCATGCAACACTACCAACCTGCAATTATGTTTTTACTCTTGGAGATCCGTTTTTCATCTTTAAAGCTAAATCAGAAAATCTTCTATAAAAATGACATGACATGATTCTATCAATGGAAAGCCATACGGCTGCGGCTTCACTGTGCACTGTGATGGAAGTACAATTCAAATGACACAGAACTCTAAGATATTTATGCAAATTCACAATCATCTTCAACAAGCTAGTCCTTTTCAATATTACGAAAAATTCCACAATGATAAAAGCCAAGGCTAAGGAAGGTGAAATGATACATATCCAAATCTATAACCTCTTACATAGTGAGATCTTGTTTAAAAAACAAACAGAAAATAAATACAATAATAAAATACCCTTTTATGAGAGATGCTCAATCCTCAGTAGCCTCTCTGCCCTACTGCTGTAAGAACAAATAATATTCATTATGGTCTCCCCCACACAGTTATGTTGTTCTATGTTTTAATTTTTATGTAAAGGCAAAAAAAATGTAGGTTTCCCCATCTTAACTAAGTAACAAAATTAATGTATATTATTTCCCTGGATCGTACAATTTATATTCTGACATCTTATTAGACTCTATGAAGCAGTAAACTCCCCTGAATAATTTCCTTCATGTGGAGCAGTTCAAAAAAATGTAGAATATTAAGAGTAAATATTAGACACTGGTCTTGAGATGTTAAAAAAAATAAGCAAAATGAAATTGTATACATTCTACTCTAACAGCAGTTTAGAGTAAAGATAGCCCAGTAGCTAGTCGGTCTTCTGTTGGACTTTGTTACTGATGTTGTGAGGTGTTAAGGCCTGGACCAAGCACACACACCTCTCCCACTGAGCTCTACCCTATTCTCTTTACATTTAACTTGAGGGGGAGACTTGCTACACTGATCAGACTGGCCCTGAGTTTACTGTGTAGCCCAGGTGAAGACTTAAAGACTTCATCCACCTACCTCAGCCTCCATAGCAGCTAGGATCACCTGCACCACACACAGTCTTGGCTCTGTTTTTATGTATCTGTTAAGAATGGTAACCACCAGCTAGACACAATGACACACACCTTTAATCCCAACACTTGGAAGGTAGGGACAGTCACATCTCTGTGAGTTTTAGGAACCCAGGGCTATAGAGTTAGGCCCTATTTAAAGGGGGAGAGGCAACTTGATGAAAAATCATGTATTTATATAGTTTCAAAGGATCTCCCAAAATAATACCTATTTATTGCTTGTTAACAAACACAGAATAATTATTAACTAGTATTATAGTAGAAAAACCAGACAGGTACTAATTAAACCATGTGACAAAAGTTAGCATCACCAAAAATGATAGAAATCAGCAAGCAGCCTTCTGACACAATACACTAGGAAAGTTATGTAGCATTGATGCTGTAATGTTGTTGCCCCAAATGCATAAACCATGATGAAATAGCAGACAACTCAGGTGGAGGAAAAACCTCAAAAAAAAAAAAAACCCTCAAAAAAGTAACAGTCCTATCCTCTTCGAAATAAATGTCAAAGACACGATGACAGTAAAGGGTTGAAGAACTTAGAGATTCAGGGAGACACAGAGAGAACAGGGCCAACTAAATCCAGCACCTGATCCTGGGTTGACTTCAGACCCTCTAAATGACATCACTGTTATAAAAGGCATAATATGAACCAGATCCTTTGGTAATATTGCATCAATGCTGCTTCCATATGGCAGTTATACACAAAAGTATCTGCCTCTGTTTCAAAATTACATAGAGTGCTATTAAACGATATTACAGCACCATGTCTGTAACTTATTTTCAAATGTTTCAGAAATACTAACAGGGTCTGACAAATCTAGGAGAAAAGTAAATGAAAGCTTTATTCTATTCTAGTTTCCATAAGTATCCAAGTTATTCCAAAATACAAGTTTTTCAAGTTTACTTTTAACAGGCAATAATTCATTAGTTACCTTTTTAAAAGTCTGCTTATTCTGTCTACTTGAATTTCACTACTGAACTTATCCGGAAGGAATGATTCACTTAAATGTACAGTACTTCCTTCTACATAGAGTAGGAACTTGCTGAGGTCCCAAAGAAAAGTGATCATTAAAAACCAGAAATAACTTGGTCCTTTTTAACAGTTAACCTCACAACTTAGTAAGGAGTAAAGAATTAACCCTGCCACCATCCTCGGTTAAGAAACTGTCCAACATAACAGCCTAGCTAGATCCCAGGGGAGGACATTGTAGCCAGCCCTGAGGAGACAAGATGAACTGGGGTCGGATGGAAGGGGAGGAGATCCTCCCCATCATTGGACTTGGAGGGGGTGGGGAGGAGATGAGGGAGGGATGGGAAGAGTGGGAGGGAATGAGGGAGGGGGGCACGTCTGGGATGCAAAGTGCTTAACCTGTGATTGATATAAAAATAAATAAATAACATTAAAAAAAAAAGAAACTGTCCTACAGGAATTACTTGCATCATGCCTACAATCAGATGGTCTTAAAAATAAGATTACACAAGATGAAGGTAGAGCTCAGCAGCAGAATGCTTGCCTAGCATATATGAGGCCCTAGGTGCAATCCCAAGAATGGATAAATACAGTGATTATTTTTTTTTACATTGCTCTTTTCTTAAAAAAAGAGTACTCTTATAATATCTAATTTTAATTCGCATATTCAGTATGAATTACTCAGCTTGCTCAATATTCCTTTTGAATTTATTAGAATCATTACTGCCATTCACAATGAGGTAGCAGCCAATTTATGCTGAGGGAATCAGAAACTGCATATTTCTTTGCTTTGCAGCTATCCCAATTCTCCCGTAACACTACCAAGACTGGCTTTCTTTACATCGCTGAATTTCTTCACACTCACTTTAAAAACTCTAATCTCAATAGGCCTCTAATTCTATATGTATGTATATCTATTAAATTTCATATACATGTCTGAAAATATACATATACAGGTTGCCCACTCTGGGAGCTGGAGTCACAGGAGGCTATGAGCTGCCTGATGTAGCTGCTGAACTCAATTCCTCTGCAAGAACAGTGTGCTCTTAACCTCTCAGCAAGCTCTCTAGCCTGTGCTTAGCTTTGATGCCTTTCTTCCTTTCCAACTGCACTATTAGGCTCAAGGCTCAGAGAACAATTTGACCAACCAAAGTGAGGGATTGTTTTACTTTCTTTTAATTGCTACTTTGTTTTACATATGAGTGTTTTGCCTACATCTATGTCAATGCACCAAATGCATGCCTGGCTTTCTGGGAAGCCAGAAGAGGGTGTCAAATCCCCTAGAATGGGAGTTATAGATCATTTTGAGCCACCATGTTGGTGGTGGAAATTGGACTTGGTACTCTCTGAAAGACAGCCAGTCCTCTTAACTGTTGAACCTAGGACACCTTACTCCTATTGAGTTCCTAAGACAAATCTTTCTATCTCACCATTGTTTCCCAAACATCTCTTATATATCACTGTCTTCTCTGTAAATTCTCTCATTTTTTAATGCCAACATCACTTTAATAATCTCTGATTATATACATTATATATATAATATATATACACATTATATATTTCTCTGTTTTTTTCCCCAAATCTCCTTCCTTTTGTTTTACTTTGTTTTTCATCCTTGTATACGAGGGAAGGAACCCAGAGCCTAGTATATGCTAGGGAAGAAGTTGGCTTTCCTGAAGTCAACAGAACGTGTATGGCAAATCCCAGAATTCTCATCACATTCCCTTTCATCAGTTATTAAAACTTCACAGTAAAAATTCTGTTTCCAGAAGTAAACCAGACAAATGGGGTCTTCAGTGACTATTGCGTTTCACCTCCATGCAGACTTTGTAGCCTAATCAGTCAGTAATGCACACTTTCTAACCTGTTCTGCAAATCAGTTTACACGGATAACAATGACTTCTTTTCAGTCCAGTTTCATTCTGACACAAATCACTACACTACTGCAGAATGCACCCTTTTCTTTTTAATAAAGTGTATGATTTTATTGCTATATTTCCTACACAACATTTATCTAAATTCTGTAATTATATTTACAGTCACAACCTGAGCTCTTTTAGAACATTGTTGTTTTTAAATAATCTAAGAAAAAGAGAAGTGGCAGATAATGGATACAGAGCAAACGGAGAAGCAGAAAACTACACATGCAGGATTGCTGAGAAGACTTCTCTTTTGTTTCTTTTATTTAGATTTTCTCTTCTTTTTAATGCTGGGAACCTTTTTTGTTTTCAATACTGGGGCCATTTTTTTTCTATCTAAATAAGCAAGTTGAAATTATATGCACCTTCTTCAGCAGCAGTTCAATTATTTGTAAGAAAGCTCAGGTATTAAGGATTTAACCGTTGTGCTTTGTCTTAAATAAGAAGCCATTACCAGACTAACATAGGCTCCTGAAATGTCTTAAGAAATCAGACAGCATACAATGTAGTACAAAAGCCTGAAAAGGAGTGATACTCATTACTGAACATACATATTTTAAATGTAAACAAAGTTCATTCAGAAATGTCAACTAATTCAGCAGCTTATCAAAGATTGCCAAAGCTCTTCATAGATGTTTCCTGTAATGGTTTTTATTTTCTTCTTTGCTAAAACGCAAAGAAGGTACATAAAATTCCTGAATTATAAGATGCTAAAACATCAAAAAAACATTTTTTTTCTAGTAAAAAAAAAAACTAAAAAGGAAAAACCATTATTCTGCCAACCCAATTTTAGAGCTATCAGTTTCAGGAAACAAAATGAGAACAGTCCCATTTACAGCAAGAAGAGCCTGGTCATTACTCTCCCCAGGATGAATTAAAATAGTTCTTACCTAATTCATAGAGATGCCCATCTACATGAACTAATGCAATAAAATGAAGATCTACTTTCTCATCTATACTTGGTGCCTGGAATAGGAGGGAAAAATATATTATCTACATTAGTAGTTAAACAAATCAATCAAGTACAAATAAGTATTCATAAGTAATAACAAATGACAGAAGACAACATTTATCCAATGAAATTCAAGGCCAATTACTGATGTGAGCACAGAGTGGCCATCTGTATGTCTGTGACACCATGCTCACCACCGACAAGGAAGTCACATCTTTTAGTTTCATCAGTTCCGGAAGCTGAACACCTTGTTTAACTTGGAAATCTCAGTGACCAGCTTAAGATACTGTATATGTGCACAGCATACACACATGTTCACTGCTCAACAAACTGCATGACTGAGCTCAGGTGTGCAGTTTTCAGACTTCAAAATATGAATGTTAAAACATTTTTCATAATTAACATTGGCAACTCTTTTGAAGTTAAATTCTAGAACTCTAGAGAGTAAGCTGTCTGTTTCTTGATCTTAAAGAGCTCATGTTTTGAACAATGCAGTGTAACAATCATTCTAGATTCAAACAGCTTATAAATAAATAGCTAGTCTGATGACTATAACTGTAGAAAAGAAAAAAATTAAGACACAATAAACTGTAACCTATATTTTTCTTCTTTTTTAACTCTTAATGACCAACTTGCTCTTTAAACTATACTTATAGTTCCTTAGTTTGTCAAATTCAATTTATACAAGCAATATTCATATTTCTTAGACATTTGGATAAGTAAAGTAAATACACAACCTGGTATTTTATGATATATATTAAATATGTTAGCTATTTACCAAATCCAAACACATTGAAATCACAACTAAACATACATGGAACTTCAATTGTTTGAAGCGAAAATTTACAAGTAGCTTAAATCAAATTATGTCTCGTATTGTCTAATATCTTTTTAGGTAACACAGTACCTTAAATCAAAAGTTGTTATTTTCACCATCAAGTAATTACATATTTGTCAATAATTTTATATAAATTTTTTGATGCAGAAATTAAAGTTACAGAATAACCATTACTTTTCTACTCACTACTTTTTTAATTTGTAAGGCACACAGAATGTTTCCAAGTTACTGACATAATGACTCATTTAATCTTAGTCTTCTAAAATCATTTCCTTTGAGCTGTGAATGAAAGAAAGTCTTCATAATCTGATATGACAAACTACCTCCCATCAATTTCAGTCTAGAACTAAAGAATTCCACAGCTAGTAGGAATTAAAGTTATATAGCTTCATCACTCCATTACTATGCTCATCTTTAACTGCAGACCCTCTAATGATAGAATCTGTCATTAAGTTGGGACAGATCTAGGCCACTAATTTGACAGTTTTGTAGAGTCATGTTTCATATAGAGGCTCAAATATGTCTCAGGTTTGGAGAAAAACCTAATCCTTCTTGATTCTAATAGTTCTTCAAATATTTAAAATTGGTGATAGGCCTGGAGAGATGACTCAGAGGTTAAGAACACTGGCTGTTCTCCCAAAGGTCCTGAGTTCAATTCCCAGCAATCACATGGTGGCTCGTAACCATCTACAATGAGACTTAGTCCCTCTTCTGGCATGTAGGCAGAACATTGCATAAATAATAAAGAAATAAATCTTATTTTTAAAAGTTAAATAAATAAAGTTGGTGATAACGTATTTCTTTACTTCCCTACCAAAAAGATTTTCATGATTACTCAATCTTGTACCATTTTATCAGTGACTAGACGAGAATCTAGTTTTTCAAGGCAAATCATTATAAATTCATTAAAACAAAGAAACAAAATACTACAAGGAATTTCTTAACTAGGAATCTTATTTTAATGACAATAAGATAATGTTTAAGGAATATCAAGAATCTGAAGTCTCTGAGTTACAGTTTTCATAAATTAATTACTTGAACAACTTCCCTTAAGAACTAAACATCATATAGCTTCCATCTTTCATATTGGCCAGCAAGATGAAAGGTCACTAAAAGTTAAGAAAATTTAACTGGAGTTGGAGAGGTGAATGTGTACCCAGTCCCTTAGAGTTCTGGGTTTCTTATTGTTTTGAGGTTTAAATGAGTATTAAGCTAATAGTTGTGTTCTACCACATCTGGTGTTCTGGGTTTTTGTTTTGTTTTGGTTATTTATTTTTTACTTTTTCTTTCATGTGTATACGTGTTTTTCCTTCATGCACGTCTGTGCACCATGTGCATGTAATATCTGCAGAGGCCAGAGGAGAATGCCAGATTCCCTGGGGCTGGAGTTACAGGAGATTATGAACCACCACGGGTGCTGGAAATTGAACCCAGGTCCTTTGAAAGAGCAACCTGTGTTCTTCATCACTGAGCCGTTCCTCCAGCCTCACCCCCGAGGTTTAAATGAGATTGTGAAAATATTTGTGAACTCTTAAGTGCTAAATAAAACTTATATACTACCATAATATTCATGCATCACACCACAAACATAAATAATTATCAAATCCAATTATCAAGATTATGTACCAATGTCCCTGTTAACTGAAAATGGAAATTAAATTACAAATCTCAAGCCAGGTGTGCTGGCACATGCTTATAAATCCCAGCACATGATAGGATAAGGCTGGACAATCAAGAACTTGAGGCCAGGGCTATACAGCGAGATCCTGTCTTAAAACAAAAAGCAAACCCCTTCTAAAGCAATACGAAATCCTTCCAACTCTTCATAAAAGGTAAATGTTTCAACTTTCTTCAAGACCTCATTATTTCTGATGAGCTTTACCCTTTGACCAATGTCATTAGTCTGAGAGTCTAAATCTGCAATCATTGAAGTGCTCAACAGATTCCAGGAAACCCAAGAGTAAGCAAGCAGCGAGTTCCAGCATGTCTGCCTGTCCAAAACAGTTAACAAACAACTAAGCAAATATGAAGCTATACATTGATAGGTTTTCCCTATATTTTTCTTTTAAATTCCCAATTTAGAAGCCTTCCCATTAATCCCAATGAATTAAAAAGTGATGTAAACCAATTCTTTTTATTATTATCAATAATATAAATGTATTAATTAACTACTAAGTATATGTTTCACATTAGAAAAAAGTTTATAGAGCATTTGATTTATACTAGGCACTGATGGAATGCTATATTTGTATTGACCAATTAGTCACACAAATCCGGTCAAGTAGGTTTACATGCTCATGCGCATCTTACACTAAAGAACACAGAGGCAGAAAGACCTAAGTGACACGTTTGAATGGCTAAGAAGCGATGGCCCCTGGACATGCACTGCAGCTCCAGTCCACGTACTTAAGCACTATGTACGGAAATATTTACAAAGCAATAAGGCAATGGAATTAATATGCAGCAACACAAACAACAATACATGGAAACATAAAACTGGAAATGTCAAAGTTTACGACATGCTCACTCATGTTTCGAATTTTTAAATACATAAATAATTCATCTTAGAATTAAATGAATTGTCCTCTGGTCAGCATGTCCAAAATTAAATTGTATTTTGTTCATCTAATTCAACATGTATCTCTCAGTGGGCCAAACAGTACATAGCACAGCAAAGAAGCATAAATATCAAATGGATGAATGAATAAAAATGACAAATAAATTCTGTAATCTGGTGAGGAGAGAAAGAGGGAGAAGAGAAGGGAGAGGAGAGAGTGGGAGGGAAAGAGAGGGAAGGAGTAATGACAAGCAGTCTGTTGATATTCAGCACAAACAGAAACTATGTGATGTCCATACTTATATTTAGTGGAAGCAAATGCTTAAAGAAATTTGTTGACTTGATAGTTTGAAGGCAGCTTTAAAAGGTAAATGAGGGGGAAGAAAGGGTGCTTGACAGTTAACTGCTTTTAAATGTTAAAATGTGGGCGTAATTAGACTTCCTCTTACTTCAAATGCCAAACTGATTTATAGAAATAACAAGTTTCTACGAATGTATATCATACACCAAAGCTTTCAGATACTGCATGTTTAGAAGGCCTCCGTCAAACCACAGCCATTGCCTTCAGTACCTTTAAACATCAGAAAGAGAATGGTTGCTTAATTCTGCAGTTTATTTTAATGTATGAGAACTACTGGAAGTCTATCAACTTGGATATTTAAGGCAGTATGTACATGCATATTATAATAGTTGGCTGCTAATTTTAATTTACAAGAGAAATAATAAAATTCACAGGACACCTAGGTTAGCATGCAAGAAGCAAGTCTCCATCTCCCAATCAGAAAAGATCTTTAGAAACTGAACTGGCAGGAAAGATCAGATCAAGATTAAACCAGTACCTGAGCCACATCAAGGAATAAAATAGCTTAGATGCAACACACTACACCATAAAGAATTTAGATTGAGGATACAGTAAGTAAAGCGATCCAGAGCATGGCAAGAGACTAGTCATGCTCAGGAATATGGAAAATAACGATAAAGGAATAGATGGTGAAGAACTCAGAGGGTACATAGTATTTGCTGACCTAAGTTACCTAAGCAAAGTCAGAAAGTTGGAGGGTAAGGAAACACAAACTCACTTTAACAATTCACAACAACTTAGTGTTACCACAAATGTCACTCAGTACTCAACAGCAGGCAGCTACCCTTACATTCACAGGATATGGAGTGGAAAGATGGATGCTCACCAAGCACAGGCAAAAGTCAAGCTAGACTGCAGAGCATGGAGGTATGCTTGCAATCTTACTGGGCTAGAAAAAGCTAATGGCTGAGTGAACCAAGAGAAAAGCACTTTAAAGACTTGGAGACGTTTAAAGAAAAACAAACACACAAACAAAAAGACTGCCCTTGTCACTGGGAGAAGAGATGGAAGATTGACTACACTTACAACAGAATGGAGACCCAAAGATGGCAGGCGTAAGAAGGGTCGCCAGCGACGAAGACGGAGAGATGGACTGGTAGCCTTTGCAGGGCCTACATGGTTACGTTTGACCCAGGGCAGGGATGCATGGTGACACAATGATGAGGCCTTCGCTCTGCAGTGGCTAGAATGAGGCTGGGATGAGGATGGCGAGGAGGACTACATAATTAAAAGAGAGAATATTTCACTTAGACCACGTTACTGGGTGATCATTTATCCTTAAAAGCAACGTATGGTCATACTTGTATTCATATGGTCTAGTACTTTCAATAATTGTATTCTAGTAAAAGATCATATATGAATGTTGGTTAAAATGGGTAAAATGGGAATTTATAACCAAGCACAAGGTTATATTCCATAAGGTCTTAAGTGCACATGTGAAATTTTACATATCCTCATTTCCACTGCACAGACTCATGAAACTAAAGATTTAAAAGCCACTAAAATTCTATCACTACATATACATATATATGGTTTTAAAAATGTTAACACACAAAAATCATGCAACAAAGACAAGACACATTAAGAACAAAAGTAGAAAGAAAACCGTATCATTATAGGCATTGGTAAAAACAATTATTTAGAGTATAAACTCTAATAAGAGGGGAGTAAACAGTTAAAATTATAAACAAGGTGATGACCTGAATCAACTGTCCTTGTTATTAGCTGACAAGTTACTACGAAGGCTTCAGACTCTATTGTCCTTCTTTGAATAAATAGTAACATTATATAAAATATGTACCATTTATTTTATGTCAGGTACTCTTTGAAGTCCTTTATATTCATCAGCTCATTTAATCTCCTGGTAACCAATGGTATATTCACATTTTACAGATCAAAGGAAGCAGGGTACACAAGGGTGAAGTGACAGAACCAAGGTCATGCTAGCAGCACATTGGAAGACTAGAACTACAGCCAAGAGATGAGATTCTAGTGGTCAATGGTCTTAGTTATCAACATAGAGCCTATTTGGCCAAGAGAAAGTTTCTGGTACCCGCCTTTATTATACGAGGTTAGAATGTACACTGGGGGATAACTTTCCAAATGCTGTTGTCCCACCAGATATAAAGGATGTAAAACTAATTGGTCAGTAGCAATCCGGATCATCTTATACCCATCACCTTCAACAGATACCACCAGTACATGAAATGTATCTCTAGCCCAACAATGCTGTCATCCCTCTAAGCACAGTAAGAAGAAATAAAAGCTGAGTCAGCAGTTCTTTGGTGATAACGCATTTTACCAGCCATACAGTAGGGAAGTAACTTCAGCTTGAAACAATCTCCAAAACTCTTAAAAGCCTATGGTCCTTGTTGGTACTCTTGCTCTATATAAGTTATACACTAGCCTGAAACAAAACTGTCATCTCCCTCTATTAAAGGTGAACATAACATTGCTTGCTCTCACAGACTGGTGCATTCATTCTGAGTTCATTCAAATGAGAGGCAAGGAGAAGGAAAAACGGCAAATTAAGGAAAGGGGGAAATTGGAGTCAAGAGTGAGATGAAAGCAAAGACTAAAGAGCTGTGGAGGGAAACTATTTTCCAAGAATCTGGGGAAGGACACAGTACCATACCAGAGTTACACACTGAAATAATGACTGGAGGCTGGGAGAGATAACATGAAAAGAGGTATTCTGAACCAAGAATTCAGAGAGAGAGAGAGAGAAAAAAAACACAAACAGGAACAAGTAGAACATGTTCAAGACTAGATCTGGAATTTGATTTTTACCTTTCAGTCTAATAATTGTTATTTTTCGATGGGTGTTGGCAAAAGACATGAAATTTCTATGTTAGATGTAATTTGACTATTCATAGCTCAAGGAAGATTGACAGTTATGTGCAATTACACAAGGACAACAAGGAAGACCCAGAAAGATGCTGCATATGTAATAAGCCGCACAGCTGGAGAGGAATGTCAGGTTGGAGGAAGCCATTGTTCTGCTGCAGGCAATGGGCAAAGCAGCACTCTGTCCTGGAGGCAGATGCTCTCATTCCTTTAAGTTGCTTACTGTAAGCACACCTTGAGGTATTAATGGCCTCATTCTTCTGTGTTTTTTTTTTTAAGTTATGTTTTAGTAATTTCAAATTTATGAAGTTACAAAAACACAAATGGTACCAGAAATATCCAGCTATGTCTGTAATGTCCCCTATACATTACCATTTGTACTTAAACTGTCTTCCTTCATAACTTTTCTTTCTGAGACCATCTGAGGGTAAATAAAACCCATTTATTGCTATGGAATCCAATATTTTTATCCATAAGCACAAATATCTCTTTACATCCATGAAGGACTGGCTCCAGAAATAATGGTAGGAAAAAAAATCTGTGGATACTCAAATTTCTTACATAAAATCTTGTTATAGTATTTCCATATAACCAGTATGCATCCTACCATACATGCAAAGTCACCTCAATTACTTCTTAAAACATCCAATAGAATAGCAAGCCATGAAAAGTTATTGTACTGTATCATTAAGAGAATGACAAAATGTCTATAGATCTTTTGTACACACAAATACACACACATGAGTGCAGGTACCTTTGGGGGCCAGAAGAGGGCATTAGATGCCCTGGAAATGGAGTTACCCTTGGTTGAGAGATGCCTTAAGTGGGAAACCAAACCTAGGTCCTCTGGAAGAGTAATATTGTCTCCGAAACCTTAGCCATCTCTTCAGCCCAGAGACACATATTTCTAAAGGATATTCAAAAATATGTGATTGACTTTACAGTTGATTGACTTTACAGATACAGATATGATGAATATAGAAAGTCAACAAAGTATAGAATCAGGGAATACTCTCAGAGTAACAGCAGTAAACTGTCACCCAAGCTTTTATACTAGCACAATATTTTTGTCTAATGTCCAAACTATATGCTTATTTTGTTGGTTCTTCCAAGGTAGGAGGCTGGGTACAATGGTGCACACCTATAATCCCAGTTAGGAGGATGACATGAGTTCAGAAGTTCTGGGCCTTAGTGGGCTAAGCTAATAGGGTGTCCACACTAAATCTGGCATCAATATGATGGCATCCCCAGACTGGGGCACTTCTAGTGTCTCTAAGGAGGGTCAGAAACGGAACAGGTTAGGGATTAATGTAGAACTTATAATTAATTTATCATTTAATCTTGGAACATTTCCAGCAGTCTTTGTCTTTCTGACACATTAATATTCCCTAATTAAAAAAATTATTTTAAATTGTGTGTTTGTTTTGGTATATGCAAGTGAGCATTTGAAGAAACCGGAGGTGTCAGATCCTCTGAGTAATAAGCACTCTTAACCGCCGAGCCACCTTTCAGACCCACTTACTAAAACTTTTATGTGTGTGCATCTGTATGAAAGTGTACAGATGCCCGGGGACAGTACAAGATACCCTGAAGCAGGAGGTAGAGGTAAGTGCTGAGAGCCAAACTCGGGTCCTTTAAAAACAGTAAGCACTCTCAGCCTCTGGCCAGCATCTCTCCAGCACCCTTTACTGCATTTTAATTGTCATCTTTCTGTTACATTTTAGTTAAAATGACTCTCCAGTAGACATCCTATAGTTGAGTCATGTTTTTTAAGTAAGTTGGGAATCTTTCTTCCAACTTAAATACATTTAAATGATTTACATTTTATTAAATAACTACATTTCATTTTCCCCTAAGGTTAAATTATAATCTAATTGTTAATTTTGTTTTCTCCATTTATTCTTTTTTTCCTTTATGTCTTTAAAAATTATTTTTGTGATTCTTTTCATCTTTACTATAGGTATGTTTATACCTGATTTCTCTGAGAAGCCTTGACCATCCTGGAATTTGATCTGTAGATCAGGCTGGCCTCATACTCAAGAAATTAAAGGTGTGCACTACCACTGCCTAGCTGCAGTGTTCTTCAACTAACAGCACAACTTGATACATAATATTAGAACCTCACAGCAATATTATCTAAATATTTCCTCTTCCCAGTCTTTGTACTACCTCTGCAGTTACTGTTGGAGATAAGGTCTCATGATGAAGGCAAAGTTGGCCTCAAAATTAAGATCCCCCTGTCTCAGCCTCGCTAGTACAGCGATTCAGGTGAGTGGCACAACGCTCAGCTCCACAATTACCTTTTAGTGCCATTAAAGCTAAGAAAACATGGGCCTGGAAAGATGGCTCTGGAGTTAAGAACCCCCACTTGACCTTGTTCAACTCTCAGCACCCCCATCAGGCAGCTCACACCCACCTGAAATTCCAGCTCCCGTGGGACCTGATGGCTTGGTTTGTGTGGGCACCTGCACGTACACATGCATATGCACACGTGCGCGCGCGCACACACACACACACACTTAAAAATAAATTAAAAACAATAGGAGAGAGAAAAAACAAAAAACAGCCGGGCGTGGAGGTACACCTGTTAACCCCAGCACTCTAGGAGGCAGAGGCAGGCAGATCTCTGTGAGTTCAAGGCTAGCCTGGTCTACAAAACAAGTCCAGGACAGCCAAGGCTACACAGAGAAACCCTATCTCGAAAAACAAACAAATAAATCTTAAAAAAAAATTCTTTTGTTTACCTTTACTTGTCCCATCTCCAGTACTTCCCAGTTTCTGCATAGGTCCAGACCTCTTCCTGTTTTCACAATCTTGCTGCATGGAGAAATTCCTTAATATTTCTTAGAGTGGAAATAAACTGGGAGTGAGTTTTCATTTCCATTAGTTATAGAGGCTTTATTTCTCCATTTAAGAACACTTTTTTCCACTGAATTTACTCAGTATTCTTAAAAAGGTTACCTTGTTGTGTTCTAAGTTGCATAGTTTCTGATGAGAAATCCGCTATAATTCCTTGCTTATCTAATATGTCTGTTTCTTCTGGGTCTTCTGAGTAGCTTGAACAATTTTTTTACTTATCTTTTGTTTTCACAGGTATGAATATTTAATATTTGGGAGGGTGCCTAATGACCAGAATATTTATTCTACCTAGTGTCTCTGAGATTCTTGAAGATGTGGTTTGATGTCTTCACTTAGCTCTGGAAAAACAGTTAACCATCAATTCTTCCAATGTTTTATACCTAAAGGCCACACTTCCCTACTCTCCCTCTTACTTCTTTCTGCCTCGCTTCTTCTGGGATTCCATTTCCATGGGTTAGCCATTTGTGATTGCCCACACCTCCTATGTGTTCTTCTGCCTTTTCTTGTCTAAGACATTTTTATTTCTTTTTGTTCGTGAAATTACCTAAGTAGCTTTTATTGATTTGTCATGAAGTTTTCTGAGCCTTTTAAAAAACACGCGTGTGAATCCAGGCACATGTGCCATGCTGTGCATGTGAGGACTGAGGACAACCTTGGTCTTGCTCCACACTTTTCATTTGTTTGAAGTCGAGTTTTTCATTATTTTTCTGGTCCATGTTCCAGGTTAGTGGCCCATGAGCTTCAGGAGAGCCTCCTGTGCCTGCCTCCCATATCACCACAGGAGTGCGGGGATTATAGTCACTCAGGATACGTGCGTGTCTGTCTGGCTTTTCTGTGGCTTCTGTGGTGCTCAAAACTTGCATAGTAAATACTTTTACCTACTGAGCAATCTCTTGGCCCATGTGCAATGATTTTTTTTTCCCCTTGGTTTTTCTATCTCTACTGGAAAGTTGTTAAAAGCCTTTTTCACCTCTGGCCCCAATTTATGCTAGCATCTCCATTTAATTCTTTCTTGAAGTTTTCAACTCTAACAATCTCCGTCTGTTGATACATTTTTTTTCATCTTGTCCACTTGAACCTTTAATGCCGTAACACATTCTTTGATAGTTTCAACATCTGCATTGTATATATGTTTAATTCTGTTGACGGCTTTGTCTCTTGACAGAATGTTGATGTACTTCTTGCTATTCTTGGTTTAAAGTCAGACAGTTTGTATAGTATCATAGAGACAGAGATAAATAGTATTTACATTCAGGGATGGCCCATCAGGACCTTAATGTAGGGGAATGAGTCTAATTCATCCAAAGGTTGAGCTGTTTGGTTTTACTTTTGTTATAGAAAGCCTCATTGCAACAGTGGATTATAATTTAACATTCCCATTCTTCTGTTGAGAGACATCTAGGTTGTTTCCAGATTCTGGCTATTATGACTAAAGCTGCTCTGAACATAGTTGAGCACATTTCCTTGTTGTATGATGGAATATCTTTTGGGTATATACCCAGAAGCAGTATAGCTGGGTCTTGAGGTAGCACTATTTCCAATTGTCTGAAAAAGCGCCAGATTAATTTCCAAAATGGTTGTACAAGTTTGCACTTCCACCAACAATGGAAGAGGAGGGTTCCCTTTCTCCACATCCTTGCCAGCATGAGCTATCACTTGAGTTTTTTATATTAGCCATTGGATGGGTGTAAGATAGAATCTCAGAGTCATTTTAATTTGCATTTCCCTGATGACTAAGGATGTTGAGCATTTCCTTAAGTGTTTCTCTGCCATTCAATATTCCTCTGTTGAGAATTCTCTGCTTAGCTCTGTACCCCATTTTGTTTGTTTGCTTGGTTTTGGCAATCTGAATGCTTATTTATTCATGCATGTTGTTCCAAAACATAGATCATATCATTTTGTCTCCAGACACATGTTTTAACTTCTGCTAGATCATAAGTTTAGTCATTATTCATAAACCATGACAGAACAGAATTATCTTTTACAATCAGTTTCCCTCATCAATCCCACAGCCCAACTTTTAACAACATTGCCATTTCAAGGGCATATTTTTGCCAAAGTATTACAACTTGATCTCAGGTTGGTTATCTCCCATAGTTTCTTTTTCTTTTCTTTTTTAAAATATTTTTTATTTTTTTATATTAATCACAGGTTACTTACTTTGTATCCCAGCCATAGCCCCCTCCCTCATTCCCTCCTACTCTCCCCATCCCTCCCTCATCTCCTCCCTGCCCCTTTCCAAGTCCACTGATAGGGGAGGACCTCCTCCCCTTCCATCTGACCCTAGCTTATCAGGTGTACCCCATTTTTTAATTGGGTTATTTGGTTTCTTCACTGTATGAAGCAGATGCCCACAGCCAACAGAAGCTCCTGACACTTATTCTCCCAAGCAGGTTTAAACAACTGTGCTTTTACTTGGATTTGTAATTTTTAATGTCACGTGAACTTTGAACTTACTGTTGTCAAGCTTACTAAGCTAAGTCTCAGAACTTATTTTCATATAATTTGAGAGTAGTCCCAAATAAGTTTTTCAGAGAGTACAAAATTCTTTTGTCCTAATACTGCCCTCTGATCAGTAAAGTTAGAACACAAAGAATAGTAAAACCTTAGCATCTCCACATATGTCTGTTCTGTTTTTATAGCTAAGGCAGTGTAGATGGAAGAATCATATTTAGTTAGATCTGAACGGGGGACTTGCTGAGTTCAGGCATTTCCCTTCAAGAAATAGCTTAGCATTCCCATTCCAAAACTTGGAAACTGGAAGAGGAAGAGAGAGAGAGGTAGAAGAGAGGTAAGAAAGAGGCAAAGTCTCCATTCAGGCAAGACCCTGAAGAAGACACAATGAAAGAAGAGAGACCATGAGAAAAGCATGAGGCGCTAGGCTGGAGTTGCCAGGGGTCACGAGCCGCCAACACGGGTGCTGGGAGCCACACTCAGTACACTGCTGTGGCGGCTCTCCACCTCCACAGTCACAAACTCTTTGACCACAATTGAACTTACATAACTTAACTACATTTTGCTGTTTCCACTCGCCTCTTCCACGATAATCAGGAATATATACACATATGTATGTGTATATATACATGTGTATATACATTCCTGATTATATATATATGGACATACATATACATTTTTTTCCTAATAGCCCTTTCCTTCATAGTAAAGGGAAGAACATAAAAAAGTCCTCAGAGAAGATTTATAAAGACTTATAAAGGAGAGTGAGCCTTTTGCCTTAGGGATGCAGGAATTGCTTCTGATTCCTGCTATATTTCAGGGCTAGCAAGATGACCCAAGGGGCACAGTCTCTTGCCTACAAGCCTAATGACCTAAGTCGGATTCCTGGGACTCACAGGGTGGGAGGAAAGAACTGACTCCAGAAAGTTGTCCTCTGACCTCCAAACACACACCTAGGTATTCAGTCACATGCATACAGGTGCACACAAAAGAAAGGAAATAAGGTATTTTAAAATTGTAAGCATCTTCACTACAGTTTGCAATGAAGCCATAAATTGTATCTACACAATTAACAAAGGCACAACTTTAAACTTGCTTCCTATACTGACAGTATACCCTGGCTAAGTCAAAACTCAACTAGTCTGATAGGGGTCTCTTTTTCTCTGTGTTTCTCTGCCTCACACACACTTGGCTACATTTCTATGAACTCTCCACCTATTGATTTAACTAATCAAAGACTGAAAATACAATTATATATTTATGTATGTGTGCGACTGAGTTTTCTTATTATTCCCCAACATCTAATATCTACCATAAGTAATCTACAGATGATTTTAAGAATACAAGAGGCTATGCATCAGTTATATGCAAATACTAAACCATTCTATTCAAAGAACATATAAAATGAATAATGAATAAAAGTTAAATAAACATTTTACACAAGGAATTTTTTTTATCTATGAGTGTTCCTGGGCTAATCTATCCACCAGAAATACTGAGAGACACACTGTGTATGTTATATCCTTAACTATATATACCTGTCTGTGACTATATACTTGAAATCAGAACCTTATCCAGCAATTAAGTAAACTTGCTTATATAAGTCAACATCAGCCAGAACAGATTATATTTTTCAGTATACATATTTCATTACACATATTTCATTAAATTTGATTTATTTTGTGACTTAAATTCATTTCACAAACTTACTAAAGAACTTTGAAAAGTCATTAGCAAGGAAATATTTCCCTCTGTCAAACAAGAAACAAGTTTAAAAATAGAATTCAATATTCGTACCGAAATATGCTATTTACATGTATGAAACTGTCAAAAAATCAATTGAAAAGGGGAACATTTAAGAATTTAATATTAACATCGGCTATGCTCAAAGTCATTAGTGACTAAAATAAAAGACCTCTGAAGAAAAAAACTATTTCTTATTCCTGTTTATAACACAGCCTCTAACAGCAAACATGCTCAAATCACTTGCTTAATTGAACAAGTGAAGGAAAGACAATTACCCTATGGTCTGAAAACTTTAAGACTATCTACACTTTTAACCCAGTAATCACACCTAAAAAACCTTCTTTGAGAGAACCTGCAATGAACATTTGGGTAAGAAATCATATTTGATAAAGTCTATTTTTATTTTAAAAAAAACTAAACATCAAAATTAAGGAACTGGAAAATAAATTATGATTCATTCACTGGAAAGTACACAAAATTGTTTCTAAAAGAGTTTTGAATAAGAAAATATTCATACTAAACTATAAATACTAAAAGAGGCCTTTTCCTCAACTGTTTGGATTATGCTAAAAGACTGGTTAATTCTATTACTAAATGCTAAATGTATTTTTTTGTATACTTGCAATTTTGGAATGTTTACCTATAAGAATAAAATCATATACTTTTTCTAAACTAAAAAAATTATTACTATAATTTACATAGAGGTCCCTTGAAAATGATGTGAAAGTAGAGTTTGAAGGCAAAGAGCACTTGGGTTTTCTTTCTTGCCTTCATATATGACTTGCAGATTTTTTTTTGCCATTATTACACTACAACTATCCATTAGTAATTGCTATCAGAGTCATAGAGTCTGAACAGAATTTTTATTTATTTTATTTTTATTATTTTTTTTCCAGAGCTGAGGATGGAACCCAGGGCAAGCGTTCTACCACCGAGCTAAATTCCCAACCCCAGAACAGAATCTTTTAATCTGCCAGGTAATCTGGAAGATGCCCAGACTCTTTCATCTTTTAATCAGCTGCCAATATTCTGAAAGGACTTAGATTAGATACTTACAGTCCTTTAAAAATTAGGTAAATATGCTTATATTGATTATAGTCATTTCATATAAGTTAGTAACTCTTAAGATGTTTAGCCACAGTTAGCATTGGGCCTCATATTGCTATAGCACATATGTAAAACAACACTTGTTGACAGAAACTTTGCTTAACATAATCTCAGTAATTTTTCTAATAAGGCATTTTCAAGACAAAAAAAAATTAACAAAATCACTAAGGAGATGAAATTCAAGTACAACTAAAGAGCTATCGATTTGCTATTTGTCACTCAGTCCATTTCCCACCCAAGATAGGAAGACTATCATTTTAGTGTAAAGTCTAAAGTGGCTACACAATCAGTCTATCACCTTTCTATTGGGTTGTGTGGCCGGGCATGGGAGCACACACCTGTGATCCCAGTACTTGACTGCCAGGACTAGAAGTGGACCACGCAGCGAGACTGCCCGAGTTCAAGTTCTGGCTAAGCCTTGGGGACAGTAGCTGAACCTCACTGTGCGGATGCTGCTTCATCTGTAAAGGGAGATAATACCTGTAATTCCTAAAGCTCCTATAGAAGTCAACAGCACATACTCTGAATCACTTCTGTATCATTGGCTTTTCTTTTCATTAATTAGTTAATTAATTTACTTTATGCAAAGGGAAATCAACCTAACAACACTTTTATTCTTACTATCTAGAATAGAAAACAAAATGGTGATGTATCAAGTGAAAAAAAAAATCAAAGGATAAAGAGAATCCTTTACTGGAAACTTCATGACTTGTATCTTTTTAAGTTTAGTTTTAAAAACAAAAGCAGTAACTTCCAGTGAGTAAACAAAGCTAAGTGAAGTGGGACTAGTGTCCAAATTTCTGAATTAGCCAATGTCTGACAGACAATAATGGTGAGATAGTGAAAAACATCCACGTAATAATTCCGCTGTGGCAATAGACCGCAGACAAGCCTCTGAACAGACCACCGAATATTAGTGGCTCAACTTAATGGATTTCTCACATAGTTTGCGAGTCTCCGAGTCCAATAATCTCCCCTGCCCCTCCATTCTCATCAAATGTTCTGAGCATACAGACGGATGCCGTCGTTGTCTGTGACTGATCTCCGCGCGTGCTAGCAATGGCTGGTTCCTCTTCCTCGGTCTAGCTACTCCTTTAACACCTAAGTGACCCTGGAGTTTATTTTTGCCTCCCCACCCTTCTCCCCTAAGAGTTTACAAGATTCTACCCAAACACGAAAGACTAAAGATATTTCTCATGATCTTTATACTTCTACATAGAAGCTTAATACTTTTCACAGGTCAAAAACACTACATTCCACTACAAAGTGCATATAATTTCATGATCTAAACTCAATTCATAAACCCAACTTGATAAACACTACACATAACACCTCTAGTACCCCTACAATGCCTATAAAGTCCAAGCTCTCTTTGACTTAGCTTCATTCTCATTGCCATTCAGATTAATTTTTCTCAGTGTCTGGTAAAATAATATCACCATCCATAGTGACTGATTGCCTGGTAGAGGCCAGGCGCTATTCTAACACAACTTTTGAGAGTTACTCAGCAATCCTCACAGTAATCTCGTAAGGGAGGGTAGTGTTCACTTTAGCTTACATAATGAAAATATCTTGCCCACACTAATAAGCAGAGGACTCAATATGAAAACCTACATCCTATCTTCTAACCTTTACACTATGTTACTTTTTACTGAAGCCTGTTTCAGCTAGGCTTACACTGGAAATGCAAAGCATACTTGGCAAGCAAGGTGCATATTCTCATAGGACCCACATTTTAGTAAGTGAGCAGAATGAAAAAATAAACAAAAGAAGAAAAAGCTTGCCACAGACTATTTTAAAAGACCAAGAAGAAAAAGACATTATCGAAAATAAGAAAGGTAGATGATGAAAGAAGGCATCCCTAAAAAATGACTTTTAAGGTGAGATCTGAACAATGAGGAAGGAGCCACACCACCTCTGCAACAATAAGAGGTATACCAGAAGGCTCCTGTGTTTACTAGGTTATGACAAGTCCAAATATGGTGTTAGGCTGAATATCATACTGAAACTGAAGTTCTGTTATCAAATCTCTATTATTTGAGAGTGTCCTTGCTAATTTTTTTTGCTAACTTGCCACAAGCTAGAAGTATCTGGAAAGAGAAAATTCAATTGGAAAAAATGCCTCTATCTGCTGAGCTTGTAGTCAATAAGCCTGTATGGCATATTCTTAATTAATGACTAATGTGGGAGACCCAGTCTGCCATGTGTGGTGCTGTCCCTGGTTAGGTGGTACTGGGCTGTGTAAGAGAGCAGACTGAGTGAGCCATGGGGAGCAAACTGGTAGGAAGTGTTCATAGTCTCTGCTTTCGGCCCTGTCTTACTTCCCCTCCTGACTAACTCTAAGCTATAAGGTAATATAAACCCTTTCCTCCTGAGCCGCTTTCGATCAGTGTCTTTATCACAGCAATGAAAGCAAACTAAAACAGACAGGTTAGAGGAGGGTAGAAGATGGTCCTCATAAGGAAAAAGACGATATCCCTTGTCATTCTCTCTTGTTCTCTCCTTCTCCCATCACTCCCTACACCTCCTTACATTCCCAAAATGCACACAAATGCTATCAGCAAGCCAGGGAGAGATGCCTGACAGCACCTTTATCTTGGAGTTCTAACATTCAAAACTGTGAGGGAAAAGTTTCTCTTGTTTAAGCCACTCAATTTTATTTTTGTGGCAGACCAAGCAAACTAATTTGGGTGGAAAAGACCTAGGTCTTCTGTAGGAACTAACAAAAACAGTTTTATAGACTATAAGCAGAACTAGAGATAATACATCAGGCTTTTAAACCCAAGGGTAGCAAATGATTCTAAAACAAGATGAACAGAAGAAACTATTCCTGGTAGAGGTTTCAGCTGGTTATGCAATGGACTTGAAATATACAGTCTGGTCCTTTTTCTTTCAAGAAAAAGTGACAAGAAGTCATTAACAAATAATTACTTGGGGCTAGCAGTAAGATCTTCTTGTAATGTGCAAACCAACCCCACAAAACAAGGAACTGAACTCATATAAAAATGTCTACTGTGCCCTGGTTAAAATATTTACCGTAGAACTCTGAAAAACCTAAGATTTTGTCTTTTGGTTTTGTTTTAAAGATAGTGTTTTCCTGTGTATCTCTAGCTAGTCTGGAGCTATACAGAACAGGTTGGGTTAGACTTCTCAGAGATTCTACTGCTTCTGCCTCCCTACGTGCTGTGTATCTGTGCCATATGCACTTAGATACCCACAGAGGCCAGAAGAGGCGTCGGCTGTGAACTAGTTGATGCAGATGCTTAGAGAACTCTTCTAGAAGAGCATTAAGTGCTATTAACTGTCGAGCCATACCCCTAGCCTGTGAGAAAAAAGTTTCCATACTACTAAAGACATTTCTAACCTAATACTGAGAACAGTATATATGTAATGAGCCTATGTGTAAAGAACCGTTATAAATAATTTGAAACATGCAAATAAACAGTCTGTAATCCTAGGCCTAAAAGCTGAAACAAGAATAAAATTCCCTATCTCACAAGCTAAGGCAAAATAGGAGGCATTTTATATTCCACTAAGGTAGAAACAATAGCAAGTAAATTATGACAACAGTTTAAACCGATCTTGATTCTAGAACTGTTAAAATGTAGGAAAATGTCCATCATTGTTTGTTTAGACAGGGTTCACTAAACAGCCTAGGTGCGCTTGGAACTCACAATGTAAACTAGGCTACCTCAAACTGCTGATCGTTCTGCCTCAGTATTCTAAGTGATAAAATTTTAAGCTTATACTACCATGTTTGGCTTGGAAATATACATTTTTAAACAGCTAAATAATATGAAAATAAACAAATGTGAAACACTGAAGTCACATGGAAAAGTTCATAGAACAGGTAAAATACATCCAGGTTACAAAGTGCTTTATGTAGAGGGTCACACTGAAGCTAATTCTGAAGGTTAGCTAGAAGTCAGAAATGCAGATACTGAGAAGATGAGTATTTTCAGAACTAGAAATTATAATAACAAATAATACTAGAATAAAAGATTAATAGAGAGAAATGTTTTCAGAGAAATAGCAAAAGCAGTGAGGACTAGAAACTTGAAGGCAGGCATGTTAGGCTGAAATTAATGCAGAAGTGTGAGAAATGGCCCCCAAACACCTTTTTTCAACCCAATATGTCTTAGAGCTATAACACACATAAACTATATAGTTCCAACAGTGATTCGCAACTGTGAGATATCATAAAGCAGAAGAAGTGATTAATTTTTCTGAGAGTAAGGCTTGAAAATGCCCTCTGTAAGACAGGCATGATAGCGCAGGCCTTGAATCCCAGTGCTCAGGGAGGCAGAGGCAGGCCGACCTCTATGAGTTCAAGGCCAGCCTGGTCTACAAAGTGAGTCCAGGACAGCTAAAGCAACACAGAAAAATCCTGTCTTGAAACCGTACCCTCCCTCCCAAAGAAAGCTTCAGTCCTTCCACTCCACTTCAAGAATCACCACATTAAGAAAACAGAAGTTGGGGCTGGGGAGATGGCTTAGTGGTTAAGAGCACTGTCTCCTCTTCCAAAGGACCTGGGTTCAATTCCTAGTACCCACATGGCAGCTCACAACTGTCTGTAATGCCAACTTCAAAGAATCTGAAACCTTCACACTAATGTACATAACACAAAATTAAATAAAAGTTACAAATGATAAAAAAGAAAAAAAAGTTTAAGTCACCAATTTAGTTAATTTCAGAAAATGGAGTTAAAACTGTAGGAAAATGAAGGGAGAGAAAAGAAGGCACAGATAATAACCTCAAACAAGAACAAGTGCATTCTACAATGTCTAAATGATGACATTTTACAGTGCCATTCCTGTGATGGCTAACTGCCATTCAGGATCACCAAGGATGATGAAGTTTCAGTCTGGACAAAAAGAGATGTGACTATCATTCAGATTGTAAAGCCATTACTTGGATCAAACTCCAGAAAGGACACAAAAGGCGACACAATGGCAAATATTCTTAGAAGTGACTATGTATGAAGTGTTTTATGTTTTATTATAAGTAATTGCAGCCTTAAAATACTCTTATGTTGATCCTCATCACTAGTTTTAACGCAATCCACCAACACTGCAAGTCAAGCTTCCTGAGGTTCCCAAAAGCACACTGTCAAAGCTGCCCACTACACACATCTACTGTAACCTGAGTACAAACCGGCAATACACAACTTTCAGTGAAGAACCTGACAGCAGCTTACAGGGATAATTACACAGACATTTAGTGTTTCAACTAGCCAAACACCCAATCATAAAGTTTGAAAGAAGAATAATTACAACTATATCATAGTATTAACATATTTTAGCCTTAAAAAGAGTTTAGACTAATGTAAAATCAGTTTTACAACTATAAACATTTTCCAAGTATTTTCAAACCCAATAGGCAAGATTATCCTACATGTGAAAATGTGACTTTTTCCTTTTTATTAATATACATTAATTATATAAACAAGTTTCTTTATGACATTTTCGTAAGAGCACATCATATAATGTACTTTTAAAAAAATCAGACTCTCCCTCATTGTCCTCTTTTGCCCCCACACCTTCCACTGGTTCCCTTCTTCTTCCAAAATAATCTTCCCCCTGAAAGGTATGATTTCAAGTTGCATATGAAGAAAATGTATAATGTCCTGGTGCTGTAAACACTGGCTTTAATTAAATTCTATTCCTATTAACTGAATATTTTCTGACAAAGTTCCCACAAGAGTAAGGACTTGAGAAAGGCAGAGAGAAGGAATGGATGAAAGAAGTCAATAAACAGAGGCAACAGAAGGAGCAGAGACATGGCCCAGAAGAACTCGCTACCAGCATGAAGTTGGTGAAGATAATGGTGACCCAGAACAGAGTCACTGAACAATTCCATTTTTTTCTGAAAGCTAGGCATGATAATGATGCCCAAAGATCATACAGGCTAACTACATGGATGTACAGAAGTCACAGACTCTGAGAGGGAAGAAGCAGGCCACCTGTTGGATAGAGAGCACGCCATCTTAGCCTGTGAGAGGGCCAGCACAGGAAGCCAGACATTAATGTAGCATCCGCAGCCTGTGAGAGGGCCGGCACAGGAAGCCAGACATTAATGTAGCATCTTCGCAGCCTGAGCAAATGCTATCACTGATGGCTGCTGTTGTTGCATAAGCAAATTTTAAGGAAAACCAAAAAGAAAACCAAAATACTTTGGAATATTTGGAAAAGTCAAATACTTTTCCAAAGTTACAAGTCCTACAATAAAAGGCCAAATTTATACACAGCAACATTTTTTAAAAGAAATGTGAAATACCTCAGTCTGACCTTCATGTGCACTGGTTTCATGAGTAACTCGAATAGCCTGTAATAAGAATATAAACTGTTTACCAAAAACACAAAACAACAATATCCAACTTTTAGATGACACAGTAACAAAGTTCAGTTTTTACCATATAAAATCCTGTAATACGGCAGGAAATTGAAGAACTTTAGGAGCAGTTTAGCACTACACCTTCCATAATTGGATCTAGGTAAGCAATGAACTGCTGTCCTTTCTATCCACAGATCTCTTAAGCATTAGAAAACTGACTAGCTCATTTTTTTTCTAAGTTGCATAGTGCAAGTAGAGGATCATCTAACTTCCTTAATCACTAGAGGCAATACTTCCCACTTTATTCGCTTGAGACTGGAATAAAGTGTGCATCTCACAGAGAGAGACTGAAGAAGCCTAGCCCATCTGTCTCTCCACGGTGCATGCTCCTGCAGCTCTGGCTGTATGTATGCTTAATCATGCATTTCAGTTGGCAATTTTAAAAACGTGGTGCAAAAGGCATGCATTTATGAGAAGCTGAAGAATTTAGTTAGCTAAACGTAAAAATGCTCCAATCATACCCACTATTATCAAAAATGCAGAGAAATGGGCATATAGAAAATCAGGGGTAAAAGTACAGTTGCTATGTATAGCAATTTGGTGATAAGTAGTAAAGCCTTAAAGACATGCAAAGTGATCAGCAATTTCTCTTAGAGGAGTTAATATGTTGATATATTTAATTTACATGATTATATGAAATTACGAGTGGTTCTAAAACCTCAAACACAGTGTTATACACTTGCAATAATTTTTAGTAGTAAAGAAGAGAGAGAAAACTCCTAGATTCCAAACAGCATTTTACCGGTTAAACATATTATACAATGGAAAGCTACTCAGCCATTAGAATAATAATGTTAAATATATACTTACTGGTGTTAATACGTTTGTGATAAGTGAAAAAAGCAAGTTATAAAACAGTATTACAGTGTGATCAAAATGTAAAAAATATTGTGTATATACATACATGTTCCCTATAAAAATATCATTGATAGCTATCTTTCACTGGTGGAATTACTGACAACAGTTAGGTTGTTAATTTTACTTTTATGCAAAATAAGGATGTTGTATAAAATGTCCAGATTGTTTTTAAAGTTAAAGCAACTAAAATATTTTGGAACACTAAACAGTATAATAAATGCACATCATATTGCTTTCAGTTTCAAAGAACTTATCATCTATTGATATTATTAAAAGGCACAAGACCTTTGAAAGAAAAATGATTTTTTAAAATAATAAATGTTTAAAACAGCTCATTTCAAACTTTATTAGAGGGTCCAGCTATTAATTTGTAAACTACATTTATTTGTTCATTTTGTCCTGGACACAGAATTGTCAACTGACCAATATTATAGATATTTCAGGCACAGTTACCTAAAAAAATAAATAAATAATAAAAACCTTCTTACAGATATGACAAATGATGTCTCCCCAAACTACGGTTTCAAGACAAACCATTAAGCAGAACCTATAATCCCGTAAAACTGCCCATGGATGAGGTCAGGACAGAAAGAAGGTACTGACATCATAATTCTCCAGGTATTTGGCTCTTTCTTCAGGGCTCATTGAGACAGACTCCTCCAGGAATTTTTTCAATGTTGATCCAGATTCTGAGAATGTCAAAAAATGATTTAAAATTTACACTTAATTACAGAAAACAAACTAACAATAAAAGTGGCACATTATCTTTTTAGGTTGAAATATTTTAACTGGTAAGAATCTAAAACTCTTGAGATAAATAATTAAGTCAAATGTTCTTTGCTAAGCATCTTCATCAACAATATGAAAAAAATGAAAAGGATTAATATCTCCAGAATACACAGTCCATTAATCACTACTTCATAGTTTGAGAGAATGAGAGCACCCCCTACTGTTCAATGAAGCTAACACATTTGAAGAGAAAAGCTGGAACAGAAAATGATTTACCAAAGTGCATTTTGTCTTTGTTATTCGCAATGGCATGGATTAGTCCAATCGTTCCACAGGCATTGCTGATAGTTTGCTTCATAAAATATACTGATGATGTAACATCTTGTCCTTGAGACTTTATTTTTTCCTCCTCTTCTGTTCTGAACACTTCATACTATTAGGGAAAAAAGTCAATAGTCCATATGCAAAAACCACATATTAAAAAAGACACTCATGTTTGTAAAAGAAAGGGTATGAACCAGTGAGATTTAGATTAACGTAAGAAAAGATTTAAAGTAAGATGGGGACATTATAATCTACCAGGCTGACAGAAGACTGTAAAGAGTAACTGTCGGTAAAGGTATGAGAAGAAGGACATTCTTGAATTACTTATTTTAGTCATTGCTTACTTTTGAAAGACAAGGGTCTCACTGTTTCTCAGCCTGGTTTGGAACTCCTGAACTCAAATAATTCTCCTGCCTCGACCTTTCAAGTAGCATGGATTGCAGGCATATTCCATTGCACTCAGCTTCACACACCACTGTTAAAAGTAGTCATTGACACAACTACACTAGGCGAGATACAGTAATCTGTGTTAGCACTTTTGAAGTTTGTAACTCCTAACAAACTATCCTTATAATGGCTTTGTCAAAAATATAATCTTTATATGTACATGCAGGGATGGGAGTATAATTCCACAGTAGTGTTGGCCTAGCATGTATGAAGCCATAGGTTCAATCTCTAGCAACACACACACACAAACACACATACACTGAATACAACAAAAAATAAGTTCAGTATATCTATATATTTTTATGTTACAAACTGAGTGAGGAGAAAGATGAGTGTTTCTGTTAACTGAGCTTCTACAATTTTGAGAGTCTAGAGAATAAAAGTAAGCCAATGACAGACCACAGCTAAATCTGCCCACTCCTGTTAAATAAAATGTTATTAATATACCGATGCAGCTGTTTGTCTTGGTTAAAAAGTTGAATAGTGCTTTGATGCCTGTAGTAAAACCAATTTTTTTGTTTTTACCATTTGATCCTTTCCTAAAAACCTTTTACCTTCTGATCCTCATAATGGAGACTACAAATGACATCTATAGAAAACCCAGAGTTTAAAAGGTGCGTCTAGGGCCTGGAGAGATGGCTCAGGAGTTAGGAGCGCTTCGAGGTGCACAAGGCGGCTCACAGTGGCTCACAGTGGCCGGAGCTCCAGATGCAGAGGTCTGAAGGCCTTCTTCCTTGGCCACTGCACACACATGCATATAGGCAAAGCACACATATTATACAGAAAAAACAAAAATAATCTAAAAATAATAAATAAGTACTTCTAAGAACAAACCTATGCTTGAAAGTAATTCTATGAATTTTAAGCAATTATTTCAGAATGTGCCAATATTGATTCATTCATTTTAAAAATGACTGATAAGAAAAGTTCAGTACATCAAGGTCTCAACATTAAAATGTTGCTGTAGTTCTACCATTTAGTTTTGTTGTTTAGCGTTAATGCTGAAAAAGCAAAACGGACCTGATAACTTCTGAAGAGTCAATGTTCACGCAGGAGAAGCCTAAAGTGATACAAGGTATAAGAACAAACAAACAACTACCAAGCAAAGGGGACAGCAATGACCAATTGCAAAAACAGAGATATCACAGAGAAACAACATTACTGACTTTATATAAGGAAATAAAATGCCCAAGACAGTTCTATTGGTGTTAGTATACTTAAGTATTTTAAGTACTTAACTCCATATTAAATTTCTAAATTAAGAGTCACAAGACTAAACATACTATGTACCAGACAAGCTCTACGTATCTGTAATAATCACTTTTGAGCTGAAGCTGGATCTACCAAATTAAAAGATACCAAAAAGTGAAACGTACCACTTATATAGTGTACATGTGTTAACGTAAATAACTTTTACAAATATAAATACTTTAAAATTGTGTGTGGAACAGGTTGGTGTTTGCTGGCTGGTTATTTGGTTTTTGTTTTCAGTTTTCTGCTTTCTTTTTGTGGTGTGGGCAAATAAAATTGTATCCTTGCTAGCAATAAATCATTGCTTTTGATTAGGATTATATTCTTTTAAAATGCTGATGACTCACTAAAGGAAGAAGATAACATACCTAATTTATTTATCTATATATAATTGTATATATATATATCACGATCTAATTTATTTTTTGCCAAAAAATGCAGATCTTGAAAATCAGTAGTTTTAGAAATTTCCAACTCTAAACAACAGCTAATCTGGACATAATGTGGATTATGTCAGTGTGTCTTGAGCTCATACTGTGTCAGCAACGAAAGGCCAGCTCTGTCAGGAACGCGGACACACGCCTATAACGGCAGCATTTGAGTCATGCATGGGAACCCTGTCTCAGGGCATCAAAAGGCCAAGTCAGGATTACAAAATAGAGGCCAACCTGGGACTACATACTGGGGACCTATTTGGAAACAACAACAAAAAGCCTAACATACAAACTTTTAAAAGTGCAAGCTGTAAACAAGTGACTTCTCTTTCTCTGTTATTTTAACAGCTCGTGACTTTTAGAGTCTGAAGACGGGTCCCTATTGGCTTATTTAGTCATGTAAAAAGGTGAAAATAACACTGGGCTAAGCCAGTAAATCTCAATATTTTTGTCTTAACGTTCCTACAAATTTCGTATTAAGCAAAGCCTCATCCCTAAATTTGTTCGCTCTACTACTAGATAATTTAAGAGACTCCTAGGAGGCCAGGTGTATAGTACATACCTTTATCCCACCACTCTGGAGGCAGAGGCAGGGGGTCTCTGTGAGTTTAAGGCTAGTCTGGCCTACACATTGAAAAGTGGGCCAGGGCTACCCCCTGAGACTCCGTTTCAGGAAGGAAGGAAACAAAAGAAAGAAGAAGAATTCCTAACTAAATTTCTATGATTGTTACAAAATGGGGGGAACAGTTTACTAAATAATTTGTTTTGTAGAAAAGTGCCAATGTTGTTTATTCTCTAGGGCAGCTAATTGATTCGTGGCACTAAGCGGTGACTTGGGAATTCCCAACACTCAGCAGCTGCTTTCGGTGACCTAGGCGGCCATGGGCCTCAGAGTCGCTCCTGTCAGATCATTCACATCTCATCCTCCCACACTGCCACAGCACTTCTCCGTTTTCACAAGGGTTGAGTTCACCCTACTGTTCGAAGTTTAAAAATAAAGTCAGAGGATAAGGCTACAAGATGTTTTAAAATGCACTTAACGTTCCAACACCGCTGAAATGCAGACCTGGATTTCAAAACAGACCTAAGATTAGCTACAATACCCAGTGCATTCTGTCAATTAAACTGTATCTAAGTTTAGCAATGTTCCCCAAATCAAGTCTGTATTGGAAATAATAGGATCCATTCTATCAGTTTCCCCTACTTCCTTAAAATAAACAAAGAAGGCCTGTTCATATAATTGAAATAGCTTATATGCCTTATAAGTTGAAAACCTCATTATTCTTTATTCATGTTTTATAACGAATGTTTAAGGTGGTTTTACTTAAAATTTCAAGTAATAGTCATGATAATATGATTAAATGTTACATGAAAACAAAGCTGAGGCAAGCTAACCATATCTTTTAAGAGAAGACCGCTGAAGGTAAAAGACCAACAGAGAGCTTTACTGTCAATCTATAATCTAAATATCTTTTATTTTAGTAAGACATTAAGATTTCCTTACTTTTTAGTTTGCTGATTAAATGCAACAAAGGCATTATTTATTTTAAAAGAGTATTCTTTTATTCAACATCAAAGATCTGCATTTATCATAAACCGCATACCTTGCTTTCTAATTACCTTTTCTGTAATGGGGAAGAGGAGTAACACTGCGCACACTGGTCTTGGTACCATGCTAAGAAGTTCAGGATCCATCCCGTACACATCAACAAACTGCCAGTTAGGATGCAGGCCTAACTGTTTGAGAAACTAGTAAAAGAAAAAGCAGTAAAATGTTAACTGGTAAGGGAAAACCCAGAAAAATGACCAACAATGTGTTTACCATAAACCTAGTACATGAAAAGGAATGTGATCAAATATTACGAATGTTCAGTAAGAATGCAGAAAGCAACACTATCAAGGTATAGAATGCACCCATAAGTACATATAAACCTTATATGACAATATACCATAGCCCAAGAGGCGAAAAAACACAGCAAAGCGAAACTACAAGGAATAGGGTAGGAAGAGAACAACTTATATCACATTAACAAACAGGTAAAACTCATAACACACGAAACAAAATCTGTTTTCAAAATCTATAATTTTGGTAGTGAATATTAGCCAGGACTTCACCAAATACAAGTCACCTTACAAACTTATTTCCAGCCTTTACTGCATCAATTAAATAATGATTTATTATTTTAGTACATTAGCAATTTATCCTGATATCCAAAATAACATCTGGAGTTTAAAGACAAGGTAGCTAAGCATTTTGTCAATAAGCAAAAAAGTAACACATGCAGGCAAAAACTTAGTAGACAGACAGACAGGCAGGCAGACAGATAAGGATCTCTGTTGGGAAAAGAACACAACATGTATTGCAGTCACTTTTCCACCAGGCTGCATGGCCTGGGACTACAGAAAGCAAGGCCCCTCACTGTCCCCCCTTCACCGTATTACTTATTCATCGTTTCAGGGTTTAGTAAAGTTCACAAGCATATCTGAAAATATTTCCCTTTCCCTTCTTCTCTTCCTCCAAATTTACTGTTCTAGACCAGTCAATACTCAATTCTACCTAGAAACCAAAATAGGATTTTTTTTTTAAAGCTCAGTGTTACAGAAAGGAACTCTTATCTTTTTCCTATTGCTAAGGACTACACCTGGCCAGACCACAGGCACTCAAATTATATTGCTTGTACTAACATGAGTATACTTCGATAACCTGGTCATCTCTTTGTCCGTGTTACTTAAGCTTGTTTATGATGGACATTCAATGTATACTCCTTTTTTCTGCCAGTTAAAGACTGGGACATTTAGCTCCTTATCTACAATCTGATGCTCATTAAATCAATTCTGCATATTACCATGATAGAACTGACATTTCAGAGGCAGGTAAGCATAGAAAGTTTAGCGAACCTGGGACTCTACTTGGTATGGGTGGGCTATTCACACAGCCCTCTTCTGATAATAAACTTGGCAGTCTGAGACCCTTACCTACATGGACTATGCACAAACCCCTTTATCTGAACAACACATCCTGCAACCTGTTAGCACACACAGCCAATTCCAAAGAAAAGGCCAGGCCAGTCTGAACTGGTTTGGGGTACATGTGCAGTAAAGCAAACTGTGTACTTAAAGTGAACTTTTCTGAAGAATCCTCTATTTACTATATGTCCATGCACAATTGGGCATGGATTTAATTAAAATCAGATGTATTATGGGAAGAGATATGTATAGTACAAAAATAATCATGTAACTTAATATCTGTCAATCAAAATAGAGAACCATCCATACTACAGCCCTAGTAACCAAACTTTGCCTTCTCTTGAACTTATAAAAGGAAATCACAAACAACTAGGGTCATTGAAGGGCTTCAATCATATGGCTCGCTGTCACCCTCAACAGTGTACCTGACCTATTCCAACATTTCACTTCAAATAAAAATATTCCTGCTACTTTGCAAATCCCTGTGCACTTATTCAGTGCTTTGAATAAGATGCCAAGAATTTAGAAACACCAGGCTGTACCCCAACTGGTAATATTTCCAACTGTAAGCCCTGATTAGAGGACTTATATTTGTTAATTTTGATACTCATAAAACCATACTGTTATAAACTTACACAGAATAGCACATATGACCCAGTAATTCCATGTGTGTACAACAAAACAGAGAAATGTCGTAGCAATGAAGCAACCTGGACAAAACTGCTAAGAGAACTCAGTATACTTTTTGTCAGCAAAGCTAATGAAAATAAGCACCAAGAAGACTCAAGATCTAAAGGCAGCAACTGTAATTAGACTGAATAAGACCAAGCTAAGAACACAATGATTAAATTCACTGTATTATAGTAAGTCAAAAAATTATTAAACCTTAACAAGAATCACAATTTACCTTAACTCTTTAATCCTATCACTAAATGATATACCATAAAAATTCAATTAATATATGTTAAGTATATTCATTATATTCTCTGGCTCCAGGTTCCCTTGAGCCACTCATTGGCAGCCATCACATAATACAAGGAGTAAATAGTTAAAGAGTAGGTACAGCTGGGCCTGGTGGCAGATGCCATTAATCCCAGCACTTCAAAAGCAGAGACAGGAGGATGGCTCTGAGTTCAGGCCTAGCTGTTCTATGTAGTGAGTTCCAGGACAGCATGGATAAACAGTGAGACCTGTCTCAAACAACACAAAAAAGTAATCACAAAAATGCCCTGTTTCTATACAAAATGAACACCAATGCTGATTTAAAAATACATGAAAAAACTTAAAGATATATTTTGTAATAGGTCAATTACGATTTGTTCACTAGTGTAAACCCAGCCTTTTAGTTTTATTGTCTTGTTTTTTTTAATGCGTTATTTCACTCTGGTCAAGTTTAGTAGGTAAGTTAAAAAATTCTATAGATCTAGAACATAGTTTTTACTTAAATTTGCAAACCTAAGAGGAAACTCAAAATAACAGTCTTAAAAACTAAACTCGGGACAGTGGGGAGCTCAGGTGGTAAAGCGCTTCCCATGTAGTTTGAGACCCTGAGTTCAATCCTCCAGAATCCATGTAAAAAGATGGGCTTGGTGGCACACCCTTATAATGCCATAAAGTCCAATCACAAAATCGCTATCAGATAAAGCATAATGAAATCCAGGCCGAGTGGCACCCAAGTATGATCCCAGTACTCAGGAGGCTGAGGAGGAAGATCAACAGGGCAAGGCCAGCTTTCTCCGGTCTTTTCCCAGGCCCGACCTGGGGGCAGTGGGGTTAGGGACTGACCCAGCATGCAGGATCCACCCAAGTGACAACAGAGCTGTCTCTGGTACAAAGATCTACTCAGGACAGCCTTTGCTCCTACGGAACTATGACATAATTACACTGTCCAGCAACTGCTTCATATCCCTGCCAGTGAGAGTACACTAGTAGTAACTGCTATGCATGGAACCAGGGAAATAAGTTAAATAAGAAACTGTATCTTAGAAACAAGCAAAATGAATTTTAACAGACCGAATAAAACTAAGACAAGACTAAATTTCCTTAAACATCAGAATAGGGAATCACTGAAAATATTTTATGTAGAAGTTAAAAGAGACAGTTACTTCACTGCATGCTCGATATGGACTAGGTACAATAATCAAAAGGAGCCACAGTGCGGGTTTCCTCAAAAGAAGGATCACTCAGGACAATATACTAGCAACCCAGTGTACCACACAAAGATGATGTATCATAAATTATGGGAAGAGCCCTGAACAGCAAGGGGAGGATCCCAAAGACAGAGTCCATGATTTAGAGACACATCAAAGTAAAAGACACAGTGTGGTGTTCCAACCATGATAACCCCACAAGCTCACATGTCTGAACAGCTGGTCCAAGTTGGTGGTGCTGTTTGGGGAGGTTTTGGAGGTACAGTCTCACTCCAGGAAATATGCCACTGGAAGCAGGCTGTGCATGTTTACAGTCTCACCTACTTCTTGTTGGTACTCTGCTCTGTGCTTGTGGTTCAAGGTGTGAGCTGTCAGCTTGCTGTTCTAGCCGTCATGCCTGGCATTTGAGGCTAACGCTTCCACACTGTCACAGTCTCTTATCCACCTGAAACCATGAGCCTTTCGTCTTTAAATCGGCTTGGTCAGGCTGTCTTCGCACAGCAGCGGAAAGGCAGCGAATACACATGGGCATGTTCAGGTAAGGCTGCAATCACTGACCTGTAGGCTCTCTGGTCTTCTAAGGGCCAGAGAGAGCTTTAGTAACACCAAGAGAGAGCAATTAGATTTGCTTTACATGCTTTAAATGGAAGCAGTTGAAGTGAAAAGAATACAAAATTTGTTCCAGTAAAAAGAAATATCACGTTACCAATTAAATATTACTCTCATTGCTTTAATTAAAAAAAAATTAAAGCACCTTAGAAGACCGAATTTTGTTCACTGAAATAGTCAGGGAGAGCTGGGTGGATCTCTGAGTTCAAGGCCACCCTGACAAATAACAAGCTCCAGGACAGTTAGGACTACACAGAGAGAGACCCCATCCCCACCCCAAAAAAAAACCAAAGAGAAAAGAAATTTGAAGAATTAACTGTATCTGGTGGCCGGTGCTTACAATCATAGATGAAACAAGAGTTCAAAGCCAGCCTCAGCTATATCCCAAAACCCCACATAAAAAGAAAAACAGGAAGGAGGAAAGAGTAGGGTGGAGGAAGAAAAGGAAAGTAAAACAGGAAGAGAAACGGAAGGGAAGGCAGGGAAAGCAAAGGGAGACTTGAAGGGTAAACTTTAGCATGTCACCAAAGAAAAACTGGTATGTCTTGAAACTGAACTGTAGATGACAAACAACAACAACAACAACAAACAAACAAAACCCTGCCATAATATAACTCAAGTAAAAGATTCAGGCAAAGGATAAGCGAAGACTCTGAAGCAGGAAGAGTCAGTGCTGCCGGGGCAGTGATGGGCAGTACCTCCTCATCTGGCCTCACTGAGAAGCGTGCACTGTCTTCTGACATCAGGTAGTGACAGACATTAGTGTCTGAAGCACAAAATTACAACATGCTGCGTGCATTTTTCTAGGCACAAAAAGCAGGAACAACAGCACACAAAGAGCAGATCTTAGGGAAGGACAATAAGAAGTGCTAGGTACAAGTCCACAGCCGCTAACAAAGTCAAGGATGGTGGCTTGCACTGTGAAGACAATCTACATGACTAGAAAGATTACAGGTCAGACAGACATGGTCTCAGACACATGCACAGTAGAGCAGAGAGACTAACTCAGAGAATCAAAGCCGTGCACGAAAGCATCTCCAAGATGACACAGTAAGTAAGGCAGAGGAGCCCTAGCATTGGCTTGAGCAAAGGATAGATAGCCTTTGCAAGACCGGAAGAAAGTGGTTCAGAGAACTGTGAGGACGGAAAGTCACCTTTCTTTTTCAGCTATATTAAGTTGGAGGTATTTTAAGCATCCAGGTGGAACTATCAAAGCAGTTATATACACAGGGTGTCACTATGGTGGAGAAGGAAGAGCTTAGAGGGGCGCTAGGGTCATCTGCGTGATGGCAAGCAGTAGAAAAGCAGCATAACAGGAAGCATCATTAGGCAACTGCTCATGGAAAAGAGTACTAATCTAGAAGGAGCAGTATTCGCTACTCTTCTTGATGCTGTAATCAAACGTGACAGAAACGACTTAAAGAAGGAAGGGCTTATTTTTGACTCACAGTCTGAGGCTACAGTCCATCATGGCGGGGAAAACATGGCTGCAGGGGCATGAAGCAGCTGCTCACGCTGGGTACGGGCAGGAAGCAGAATGCAGGCTATCAGTTCCTCTTTTTTTCTAAACTTTAAAATATTTATTGTGTATGTACACATGCACGCCACAGCAACCTCCGGAGGACAGTTTGTGAAAGTTGGTGCCGTCCTATCGTGTGGGTCCTACGGAGCAGTCTCAAAGCATCAGGCTTGATGGCAAGCACATTCACCTGCTGCATCACCTCACTCACCATTTTACTTTTTATTCAGTCCTAAACTGAATGGAATGGTACCCACACTTTAGGCGGGTCTCCCCACCAAAATAAACCTAATCTAGAAAATCCCTCATCACAGATATACCCGCCAGGTTGACAATCAATGTTAACCTCACAGGGGCAGTCCTGAGGATCTTCACAGAAGGTAGAAGGGAGATGACCTAAGAAGTAACTGGGAATTAGAAACATCAGAATTAGCAGAAAAGTAAGAATAAAAAAGCATTATGTTTCAAGAAGGCTGCAGCAGGCTGCTCTTCTAACGCCACTGAAAGGCCAAGAGATCTAATGACAGAAGAGTGGCCGCAGGTGTCAGGGAAGTGATCCCTACTAAACTGATAAAAGTTGTTACTAGGAAATGGGGGAAGGGAAGTGAGTTAAGAATAAAGACAACACAGAGGGCCTCTGAAAGGCTCTGCCCTGTAGACTATCAAAGCAGATAGACACAGGGGTCTTTCCTGAGACTTGATACTCCAACCAAGGACCATGCATGGAGATAACCTAGAGCCCCTGCACAGATGTAGCCCGTGGGAGCTCAGTGTCCAAGTAGGTTCTATAGTAATGGGAACAGGGACAGTCTCTGACATGAACTCAGTGGCTGGCTCTTTGATCACCTCACTCTGAGGGGGAGCAGCCTTACCAGGCCACAGAGGAAGACAATGCAGCCAGTGATGAGACCTGATAGACTAGGATCAGAAGGAAGGAAAAGAAGACCTCCCCTATCAGTGGACTTGGGGAGGGACATGCTTGCAGAATGAGGAGGAAGGGAGGGATTGGGACGGGAGGAGGGAGGGAACTACAGGGGGGATACAAAGTGAATAAAGTGTAATTATAAAGAATTTAAAGAAAAAAAGAAAAAAGAATAAAGACAAAGAGGAAGGGGATGAGGGGTAGCAGCAGTAGTGACAGACGATTGTTTGGTGAGAGTTTACAAAGCAGGGAAACACAAATGTGGCAGAAGCTGCAAGAGACAGGGAATCAAGGTCTGTGTTTTTGTTTGTTTGTTTGTTTGTTTGTTTCCAAAAGTAGAATCCTGTACAAGAGAATTACTACATTGTGTTTGGTAATAATCAGCATATGGCCTCCAACTTTAGGCACTTACATTAAACAGTAAAACTATGTCAAGGTACGCATGTTTCCTTTAGATATGAAACAAGAAAATATTACTTTCTCAATAACATCACAACTAGGAATAATTCTAGGGAGGTTCCCTATTTAAAAACTTATAATTTTTCCAAGTTACAACTCAATCCCCCCTTTCCATATATGGAGTAAGGTGGCATATATATTATACAATTATATGTTATATGTAACATAACATGTATGTGTCATATATAATTTTATCATATATAATACATCATAATCATATATACAACACAGACCATCATGTATAATAGTCACATGTAATATAACATCTCATGAGTATATATTATATAATATATATTAGATCAATGGATGGATAATTGGAGATGGATGAACGGATGGATAAATGGATGGATGGGTGGGTGGGTAGATGGATAGATAGACGGATGGATAGACAGATAGACAGACAGACAGGACCATACTCAAATCACAAAAAAAATTTACATGACAAGTCTAGTATACTCACAGGTGATATGGTTACCCAGATCATCAACTATACTTCTTTTTAAAAGTTTTAATTTTTAACGTTCAGTTATTTGCAGCTTTCCATCAGCTATTTTTACCCATTTAAATATATATATGTAAATACAGTAGAGCTTAAATTCTTTTTTTAGATGATTTTATTTTAAGTCCAATCTGTAGCATGATGAAACATCTTTAAAGTGACTGACACTGTTTACCAGACACATATGATACCTATGACACATGGCTACTAGATGATGCCTAGCAGTCAACACTAACCTTCAGGCTGCAGAATATTCTTATATAGCACCAGGCTTCATCACAGTGTAAAACACTACTTGCTCAAACTAAGAGTTAACAAGATCTGTAACTGCCAGATGGTGACACAGTAAAATCAAGATCAGGCTCTTCTTGTGATCCCATTAGGAGAAAGAAAGAAGAAAAACCAAGGGTGGGCTAGGTTTGGGGCCTGTAACATACATGATGCAGGCTAAGGCATTCAAGGCCTGCTGCAATAATTCTCCAAATCCCAAGTCAGTTAATCAAATGTCTACTCATTTTCCATCCTCAGTCTTGTACAGAACATGGACACTAAAGAAATACAAAAATTCTGGTTAAAGTTAACTATTTCTAAGATGCTTGCCAATTTCTCTATATAAAAAACACATTATTAACAACAACAAATAAAAATTGAGAGTCAGTCTCACTCTGTAGAGCAGGTTGTCAGGGCCCAGTCTCCCCGGTGCTAGAACTGAGTGTGTGGCACCATATACGGCTAGGGGAAAACAAAGTTAACCAAGCCAGGACACAGCACAGCAGAGACAGCACACAGTTGTCTCTGTCTATGTCCTTCACAAAGGCCTCTTGTCACTATCTAGCCTACTTGGTTCTGACCTCAGCACCTGATCCAGTTTTTCATTGCTCTTATAACAATGGCTAATGATTTGTTTGCCTGGTTTTACTTTCTGCCTTCTCACTGGATTGAAAAACAAGAACAGTTTAATCACCAAAGTATAGCTAGCTCCTGTCCAGCAGTTGGCAATGCAAAAGGTGACCTCAAAAAAGTATTTAATTAATGTAAGTAAACGCATTTTCTAATGTATCAAAGTTATCCAGGAATGAGGTCCTGTATCAGCGGAATCACAGACTTTACAAATGTCCATATATAAACTTTGTTTCCTTAAAACAATAAACAGTTATCATTTTAAAGTTTATTTTAATCATTTGATAAGACTAATTACACAGATTGGTTTTGAATGGTAAATCAGTGTGTCAATATAAATAATTGCTCTTGGTTATGTTCTTATGCTTTTAAAACACATCTATTGCTGAAGGCTTTTATTGCCATATTCGCAAGATGTACAGGCCCACGGTTTTCCTTCTTATGGTTTACCTAGTTTGTACACCAGTGTAAAACTGGCCATATCTCTGTTTATCTTTATGTAGAATTACTATTACCTCTCTCCATGATCATCTCAAGAGATGCTTTTTAAAAATCACTTGGGGAAGCTGAACATTAATTCATAATAAAAATGTTTACAAATTAGGAAAAAGTAGAAAGTTCTTTAGCCCAAGAAAAAAACCTCTACAAAATACCTATAACCGTAACACTTTAGAATGAAAGTGTAAATGCTTCCCCAACTAAGATCAGAAATAAGACACCTCAAATTCATATTTAAGACATTACAAAGTATGGGGCTAGAGATATGGCTCAGCGGTTAAGAGCACTGGCTGTTCTTCCAGAGGACCCAGGTTCAACTCCTAGGACCCCCGAGGCAGCTCACAACTGTCTGTAACTCCAGTTCCAATGGATCTGACACCCCACACAGACATACATGCAGGCTAAACACCAATGCGCATAAAATAACAGCTAAATCATTTTTAAAAGATATTACCAAATGCAATATGACAAGAAAAGAAAATAAAGGTATTTAGAATAGGAATAAGCATCTGACTGCAAAGAGCACAACTGTCTGTATTGTAAATCCTTGAAGAACATTCAAAAAAGGGAGAGGCACACCACAAAAAATATTTGAATTTAGCAAGGAAAGGACGCGGGCATTTTTTTAAAATTATATTTCTATACATAGCAAAGAACTCAAAAATAAAATTTTAAAGCAGTACTATTTAAAAGAACACCCTAAATCATCAAATTTGTAGGTATGTAACAAAATATTCCAAGAGCTATGTCCTTAAACTATCAAACACTGATGAAAGAAATCAAAGGCCTAATTAAATGGATGGGATATACCTCTTTCACAGATTGCAAGATCCAATGTAATAAAGATACATTCCTCAAAATACATCTATCCACTTGACACATTCACCATCAACTTTTTGTAGAAATGGACGAGGATTTTAAAATTTATCTGGGGGAAAGTAATTAGAAAGCTTAGACCATTTTGAAAAGGTACAATGTAGGATTCATATTTGAGAACTTATAAAGCTACAATAATTAGGATGATAAAATGGAACAAAAGCTATTTACATATATGGTAAGTTGCTATCGGTAAGTATGTAAAAATAACTGGATTGCAGCTGAAATAAACACGTCTTTCTATGCACAGAAGATGCAAATTGTGATTTCTTCAAAGAGTTTTACTCTCGACAACGAAAGTGTGTTAGGAAAAGAGATGAGCAAATTTCAAAGGGGTGAGAAAAAAAGAAAGTTGTCCTTCTCAGGAGAAGGTGCTGTGATCTAACCAGCAAGGGTTTTAAACTTTGCACAGTTCACCTTACTAAGAAGATAAGAGTTGAGATAGTAACAAAAATACATAACAAACCCAAATACATACAGGGAGCCAGGCTAGTGAGTAAAGGCTCTTGCCATCATCAAATATGAGGACCTACCCGAAGGAAGCAAGAACTGAGTCTAGAAAGTTGTCATCTGATCTCCACAAACACGCCTCCCATCCACACACAAAATACATGTAATAAAACGTTTCAAAAGACAAAGAATGCCACCTCTAACATAGAGCCTGTGTACAATTTGCTGAAAAGCTTTGAAAATCAAAAACCATTTATAAACACAATAGCTGGAGGTGGGAAACAGGTCTTAGACAGCATCTCGGTCAAGGTTGGGCTGGAACTCAAAATCCTACCTTCAGCCTCCCGAATGCTGATATTCCGGGCATTTTTAAAAGTAGATGGTAAATCTTTATCTTTTGGTGACCGGAAGGAAGAAGGAAGAAAAGAAAGAAAACTATATAACAAACTAAGAGCACGGTCAAAGGTGAATTAAATGTCCAAAGCAGAAAAAAAAAATAGGTTAAGACAATACATACCAGTGCATATTTAAATATATATATATGATATATATGTAAGCCTTTTTTCCTATTTCGACAGCTGAAAGATATCCCCACTTGCCATCCCCACTCCCGATCCTCAATGTTAAAAAAAAGAAACTTTCTTTTAAAGAGTATCAGGTGGCCAAGAATGACACGATAACCATTAAACCGGGCTTTGTGTGGTACAAAAGGCAAACACAAGG
>CM053745.1:45310690-45341860 GCA_028658305.1 Pachyuromys duprasi | reverse complement strand
TATTTAAATATATATATATGATATATATGTAAGCCTTTTTTCCTATTTCGACAGCTGAAAGATATCCCCACTTGCCATCCCCACTCCCGATCCTCAATGTTAAAAAAAAGAAACTTTCTTTTAAAGAGTATCAGGTGGCCAAGAATGACACGATAACCATTAAACCGGGCTTTGTGTGGTACAAAAGGCAAACACAAGGTCCACTTTTTAAGGACAGGAAGAGAAAGGGGGCGTGGCAGGGAAGACAAGCTCCTTGATGGGGCAAGAGTAGATTACTGCAAGGTGTTTTCATTGTGCGGGAAGTGGATGGAATTACCAAAACTGGGTGGGCAAGTTTACAAAGCCGGGAGTCGGGGGGTGTCGGCAAATTCAGTCACCTAGAAGGGGCAGGGGCAGGGGTCACGACGGAACCCACAGCAGCAAGGAGACAAACGAAGTGTGTGCGTGTGTGTGTGTGGGGGGAGGGGGACAGGATCGGGGACGGCAGGTGAGAGGCAGCCAAACCTCAGACCCCGAGGCCCCGGGCAGCGCCGGCGACCCGGGGTCCGGCGGAGGGACGGAGGAAGCCGCAGCCGCAGCTCCGACAGCCAGGTGGTGGCCCGAGAGGGGCGGAGCCGCCCGCAGCCGCAGGCCGGGGCCTCCGCGAGGAGACCCCCGGGTCCTTGGGGGGATGCAGAGGCTGAAGGCCAGCAGGGAGGGGACGGCTGGCGGGGAAGGCAGAAAGGGCTCCGGGGTCCGGGGCGACGAGCACCGCACTCACCTGGTTGGTGACCTGAAACGAGACAGAAGAGGGTTTAGAGACGCGCGCGCGCGGGCGGGCGCCGGCCTCCCGGCTCGCTCGGCCCCCGGCTCGCTCGGCCCCCGGCCGCGCTCACCTCGGGGTTGGCCTCCAGCGGCAGCCAGCGCTGACCCTCCATGACTGCTCGGCCGGCCGCGCTCCAGCTCTGACAGCCGCCGCCGCCGCCGCCGCCGCTTCCGCCCCCGCGCGCTCCGACCCGCACCATCCAAACGCCGCCCCGCGGGGGGGAGACCAACAAACGGAGCGCGCGGCTCCCGCGGCGCTGAGCCTCGCCCCGCGGCAGCGAAGCCAAGAAGAGAGCGTCTACACGGTCAGGCACAGTAACCGTGATAAACCCGAGCCCCGTCCTCTTTCACGAGGAAAACAAAGCCGGAATCCGACGGGGAGCTCCCCTCACACTTGGGCTCTCCCTAGTGCAGGCGGGCACCCCAGTTCTACGCACGCGCCGCACGCTGGCCTGGGCCGCGTGCTTGCAGGCTCCGTCACCTTGTTGCAATGCCAAGCAGAAGCTCTAGGGTGCGCGCCCCGGATTCCTACTCTGTGAGGGTGGGCCGGCTTTGCTAGCCAAGAGAAGGCAGCCAAGCTGGAGGTTAACTCCTTGGTCCTCGGGCTTCTTTGTGAAATGATTTGTTGGCCTTATCTGTTGTTGCACTTCCGGAGAAACAGGTCATAGGCAGATGCTCAGTTCTGCTTGAGAAACAATATGGAACCACCACGAAGATGGATCAGACATTGTACTAAGCGATGGTACAAACTGAAGGACGCGAAGCAGCGTTTTGAATGTCCCTTCTCCATCACACTAAATTCAAGGATGCCCTATGAAATGAAAGTTTTCGTTTTCTTCACATTTTCGGGGTTTAACTCAATGGCCAGCGCATAGGAGATTCTCAAAGACTAATTTGAGGAACGATGCTGGAGACGTAATCTAGCTGGAGTGGTAATCTAGCATGCTTGAGGCCCTGGGTCCAATTTCAATATCACAAAGCAGATGGGGAGGGCATGATCATGTATGTAGAAATATTATTATCAGTTATGTAGAGAAATGCAGAAGAGAAAAGTTGACACAATGAAGGTAGCATTTATTAGACTGAGGCATATGCAAATTACAAAGATATGATTACAAGGAGCAATCCTTTTGGTATGTAGGAATCAAGAGTCATGACTGCAGAATTTTGACCTGACATATTACTATTCTGTATCCGTGAGGGGGAATTCAGGGATAGACTAGTTAAGAAGTTGGGAAAATATGATTATACTGAGTTTGCCTTTCTTGGGGAATTTCCAATTCTCCCACATATGTTCTGGCTATTATTTTTATAACTCAATGACTTTTCCAATCCCTTGACTCCTTCCTATCTATCTGAAGGCTTGCTGCCATATCTGTCTGACATCGTGACTTGGTAAATCTGGCAATGTCTGGCTCATGATCGACTGGTAGTTGCAATTGCATGATCTTTTATAGTGACAACTTTGGTTTCTTTAAAAACCCAGTGATGTTGACAGTGCATTTTGTTTTAATCCCAGGTTTGGGATGTGGGACTGCTTCAGACTGTCCACAGCAGGTGACTATAATTTCACTTGTGCTCTGGAAGGGCTGTGATTTTACTAGCTGAAAATAGTTTAGATTTGGAATTCTGGGGACTTTTAAGGGGGTATAAATCCAAGAGCCCTATGAGGGCCTTCAGTATATAGAAATGCTGCTGCTGGTTCCCTGCTGCTGCTTGTGCTGGTTGCTGGATTGCTAGTTGCTGGTTGGAAGTATCCTGATGAGGAAGAGTGGACTTGCCTCAAGGAACTCGATGCCACTAATCAGCAGAAAGTAGTCTAAAGAGAGCTAAGCCATTTTCCCCTCTATCCTTTTTCTCTCCCACCTAGTGTTGGGGGATTGGAATGGATAGGGGTGCTGAAGGGAGGTAGGAAAAAGAACCCAGTAAAGTACCCAAAATTTGGCTATAAGAGGCACCCAACATGTGGCTTGGCAGAGTGGGACATCTGATTTCTAATGCCATAGATCAAATGAAAGGGAAGAGGGATGAATATTCTATTTCGGGACAGCAGCAAAAAGGTTATTGTGGCTGCTGCCACTGGGTTGTCTCCTGCTTTGTTCCCCTCCTCCTTCTTCTCCTCCTCCTCCTCTTCTTCCTATATTCTGTCTCACAAAAGGTTGGGAGAGCGCTTTGAAAATTGCAGATAGAGGTGGAAGTGCTTGGAAAACAAGTAGCACTGGAAAAAGGAGAACCAAAGGGCTCAGACCCAGTGACCGAGCAGGAGAACAGGAGTTTCCCCAAAGGAACCTCTTGTGGTGTTTTCTATGTTCTCAGTCTCTACTGGAGCTAGTTGGCATGCCAGGGGGATTGTCAGACAACTTGCTTTTCTCCAGACTCCTGAAGTTCTACACTACGCCTCTCTCTTCTCTTACTGCTTGGCTAATACCCCACACAACATCCTTATCTACCAACCATGAGAATTCCTTTCCTGGGTAGAAGAGAACCATGTCTGCCTCCTCATAAGATCCCAACAGCAAAACAAAATGCAGTCCTACCAAAGTACCTTGGGAAAACAATGAGATAACTGGGCATAGCTACAAAGCATGGAGGAGGAATTATTGGCAAGGGCATAGGTGGCCCCAAAGCATCCACACTGTAAAATTTTCAGCAAGCACTGATGATGGCAATAACGTGTCTTTTGCCTTCAAGAAGTGGTTCTAGCACCCCACAGAACTTCAGACCCCTCAAAAGCTTGCAAACATATTGAGCTTCCAATCTCTTCACTCCCAGTTTACTAGATTAACTTCCAGCATTGGTATAGATGCACCTACATGGTACAAAGAGTCTTAGTCCTCAGACTTGACTATGCATATGAATATCTGAATCTGAAGCACAGATTTTGATTAAATATAAAATGGAGCCTAAGATTTAGTATCATTGTCCCCAAGGTTTGACCGTCCCATTATCTCCATCCTTTGCCATAAGGCTTTTTTTTCCTCCTAGGGGACAAAATTCTATCCATATGCTTTATTTATTGACTCTGGGTTTTGAATTTTTTTTTCTTGCTAAGATTGATTTGTAAATTCAACATTAACACTTGCAGGAATTTTGCAGTTAGTCACAGACATGCACAGACATGCACAGACCTCCCCCACCCACTTGTACAGGTGGCACCTGTAACCCTGGCGTTTGAGAAGTCAAGGTAGGAGAATCATGGTGGGGATTACAAACTTAGGACTAGCCTGGGCTCCATAGTGAACTCCCAGTTAGTCTTGGCTGTGCAGTGAGGCATTATCAAAGAAAGAAAGAGACAGAAGAGAGAAAGAGGAAAAACTGAGAGAAAGAAGAGAGATGTGAGAAGGGGAAAATATAGGGAGACATACACCGAGGGAGCAAGAGACAGAGAGATTCATTCTCCTCTCTCCCCTCAAATCCATATAGTCCTAAAACCCATTCTTCATACTTTTTCGAACACCAACAATCTTTTGTTATGCTAAGTCACAACATACTTGCTTAAAAGAGACTTTAAGTGGCGATTAAACATAATACCTACGAGGTCTGTGATCCTCATAACTCAAGACTAATGTTAAAGAGCTATGAATGAGCTCATGCTTGTTTCTACAAAAACAACTGAGTCACAGTGCCACGTAGGTAACCGTCAGTAGAAGAACTTACATGAACAAGAACATTTTTTGAGATTTTAATTGAGAAAATGAAAACCTTTTAAGGGATTGACTATAGCTATCTGGGCGTAGTGTCATGGCCCTGCAGCCAGGGGCTAAAGCAAGAGAACTGCAGATTCGAAAGCAGCCAGAACAACATGTCAGATCCGGCCTGTCTCGGGAAAATAATTAATGAAATGCAGTAGCTCTTCAACAATTGGTCTAAGTTTAGCATAACTGCTGTAATCAGCTCAGATTCGGGTCTTAATTGTTCTAAGGGGATCAATATCTCCACTTGGCCATAGCTCATTCACAGCACACCACCTTGACTATCTATTATCTTACATTATTTTCTCAATAGGAAGTGCTATCTGCTGCCATTCTGATGCACGTATGGTACCCTATCATCTGTCTGAAAACACCTGTGTTCAAGATGAGGCAATAATTCTCAACGCCTGATCAGAGAGCATGGCTGCAGTGAAATGGCTTTGTTGCAGTAGGTCAGGCGCGTCACCTCTTTAAATCACACTTTTAAAAGAGACTCTGGGAATCTAGGAGGACAGCTAAGTGGGTACAAAGTTGAGGTGCAAACATGAGGACGAGAGCTCAAATGCCCAGCACTCATGTTAAAAAAGAAAAAGTGTGTGGGGGCCTAATGTGATAGGCCAAACGTTTATTTAATTCTAGCACTTAGGCGGAAGAGGCCAGCCTGGTCTATATTGCTAGTCTCAGGCTAGCCAGGGCTCTACAGTGAGACCTTGTCTCAAAACAAAAGAAAAGAAAAACCCTTGGTTGTAGTGATGTGTACTTGGGGCCCCAGTGCTGGAGTAGCAGTCATGAGACAATCCTTGGAAGTTTCTGGCCAGCTAATTTTGTCAGATTGGTCAGCTTCATATTCAGTGAGAGACCCTGTCTCAAGGAAAAAAAAAATCCAGTGGAGAATAATAAAGAAAGACACCAAACAAACACATTCTGGAAGTTCCTGTTAGCCAAAGGTTGACAACTGTGATGGTTAGTTTTAATTGTCAATTTGACAAAAACTTACAATCACCTGGGAGGCAGACCTCTGGCCATATCTTTTGGGTGTTATCTTAATTCCCTTAATTAAGGTAGGGAGACCCACCCACTGTGGAGGCCATCCTTCCCTTGCAGAGACTTCTGGATGAGAAACAAGTGGAGAAAGTCAGCTGAGTACTAGCATGCATACATTAATTCATTCTCTGCTGCCTGACTGGGTGCAATGGGTGCAGTGTGACCAGCTGGTTCAGTTTCCGCACTCTCCATTACTCCCCAGAATGAGGGACTGCAACCTGGAACTTCCAGCCAAAGTAAACCCTTTCTCCCCTGAGTTGCGTTCATCTGAATGCATATCAGAGCAACAGAAGCAAAACTGTGACAATTGGATCTTACTGTTTTCAGGTCAGTGGTTGAACTGGCCAGGTGAAATTTCTGTGTTTGTAACACTGTTCATTTTATTTTCTTTTTTTGCTGATTTAATATGTGGGTCGGTCAGATTTGGCTCAAAAGCTGAGAAGTTTAAGCCTTTCTTTAACCTGTAAAACCCTTATGATGTAACAAATACTAATCAAGTGTAGTCAAAGGTCCCCAAATTATATTACCCACTTATTTACACACACACACATTCGTATTCTTAAATAGAATGAACCATAATATTCAATCCACAGGAAACACTGGCGGATCCCAAAAGGCGCTCACAGAGTTTGGAATCCCTCTCGAGGCCTCTGGAATCAGAATGTCAACTGTAAATTAAAGTCTGGGCACAGTGGTGCCCACCTTTAATCCCAGCACTCAAGGGAGGCAGAAGCTGGCAGATTTCTATGTGTTTGAGGCCAGCCTGGTCTACAAAGCAAGTCCAGGGCAGCCAGGGCTACACAGAGAAACCTTACACAGACAAACAAACAGACAAAAAAATCCACCACCACCACCACCAAAAGCAGTTAATTAAGTCACACTACTGGGAGTTTGACTTGCTAGATAAGATACACTGTTCAACATACCTGGACTTCAGTTTCCTTGTGCTTAAAGTGAAGAGGACGTATGTTTTGAATATCTTGCATACACTGGAGGTTTGATCGGCATGGTGATGATGGGAACTGCTAGTGTTTCTTGACTACCTGTGTCAGGGAGGAGCTTTGCTGTGCTTCCACATATGATCCCACTAATACACTTGAATAAACACTTTGAGAGGAACAATAACAGCCCTCTCTTTACAGGCAGGAAAGCTAACGCTCAGATCTTCCAACAAGTCACCCAGCTGATTGCCAGAAAAGGCACCTGAGCTTGGGTTTCAGTGGCCCTAAAGCCCCCAGAACATCAGGAATACACCACACTGTATTGGTTGCTTACTGCTATTGTAAACAATTTTTGAAGTTTTAGTGACTTTTTCTTTTAAATTTATGTTTGTGTGTAACACAGAGGTCACCCAGAGGTCATCATCGGATATCTTCCTCCATTGCTACCCTCATGATTTTTGAAGCAGCATCTCTCACAGATTTGAGTAGGATGGCTCATAGGGCAGTGTGTGCCTGGGATCCTCTTGCCCCTGCCTCCCAGTGCTGAGATTACAGCTGTATCCTATCCTATGGTGCCTGTCTGTTTTACATAGGTGGCAGGGATCCAAACTCAGGTCATCAAGTGCGTATGTAGCAAGGACTTTGCAAATTGAGCCATCACTGCAGTCCAGAAGTTAGTGGTAAAAAGCAACAAGAATTTAATACTCTATAGTCTGAAGGTCAGAATTCTGAAGTAGATATTGCTGAACTACAAAGTGTCCAGAGGACTATATTCCTGGAATCTATGTGGGAGAATCCATTTTCTTTCCTAGCCTGGCTTCTGGAAGCTACCATCATTCTTGGCCTCTTAGCCCCTTTCCTGTCTACAAAGCCAGCAAATTAGCTGAGTCTTACATTGCTTCGCTCTGACAAACTCTGCCTGTGAGTATAACTCATCACATTCATCTTCCCCAAAGGACACCTGTCATCACCTAAGTAACATCTGGTTAGCACCTGATGTGCAGCTGTAATTCCCCTGTGTGATGTAAAGTAACTTATTCACAGAGTGTGGGATAGGAGGTAGACATCTTGGAGGATTTTGACTGCATACACTTATAGCACAGGATGACACAGTAAGATATTGTACATATGTTTAGGGGACTTCTAGTGTTTCACTAGCATCTTTTAATCTAAGTTGGGTTAAATCACCCTCATCTCTCCTACTGGTGATATCCTTCATCTCAGGTACACCAGTGACTTTCCCAATCACATAATTATACCCTTTGTAGACACAATGGGGAACACAGAACAGACACAAAGTAATGCATCTTCACCTAGTACTGGTCCAAGGAGTGGAATGTGACTCAGTATGTTAATCAGTGTCTCTTTCGGAATTGAGATTCAAGGCCAGCTTCCTTTATTCCTTTGAGCTTCCTCTTTCCCTTTGTAGTATTAGTCACACAGCTGTGACCCCAAAGACATTGGCCATGCATGTCTATATGTGATCCTCCTCCCCCAACAGCAAGACAAAGAAAATGGAGTGGAGAAACAGTCAGGAGGCCAAGCCAGGGCTGAGATCCAAGGGGCTGGGCTCTTTTGCTATGCAAGTCTCACAATGCTCTTGGCACATCAGTGTGTTCCACCCTCAGGCTCCAGAGGTCACAGCCGTGGGGTAATAATTTCTGCTATTTTGCTTAGGCTAGTTTGATTCAGATTTGTATCACTGGGAATTTAAAAAAACAACAAAAAAAATCTAAATAGAAAGAAATGTCTTTTTGTTTTCTTCATTCCACTGTAACCCTCATTACATCAAGAGTTCATGATAAACAGCACTGTGGGCTTCCTCTTAGGTGAGACTGAAGAAGTTTATTGAAGATGCTCCAAAGTGCTTTCTGATTTACATATTCTACTCAGATGTTGTTGAATTAAAATCAATTTTAAAAAGTTACTGCTGTGGTTATATAATTTTGGCAATTTTCAAAACTGCATTTTTTATATTTTAAATTCATTGTTATGTGAGTGTTTGTGCGTGTGCATTAGTGTCATGAGGGTGTGCTTGCGTGGGTGAGATGACAACTTGTGACAGTCAGTTAGTTCTCTTTTTCCACTACATGGGACCCAAGGGTCAATCTCCAGTTGACAGGCTCAGCATCAAGCTCTTTTACCAACTGAGTGGCATCTCACACCCCAAATCTGTATTTTTAGAAGTGGAAGTCTTGTGAAAATTCTATTGTCCTGTAAGATATGTTTGGAAAATAGCAGTTTGCCATGTCTCTATCATAATAAAAGAAAGTGGATTTGCAGAAAGGAGACCCACAGAAAGACTGTATTTGGGGAGTTATAGGTTCATCATAGCCATGATAATGTCCTGAGTGGGAGAGCATTAACATAGAAGTCATCATACCAGAGGCATGATGAGGCCTTGAAGGAAGGCTTTCCTTTACACTAGGACAAAAGGAATTTCTGAGTCTTATAGCTTTTCAGGAGCAGGCTGGAGTGGGGTGGGGAGGAGACAGAGCAAGTATAAGCTGCATACCACATGACCAAGCCTGGCCTGGTCTTTGTACCAGGAGTCACAAGGCAGGAAGGCAATAGATAAAGTAAACTTGTAATTCAAGGTTGTCTTCAGCTTGCACACAGCTGCATGGGGAGGGAGAGAACTTCAAGGCCAAACAGGATAATTTTTTATCAGGTCTCTGTGCCAATAGAGAGGTTGTAGGAGCATGTGGCCTGATTTCCCAAAGAGAGTGAAAGAGCAAGGTAGAAGAGGGCCTGCAGTTTAACTGCATTTCTGGATCAACAGATTTGTTATGTCTACACACACACACACACACACACACACACACACACACACACACACACACACACACGAACACACAGCTCTCATCTTAAAGGGAGTAAGAGTTTATTCTGGAATCATTTCCAGTGACCATGGCCCAAATTAACCATAGCTTAACCAAAATTCCACATTTCAATGTGAAAGCAGTTTCATGAGGTTTCCTCCCCTTTTCTTTTTTTCTTTTGTTCATTTTTTTTTCCCCACAGGCCCCTAGTCTTCCTATCTCAGGCCTGTTTTTACTCCTTGTTACTGCTGGAATGTCTTAATTTGTATCATGTTTTCTCTTGAGCCAACCTCAAAGCCCATGTCTCAGGTTCTTTTTAGACTAATGATGAAGGAAAAACAAAAAACAAAAAACTGTAGCAATGTTCATCTCAAATGTAGGATAACAGGCCCCACCATGTCCTCATAGAGGCAATCTGAAAGAGTTGGAAGGACTGAGAGATGACAAACTTACAACTAAGCCAGGCTGTCTAACCAAGGTATGTCTTCCTACTGGTCAAGGTCAATGACAGCAAACATGGTCCCTCATTTTTTATTAAGCTTCTCCAGCAATTAGTTTCACTATCATGGAAACTAAGACCCATTCTTTTGGGGCTTTTATTCTCAAAAATCTCCATTTCTCTAACTTAAGGAATCTTTGTCTCCTTCCTGCTTTGGAAAAGGAATTTTTAAAACCTCCTCTAATTTATACAGCTATAAATTAGAGACAGACAGACCTGTGAAGACAGGTCTCTGTGGCTGGAGAGGTAACTCCATGTGGAAAGGACCCTGGGGAAGGCACCCAAGGGCCTCTTGAAGTTTTTATGGTGCTGCAGAGCAACAGCTGCAAACATGACTGCAACAGCAGCAGCAACAACAAAAAGTTTGAGAGAGGCAGGTACACTGAGATAGGAGAAACTTTTCTATAGGCCAAAGATATTATACGATGGCATTCTTAGCTTTTGGACTGGTGGAAGCTAGTGGTCTGATTAAGTTAATAGGGTCCAAAAGATTTTCATCTGTTAAGTTACAGGTTATTCATTCTGACACAGAAGTGGGTGGGAAATGGTTATTTTGGAGGGCTAGAATTAGCCCCCAAGATAAGGTTATTAGTCTTTGAACCTGCAACATTCCAGTCTCTCCACAGTACTGAAATTCTAATCCACCAACTCAGTTTCTGTAGACACAGCTTCTTTTGAGGAGTTTCATTCACGGATAGAGGTACTCATATTGAATAATAATCATCAAAAATTCATAGGTCCTGTAAGGTGGTGTATGAGGCAGCCTGGTCTACATAGTGAATTCCAGGACATCCAGGGATACAAAGTGACTTAAAAAATTAAAATAAAAAGAATCCATAAATATATAATGTATAAATAAATATATAATATATAAATATAGCAAACTAACAGAAGTTAACTTTGACATATTTGTCCTTTCTCCTTTCAGAAGCATTTTTATAAAGCTCATGTGTGTGTGTTTTCTCTACTCCTTACAGCCAGGAGCTGAAGAGAGGGGAATGTGTGGTGGTACACACTTTACTCTGCACTCAAGAGGCAGAGAAAGGTAGATCTCTATAAATTAGAGACCAGCTTGGTCTACATAGTGAGTCCCAGCATGGCCAGGGTTACATAGTGAGATCCTGTGTTAAAAAAAAATGAGGAAAAGATCCTAATAATCAGAACTAATGTATTGATCCACCTGATGTGTAATACTGTTTCATCTTTTCATCCTATTTCCATGGAGTGGGGCTTGCATTTCATTCAGGGATTCTCTTCCCAAGCGAATTAGTATATTTAAGTAAGCCCGATAATACTAGCCAGAGAGTTTCCTAGACTTAGATTCCGACGACAGCATTCGGGGCACAGCTCTAGGTGTCTGTTGTATGTTCGTTAACTAGTAGAGTTCAACAGTCCTATGAGACCTGTTTTGTGGTAGGTGGAACTCTAAAGATGTTCAGCCTGCAAAGATTCTCACCTCTAGTCAACACAACTGTTATCCAAGGACTATTCAGAAAAAGTATTGTAGTTAGTCTAGATCCTTTGGGTATGCCTTGTTTAACCCTTTGAGCCTTTAGAAACAAAGAATGGAGGTAAAGGAAAGCCGAGGAGAAACTGGCCAGTTAGATTAGCAACAAGAGGGAGATGTGTTCTATTTGGCTTTGGAGTGACGGTGTTGGCACAAAGTAATGGGTTTGAACAGTCTCTAAAAATCTGAGAATCAGAAAGCCAGCAAAATCCAGAAACTGCATGAAACTGAGTTCTACCAACAACTTGAACGATTTTAAAAGCAGATTTTCCCCCAGTCCCTTGAGGGAGAACAGGGTATTTACAAGCCTTACTTGTGGAACTTTGGGGGCCAAAGAGAACTGAAGCACCCACTTGTATTCTGGTTGAAGGTGGGTTAATCATTGTTAAGAATATTCTTGGCTCATGCCTTCAATTCCTGCACTCGGGATGCAGAGGTGGGAGGATCTCTGTGAACTTGAGGCCAGCCTGGTGTACAGAGTGAGTTCTAGGACAACGAGGGCTACACAAAGAAAAACCGTCTTGAAAAACCAAAAAGAAAAAAGAAAAATGTTGGAACAAGGTATGGTGTCTGTCATCCTAGCCCACTGGTGGTTGAGATAACAGGACTGCCTGAGCGTTAGAGGCCAGCGTGGGCTGCATAGAGAGGACTAGGCCCCGTGTGAAAACAAAACAAAAACAACAAAACCCAGCCAGGAACGGGTAAGCTTGGTCCACTTGACATTCATTCCATCAGTGTTGTTTCCTGACTTAAAGCTGGAGTGTTCTTAGGATATAAGCGCTCTCGTATTGTTATGTCTGTAGTCAGCGTTAAAGCAAATGGGTACAGCGAAGCAGTAGCCTTTGGTAAATGTGGGTGTCACGTATAGCAATGTTAGTATTTTCAATTTATCTGGAAATATTTTTAAGTTTTTCTAAATAAAAGGTTGGCAGGTGACTAAAATATCAGCGTGGATATTCTCTGCAGAATGCATCTGGGGGTTAAACAGGACAGAAGACAGGATGAGAAGAAGGTGCTGCAGAAATCGGGTTGAAATTGAATAATAAAGACAGCAGAGATTTTTTTTTTTTTAAAGGCCTCCACCCTTCTAAAGTCAGGCTGGGCCGGGGAAATCCATCCCAACGGTGAGAACTCGACAGACAATGGCAGTTGAGCTCACACCACACAATCCACGCTGGGGGGTGTGGCCGCACCTCAAGCAGTTTGGGTTGGGATCTCCCGCTCCCGGGCGCAGGCACTTTGCGCTTGCGCGGAGATGATCCCACTCCTTGCCCTACAGTGGGGGAGGCGACATCGCGAACATCGTGAGTGCTCCACCGGGCTTCCTCCACATCCCTGGCCTTTCTCCCCACAGAACGTCCTCCTTCCCATTACCTCCCAAAACTGATGTTTAACTGAGACAAAACCAGAGTTACCTGAAAATCTACTTTCCTCTCGCTACCCGGCGTGAGTGGGCTGGGCCTCGGACCGGAAGCGGAAGTGCTGGCCGGTGCGAGCGCTCAACTCTGGCCATGGAGGGGTCTCAGCTCAGGGAACCGGTGTTGGACGCCGAATCGGAGGTAGGTACGGGCTGGGAGGAGGAGGGGCGGGGGCGGACGGTGGCTGCGGGACGGCTCTGCTCTAAGTCGTGTCTCTGCTTCCTTCCAGGTCACCTGCCAGGTGAGTGGCCGGCCCGCCCCGTCGCAGCTCCCGGGGCGCGGTCTCCGCCCCTCCTCGCGATCCCTCCCCGGGGCTGCTGTTCCGCACCTCAATTGAGGGGATAGCCCCTGTTGGGGATTCAGTTTAAACTGCTCTGTCCCTAGAGTGCAGCCTTAATTAGGCAACCTTTATTCCAAGGTAGGAATTCGGTGTTTTAAAACGCGAGGGTTACAAATTACCAATATTTACAAGGATAATTTCGTTTGTTTTTGTTTTTTTTTTCTTCCTTCAAACTTTTTTTGCGACAGGGTCTCACTTAGTAGCCCTGGCTAGGCAGGAACTTTTCTAGAAAGACCAGACAACCTTGAAATCTCAGAGAACCACCTGCCTCTGCTTCTAAAGTGCTAGGATTGAAGGCGTGACCCATCAAGCCCAGCCATTTCTTTAAAGAAGTTATGTTGAAGATATAACTGTCACTTTTCTAACCTTTCATATACATTAGGAATAAGATTTCGACCTTCTAAATTACTAACAACACTTTTTCAGGAGAGACAGAAAGCTGGAGTTTTAGGTCAGGAGTTAGCCAAATTCATATAAAGTATAACAAAGTGCTGAAGTTAGAGCATGCTTAGGAATGCAGAGGCTGGAGAAGTGTCTATGGACAGACTGGTACTTGTCTCCAAATGATTTTCTTCCTCCCCCTTTTTTTTTTCAAGGCAAGCTCTCACTAAACTTTTAAGGCTGGCTTTAAACTCAGCTTGTAGCCCACTGATCTCAAATTTGTGATCCTTTAGCCCCTGCATTCCAAGTAGCTGGATTTAGAACCTAGACCTGTCTGGCTTATCTTGCTTTTGCTTTGGAAGATTCCTGGGAGGTCACTATGTCACAACAATAAACCTGCATGGTTTTGCTGAACAGTCTATAAGTTAGACAAATTTTGTTGTTTTTAAGATTTATTTTTATTTTATGTGTCTGTGTAACATATATTGTGGGCTCCTGGAGATCAGAAAAGGCCTCCAATTCTCCAGAATTAGAGTTGTAGATGGGGTTACGAGCTGCCGTGTGGGTACTAGAAACTGAACCGAGGTCCTGTGGAAGAGAAATGAGTGCTTTTAACCACCAAGCCGTCTCTCCAGCCTGAGCTGAGTCTGTTATTACCATTCAATCTCCAGTTATATTGTCCATTCACTTTACATTATATGTTCTATTAAAGATGCTCTGAAACCGAAGTGTACTGGGTAGGTGTTTGCTTGTTTATTTTAGGGAACTTTCCATCCCTGACAGAGTTCCGGAAGTCAGAAGGATAAATTCAGCCTATTTTAGGGAACTTTTCCACCTTAAAGCAATACGAGCCCATCCCTGACAGAGTTCTGGAAGTCAGAAGTATAAAATCAGTTTTACAGGGCCAGGGGCTTCAGGGGGAGGTCCCTCGTTTGTTCTTTTCTGTGTTCTGAGCTGGTTTCCTCTTAGTTTGTGGCCTGTGCATTGTTCCAATCCCTGCATCCTCTTCTGACTTTTACTCTCTTGCCTTCCTTCTACAAAGACTGATTACATTGGGATCACATCCAGGAAAACACAGCCCGAGATCGTAATTTTGTTAAGTCTTTAATATCTGCTTTCTCACATGAGAAAGCCTCTGCGATTAGTACATGGATGTATCCAAGTGACGAGTGTGCTGTAATCCCTTCCCCATAAGCATTCACTCTTTGATTGGTCATATGATTATATGCACAAGGAAAGCCAAGGTAATCTATGAGACTATTAGAATTAATAATGAGTTTAAAAATAGGATTCAGTTTTGATTTTTGTTTTTTGGCATAGTTCTGACACAAAGAGCTGAAAATACAATATTAAACATGTTGCATAACTTAAAAATTAAACTATACAATATATTGCAAATAAATCCACCAGCCTAGGTGTGTGTGCCTATAATCCCAGCACCTGGGTGGCTGAAATACGAAGGTCACAATTGTGAGGCTGTCCTGGGCTTTGTAGAAAACTCTCGTCTCCAAAACCAAACAACCACAGGCTGGGGCTGGGATGGATGGAGGGTGACACAGGACATCAACACACACTTCATAATAAGCTGTTTCACACCTTTATGAGGAAAATTACAGAGCCAATGAGGTGGCTCATTGGGTAAACGTGCTTGCTGCCAAGCCTGATGACCTGAGTTCATCCCAGGAACACATGGTGAGGCAGAAAACAAACTTAATTCAGGTTGTCCTTTGACCTCCATATGCCCAAAGAAATACAATTAAAAAATAATAATTTTTTTAATTGTGAAAAGCAATGGACTTCTGATTTCTAGTTTGGCATGCAGGGACCTTGGAAATTACTTGTTCCTAATGGTTAGAAACTGCACAGTCAGCACCTCTTGTGTCTGTCTGAGGATTGGTATCACAAGGCATACATTAATTTCACTGAAGAAGGGAGCAGGCAGTCAGTCAGGAAGGGTATTTTGGGTGTCGGGCATCATGTCATCTTGGGAAGTAAGTCGGAAAAATTTTTCCACCAATGTTTTAGCGTCAGTATGAAGAACTGCATTTACCCAATTCTCTTTGATACCCTTTCAACAGTGAATCAGCATCAGAAACTAGATCTTTAGAGTCAAACAGACAGGGATTTCTGTTCCTGTTTCTGAAATGTGTGACCTTGAGCCCATTATATCAGCTCCTTGAAACTGGGTTTTGTCATCTGCAGAATGGAAATAATAACCTGTAATGCTGAGGTGAGTCAGTGAGGCACGGACACGTGCGCACCCTGTGTAGTGCGTCACCTGGCATGTTGTGAGGACTGAGGAAATCTAAAGCCACATCATCACCACTCATTGTAATAGTAGGTTTGACCTTGGCACTGTAGTGAAGAAACAATGGGATGGTTTCCACACTTGCCTCGGGCAGGTGCAAGGACCATGTCACGCATCTTTTGTTTCAGGACTTGGGTATGGACAGGAAGAAATGCAAAAAATGCTCCAAAGCACTTGGGGGGCCCAGTGAGGTGGCTCATTGGGTAAACGTGCTTGCTGCCGAGTGTAATGACTTGAGTTCATCTGGGCACACATGGTGAGGCAGAAAATATACTTAATTCAGGTTGTCCTTTGACCTCCATATGCCCGAGCAGAAGTTAAACCTGTAACAGAAAGCCACTTTGCTGCAGCTTTTACTTCTGTTACACATCTAGTAGAAACTTGGGTTTCTTTGTGTACCTTCTTCCTTTTCTCCACTTGTTCTCTGACTGTCCCTGTGCACGTTTGTTCCCCCCTTGCCATTTGACGATTGTTTGCCTACCGACATAAATGAAGCTGTTTTCGTGTACTCTGACCAATATTGAAACAAATGCAAGACCGAGCATAGAAGTGAAGTATTTGTTGAAGGCAGTGGTGTTTCTCACGTGATCTTTGTGCTGTTGTGTTAAAGCTTATAGATTTCCAGTGGAAACTGGGCATGGCTGTGAGCTCAGATAGCTGCAGATCCCTCAAGTACCCTTACGTGGCAGTGATGTTGAAAGTGGCGGATCATTCTGGCCAAGTGAACAGCAAGACCATCGAAATGACAATTCCACAGTTTCAGGTTTGTAGTCTTAACTCATGAATTTAAGTATCGTTGCTGTTTCAAAAGCTGTATACTGTCTTTCTTAAGGGAAATTTTATTTACCTGCAAGTTGATGTACCTTACAGGTAGTGGATCATACTAAAACACAGTCTAAAGTTATTTTCTCTGGGAGTTTAGGTTTTTTTTTCAGCAACATGTGCCAAGTTGTTATATGGTGCCATTTAATTACTGTAACAGTTTTTGATTAATATATTTAGGAATATGTCATCTTCTCTGCAGGATATTTACTTTGTAGTTAACTTAATTATTTTTTTCTTCAGGTTTAATAATAATTTTAAGCAAAACTAATCTTTTCATTGAATAACATTGAGTTTTTAGACTAATGATTATAAAACGCAGTTCAGATCAAATACTTATTGGTCAGTCTTATTAGCTAGAGATTTAAGTAACTCAGTAGTTTATACTTAAACTTAAGCTATTTATATTATCATTTTACTTACTTTTTTTCCCAAGGAAGAAAACAGAAGTGAACACTAAGTCTAATTCACTCTTGAATGTATATGATGAGAGATGTTTACTATTAGCTGATACTATAATTAGCTAATCTAGCATGGACAATTTTGGTTTGGTTTGCTGTGAGCCCTTCAGTAGCAGAAGCAGTTCTCAAAGGAAAGTTGAACACTCTAGAAAAGCAGCCATAATGAAGGAAATGGAAATTAAAAGGTTTTTTTTTTTTTTTTTTAAAGAATGAAAGTGCATGGGTTCTGGAATCTTTTATTTGCTTTATTTTGAGTATATGGGTGTTTTGTCTACTTGTATGTCTGTGCATGACATGCATGAAGTACCCAATGAGTCCAGGAGAGGGTATCAGATCCCATGGGACTAGAGTTTCAGACAGTTATAAGAGGACATGTGAGTGCCGCTGGAATTCAAACCCAAGGTCTCTGGAGAGCAGGTAGTGCTCCCAATCCTGGAGCCATCTCTCCAGCCCCGAGCTTTCCTTTTTATTTGTGTATGAGGTAGGGAGCACACCTAGGCCTTGCTCATGCTAGGTAGGTGCTCTGCCTCTAAGCCAAGGCTTTCCCTCCCCATCCTGGGCTTCTGGAAACATTTTTCCCACACCACTGTATGACCTTCGATTTCCTCTTTATAAACTGTATTTTAAGGGGCTCTTGATAGACAAGACTACACACATTTGTTACTACTAATGTTGATAAGTGTTTGAAGAAATGGGGTGTGGGAAAAGGAAATAAAGTGTGTGGTCACCGACTGAAAGAGCATTTCAGGCATTCATATGCAGGCCCTGCCTTCCCCTGAGCAGAATTCTGCTTTCTCATTCCACTTCTACATGCTTTTCTTTATTAGTAAATAGATCACCTTCCTGAAGCAATGTTGTGGAATAATTGATAAATAAAAATTGTATGTTTTCAATGTATATAGTGTGATTTGGTAAAAATATGTGTTGTGTAGTGATTGTGTCCGTGAAGATAATTAACATGTGCATTACCACGAAGTGTATGTGAATGTTTGCGCTGAGAGCACTTAAAAATCCACACTCCGAACCTCTCACAATACACTGTTATTAACTATTCTCAGCGTTCTGTGCATTAACTATTCTCAGCGTTCTGTGCATTAGATCCTCAGAACTTTTATAGCTCAGTTAGCACCCTTAGTCAACATCTTCACTCTTTCCCCACCCCAGAGCCTCACAACCACCTTCAGTATTCTCTATCTGTGACTTCAGTGTCCTTAATATAAGATCTTGTAGTGTCTGTCATGCTGTGTGTGGCTTGTTTTTAACATAGTTTCCTCTGGATTCATCTGGATTAGAAATAGCAGGATTGCTTCTTTCATAGGTGAGTGATTCCATTGTGTATATGCCTATGCTTACAATATGTCAAATAGTGAGCACATATATGTAGATGTCACATACAACTGTGTATACATGTCAGGGATTTGCACATTGTTGTGGGTGATCTTCCTTCTGAGGCTGCCCTATGAACACTGAGACACCGGCAGAAGTATATACATAACGTACTGTTTTCTTCAGGTGATAGTTCTTCGTGTTTGTTAGTTAGATGTGGTCAGTCTGGTGTTTGTCTTACATTCACTATGTATTCTGAGCCCTCTTGTCTAGGAATGTTTGTTTTCAATGATCTTCACCAAGAATATAACATTAAAATTCAGAAAAAACATGTATCTGCTGGTTAGAAATAATTAAAGCGAAATTAATATTTCCCCTTTCTCTCCAGAATTTCTACAGACAGTTCAAGGAAATTGCTGCTGTAATTGAGACTGTGTGAGAACTGGTGTCTGATTCTAAAGTAATGGACTCTGCCTTCCGAAAGAGAACTGCGTATGGATCAAAGGATATTTATACATTAAAAATTGTGCTCCTCTGTCTTGAGAGATGGCTCAGAGGTTAAGAGCACTGGCTGCTCTTCCAAAGGACCAAGGTTCAATTCCCAGCATCTACATGGCAGTTCACAGCTGTCTGTCACTCCAGTTCCAGGGGATCCGACACCCTCATACAGACGTATATGCGAGTCTTACACCAATTGCATGTAAAATAAAATAATTAAATTTCACCTCCAATTTAAAAAAATAACTTAAAAAGTCAGATGATCATGAATCAATCATTTTAGTGGTGATCAGTGCTTAGCCTTGTCAGTGAACTAAAAGTGACTGTTGAATAATAATGTGTGTAGATTATATGTAACTGTATTTTCCCAAACAGATGAGTAAATGATACTATTAAATACAACATAGTTTTGTATGTTAGAAAAATTTCAAATCTTCCTGATAATAGATCTAACTTTATAAATAATATCTTGTCTGGAACTTATATGAAGCTAATTGACTAAAGCAGCTTTACTGAGTTTGAAATAATGAAAGGAACTTCTTGAAAGAATTAATGAGAAGAGTGTGACTTCATTCTCAGACATTTGTACTCAGGTTAGGGTAAGGCAGTCCTTCCTGTATTAGCATTCTGCTGTTTGTGCTGCTGCTGGTTGTAGAAAATTCATCACCAGTAATCCATGTGCAGCACAAACCAGAGCATCCGCAGTAGTGTTTTTACACACTCCTGCCTTCTTCCATGCCTGCTATGCAGTGGTGTTTTGAGTGAGAACTGTCCCCGTAGGCTCATGTGTGTGAATACTTGGTCCCCACTTAGTGGAACTGTTGAATTAGGAAGCATGATCCTGAGGGAGGAGGTGTGTCACTGAGGGTGGGCTTTGAGGTGTGAAAAGCCCATGCTGGGCCCAGTGTCTTTGCCTGAAGATACAAGCATTCAACCTCATGCTGCCAGCCTATTGCCTTGTTTCTTGCCATGGTGATCATGACTTACTCTCTGAAACTAAGCAAGCCATGTTTTTTGTTTTGAAACAGGGTTTCCTTGTATAGTCTTGGCTGTCCTGGAACTCACTCTCTAGATCAGGCTGGCCTTTAACTTGTAGTTCCACCTGATTCTGCCTCTCAAGTGCTGGGATGTCGGCGTGTGCCACCACTGTCCAACTAGCAGGCTCTCTATTCAATGCTTTCTTTTGTAAGAATTTCCCTAGCCATCAGGTGTTTTCAGAGCAATAAAACTGTAACTAAGCCACCTACCAACCAAATGTGGTAAGCTAAAGGTTGCTTTCTTCATCCTTCCTAATTTTCCACAAATACCTCTCATTGGTGGAAAGTCAACCAGAACCTTCTGATCCAGAAGAGGGGATCAATGCCCTAGAACAGGAGTTAGGAATGGATGTGAGCCACTGTGTAGGTGTGGAGCAAACCTGGATCGTCTGCAAAAGCAGCAAGTGCTCTTAATTGCTGAGCTATTGATCCATCTCCTGTCATTTCTTGTTTGCAAAACAGGCCTCGTTATATAGAAATTTCAATCCAAGAATATGCCCTTAGAAATAAGAGAAAAAGTTGCTTCATGCATTGCTTCCATTAGACCTCTTGGGAGATTGTATTTCCCACCTTCTAACAGTTAGACCTAGAGCCATATAACTGGGTTGAAGCTAGTAGGATCAGCCTAGAAATATCTTAATATATTCAAATTCAGTTATAAATCATTGCTTAGCAATTTTCAGGCTCTTCTGTCTTTAGTGCTGAAATGATGACCTCAGAAGGAACAAAGGATAGACCCTGTATCACCAGAGGCTTCTGAATAATGATAAATGCTATTTTGACTTACCTAAATAATAGTCCCATAGTGTGAGAAAAGAAATATTGGAGGACAAGTAATTTTCCTTGCACTGCAGTGAAGGTGCATGTGGAGGGTAATGAGAGCAGAGGAGACTAGTGAGAGCTAAAGGCATCCTAGAGGGCTCAGTCAAGTGAGGGGGAAATATGAGAAAGATTCTTCAAACTACCAGTGTTAGCTACTTGATATGCACCTCGTGTATGAATTCAAAATTCATTTTAAAAATCCAAGATACTTTGGATTTATCTACTTCATTTTTCTCTTTTGTTTGGTTATTCTAAAATACATAGCAGTTGTGTAACACATAACTGAGAATGTGTCAACACTTGGAGGAGCATACATCTGAAAGATGCTTAATGAGCATTAAATTAGAAAACTTGAAACTCTGCAAACCCTATGCAAGCACCTGCATCACGAAGATGTTTGTCAAGGATGCAGACCTAGGACCTTGGTTACCTTGCTCACCCTCCTTGAAAATATTACAGGACACAAGTGACACACCCTCCAAGTATTGTACAAGCTTAGGAAAACATACAAAAGACACATAAATGGCCCTTAAGGAAAGATGGGGATTCAGTGTGCCCATGGTGAAAAGTCCAGGCACAGAGCTGTGAAGTTCTTGGGAGTGGTATGCATGGGTACAACGATGACCTGTCATCTGACATGCATGCTGTGACGAGTCCACAGTTTCTCAAGCATCTCCATTAACTCAGCTGAGAGCCAGATGAGTGAAGGTACTAAAAGGTGTGCTTTCTATCGCCTAGATGCCTGGTACACTGACGCTGTAAGTAATGGCATCTCAGCAATGGGTAGGTGCAGCAGTGGAAACGAAACAGTGGCTGGGCCCATGGCCGTCCAGTGGGCCCAGTTAGGGCAGTGTGACATGGAGCATAACGACCAAACTCCAGGGCAGGCTGTGCACTCAGAGAAGTTGGCCAACATAATAAACCTGCATTTCTTGTTGGTTGGTTCTTCTGTGGGCTTTTTATTTCATTTTTTTGTTTGTTTGTTTGTTTTTAGCATTTTTGTCTTATTGGGGTTTTTTGTTGTTTAGTTTTCATTTTTTCCTTATTCTGTTGAGAGAATGAACATGAAATAAGGTAGGAAGATTCTGAGAGAGAAAAAAAAATCCAAATAAAGGGTAGGAGGAAATTTAAAACAACAACAGCAAATACTGTGGCAGGACGTGGTGGCTCACAGCTTTAATCCCTGCATTCAGGAGGCAGAGGCAGGAGGGTCTCTGAGTTCGAGGACAGCCTGGTCTACACAACCAGTCCAGGAGAGCTCACGCAGTTTGGCCGGAGCTGATTTCCATTGACAGGCTGTATTTAGAGGCCTGACTTAGGCAAGGGTGAACCCGTGGAAAAAGGAGAGTTAGCAGGTGTTAGATCACCCACTGAGGGACAACAGATTTGCAAGGAAGCACATAATAGAGTTTCTCGGGAATGCAGTCCGTAGCTCATCAAGTCCTGTAAACTAAAAAGCAGGAACCCTTGCTAAGATGTAGGCTGTCTGCTCTTCTGTACCTCTGGAGCCGTGCCTACCAGCTTCACATAAAGTCTGTCCACAGCTGTTTGAGCAGCTTTACAGTTTCTGTGATAAAATATTCTGACAGAAGCAAATTAATGGAGATAGAATTTACTTAATTCTAGTCCATGTTGTTAAGAAGGGAAATCACAGACAGGGCAGGAAGTTGAGAGAACTGGTTACATCCACAGACTAGAGCAGAATGCAGTGAGAGCATGCCAGTGCTCAACTTCCTTCTTTTTATTCAGTCTAGGACTCCGAGCCCAGGGATTGGAGCCACCCAGAGTGGTGGATCCATGTGGTGGTTTGAACAGGTAGAGCCCTCGTAGACTTTCGTGTTTGAATGCTTGGCCCATGGGGAATGTCACCATTAGGAGATGTGGCCTTGTTGGAGTAGGTGTGGCCTTGTGGAAGGAAGCTTGTCATTGTGGAGGTGGGCTTTGAGGTTTCCTATGCTCAAGCTTTGCCCAGTGTGGAACACAGTGGTTCCTTCTGCCTGTGGCTCAAGATGTAGCTCCTTCTCCAGCACCATGTCTGCCTCTGCATGCTGCCGTGCCCCCCACCATGACGAAAATGGACTAAACCTTTGAAACTGTAAGCCAGTACCAATTAAATGTCCTTTATAAGAGTTGCCATGGTCATGGTATCTCTTTGCGGCTATGAAACCCTAACTAAGACAACCCACTATCACTTCATGTAATTAAGAAAATCCCTATAGGCAATCTCAGAGTCCTTCTCCCAGGTGATTGTAGACTATGTAAAGCTGATAATTAAAACAAACCACAACAGGGAAATCAACATAGCCTGGAAATAGCTCAGACCACTAGCATGCCTATGAAGTATTCTGAAACTGTGTATGATGTCTGTGCAGCAAACATGGTTTCTTGATTTTATATAAATATGTAAAGTTATATGTAGTGAAATATATAGTAAAGCCATTATGTTTAGCTTTAAGTAAAATATATAGTAAAACCTTTGTGGTCGGCCTTTGAGTGAAATGTTTCAGCAAAGCCTTGCCATGTTTGGGTCAATAGATAGAGGCTGAGAAATTGTTTTGAATCTGTTTGAACCTTAAAGAAATGTCTCTCTTGAAGAATCTGCACTTCGTGCTGAATGGCTTCTCCAGAGACATAATAAATTGCACTGAGCCAAATTTATACTAAAAAAGCAGGTTTATTGGGGGCATCTCTCCGGTTCACTGATCTCACAGGATGAGGTTAGTGAAATTACAAGTTTGGGCTTGGGTAGGGGCTTCTTAAAGGGGGTAGAGTTGTGATGTGATGGTAAGATACTGAGTTATAGTTTTACTTGGTGGGTTCTGGGCTCTGGAGGTAGATCTTAGGTCCAGTGGTCACCTCGGAATCTGGAACTAGGAGCTGGCTTAGTCTAGTGTTTTGTGGAGGCTTTTGAAAGCAGGGACTCCAGGTTAGAAGAGAAGGGGGGACCTCTTGGTCCAGGTCATTTTGCCTTTGTCCCAAAACCTCTGACCCATCAGGTGCTGTGTGGAAACATGCAGCTGCACTCCTGACAAACCTAAGGTTCTTTTGATTATGGATTGCCACGGTCAAAAGGGACTGAGCTTGTGTGGATTTTCTGCTCTCGAAGGCAGAAAGAGCAAGATAACTTTAGTAGCTGGGACCTTTCTGAGCTGGGCTCTCACCCCAACATCCACCACACCTATGACCTGCTGCAGCAGGTGAAGTGGTTGGTCCTGCAGATCCAAAGCTGCAGGATCTCCATGACACACAGCAATAGGATGTCTGAGAGGAGTCCCAGAGAGGATCCAGTATTGATAGCAGAAGCCAGAGGCCTTGAACCAGATCAATGATTCATTGCAATGAACATTTGCAAGTAAAGCTATGTGGACAAAAGGGCTTATATACTGTATATACTGTGTGACAAACAGTGACACACTGCAGCCTGCAGCTTCCACATTGAGACTTTTCTTTTTGGGGGTAGGTTACAAGGGTGGAGGGTGGATATGGAAGGACTGAGAAAGGAGTTCGGATTGGGGTACATGATGTGAAATTCAAAAAGAATCAATAAACGCAAAAACAAAAGCCCCAAAACAAACAAAAAATGGAAAGATCTAGAAACAGTGGACGTATATTCTCCAGTGCCAACAAAAGGCTAGAGCTGAGCAGCATTCAGCCTAAGATCACCTATCAGGCCCCTGACTGACGCCGTAGGACAAGTGAGGTAAAAATACGTCATTTTAATAATACACATAGATACACGTGCCAGCTTCTCTGAGCTTCTGAAGACATTGGAGCCTGGGACCCTTCTGGTAAATGTGCTGTAGTGTAGTGACATGTTCCTGTTCAGTCTCATCCATTCGGAAGTTCTTATCATTTCAGACTTCATTAGTGCTAAACATTCTTTAATAACATGAAATAAAATCATGCTCACACTGTCTCCCCCCTTAGTTCTGCCATATTTTATATATTAATATATATGTGCATGCATATCTTATAGAAATATTCCCTTTATTTGTTCCCTCTGTGTTTTATTTCACTGATGAGATATGTTTGGCTGTTGGTATACTGATGCTATTATATCAGACCCTGAGTAATTTTTCATGTCTCTTATGATGAAAAACACTGAAATTTGCTAATAACTTCTTCTGCTCCTCTAGAATGTAATTAGAAGTAATATCCTTTATTCCCAGATAATGTCTGTGAGCTAGCTTGATTTACTTTTCATAGATCTGTTTTTTACCTCTTCTTCCTAAAATTCACCAACTTGTTTAGTGCACAATTGTACTTTATTTTTAATTAATTAATTTATGTGTATGATATGAGAGTTTTCTCTGCATGTATGTCTGTGCACCCCTATGTGCCTGGTGTCCATAGGTCAGAAGAAGGCATCTGATCTCCTGAGACTGAATTACAGAAGATTGTGAACTACCATGTGGACACTGGGAATCTAACCCTGGTCTTATGAAAGAGCAGCTAGTTCTCTTAACTGCTCAGCCATCTCTTCAGCCCCAAATGTGCTGTATCTATTAAAACGAAACTTTGGACTGGAGATGCAGCTCCGTGGTGGAGTATTTGCCTAACATGCTCAAGGACCTATGTTAAGTTTCCTATGGGTAACACTCCACTACTGGGTGGCACAAAAAAACCTGGACGACCAAATAGGTAACAGTGAAACTACTCTTAGTATAAAGAATGTTTGCCGACGCATACTTAGTCAAAAGCCAAGACTTAAAGGTACTCTTTAAAATAGATATTGAGAGACAGGGCAAAGACCAGATGAAAAATGAGAGAGAGAGTTGTATTAACTTCAAGAATTGATAGTTGAGTCAAACTTCCCACAGTGATAAGGTTCAGCTTTTCCCTAAGAGGTATCCATTGAAGATGTGAGGAAAATATCAGCATCAGAGAGGACACATCCCAAATTGTGTTCTCTTGAAAATCAGACACGGCTGTTTAACCCAGGGCTGGATTCTCGTGCTTTATGATGAACCGTCCAGCAGCAGCAGTATGACCAGCGTGGGAGAAGCCAGCTGGTTTCTGCATGGAACTGAGGCCTCCTCCTGGGATGAACTCATGGCTGGCACTATACACCTGTCCAAAACCCATGGCCTGGCTTCCCAACCCATGCAGCTGGGTCCTGGAAACCTGACTGAACAGTGGGAGATGAAGACAAATGGACGTAAGCCACGTAAAGTTGGGTCAGGGTTTGTGCTCACTGCCCTTGTACCAGCAGGGAGTTTATATATATTTTTTGGTTCTTTTAAAAATTTTTATTAATTCCAATTTATTCACTTTGTATTCCAGCGGTAGCCCCCTGCCTCATCCCCTCCCAGCCCCATTCTTCTTCCCTCTTCTTCTCCTATGCCCTTCCCCCAAGTCCACCAATAGGAGAGGTCCTCCTCCCCTTCCATCTGACCCTAGTCTATCAGGTCTCATCAGGACTGGCAGCATTGTCTTCTTCTGTGGCCTGGTAAGGCTGCTCCCCCCTCAGTGGGGGGTGATCAAAGAGCAAGCCAGTAAGTTTATGTCAGAAACAGTCCCTGTTCACCTTACTATGGAACCCACTTGAACACTGACCTACCATGGGCTACATCTGTGCAGGGGTTCTAGGTTGTCTCCATGCATGGTCCTTGGTTGGAGTATCAGTCTCAGAAAAGACCCCTGTGCTCAGATTTTTTGGTTCTGTTGCTCTCCTTGTGGAGCTCCAGTTCACTCCAGGTCTTTCTATCTCCCCCTTCTTTCATAAGATTCCCTGCACTCTCCCCAAAGTTTGGTTATGAGTCTCAGCATCCAGTGGTGAGTTTATTATGTGCTCCGTGAGTGATGGTCTTTGCCACAGCCTCCTGGGAGCTGAGATTACAGGCCTGAGCCACCATAGCCAGCTATGAGACTTTTTTTTTTGCATATGTATACATGTATGTTGTACATGCATACATGTGTGTGTTTATATATATATATATGCATGTTTGTATGTATGTAAATGCATTTGGAGGCAAGATCACTGTCCACTTTATTTACTGAGGCAGAGCTTGTGCCTGTGCCAGAGTTGATGACTCAGTCTAACCAGCAAGCTTGTCCCAGGGATCCTCCTCCTCCACCTCTAGAGTTCTGGAGCTTGGGGTCTGGCCGTCCAGCCTGTGCAGGGAGTGCTCTAACCACTGAATATCTCTGCAGCCCTTTGATGTCCTTTCTTAATTGGAGAATCTTTTTTTTTTTTTTTTTGTATGAGAATTTGGAAACAGAAGTTTCTTTTCCAGACTAGGACATTCTTTTATTTTTTAAATTAAATTTTTTATTTTTTATATTAATTACAGGTTGTTTACTTTGTACCCCAGCTGTAGCTCCCTCCCTCATTCCCTCCCAACAGACTAGGAAATTCTAACCCCTCTATAAAAATCTCTGTTTTCAAACTGGCCACTTATTTTCTGAATTGATCTATTTTGAAGCATCTTACTGTATTCTAAGCCCTCTCACTCGTCTGCCTGAAATCTCTTTGCTCAAATCCACAAGTGCATCAAGTGGCGCTTTTACTGCCTCGCGAGTCATTGTATTTTTAAGCTCCTTTAGCGATCTTCTTGCTATTCCCTCGGCCCTTTGCAGTAGTTTCCTTGCTATTTTTGGAGCCTCTACTGAAAATGTCCTTTCCATCTGCCACGCAGTCCTGAAATTGGTGGCACACACTTTAGATTTTTGTTACGGCAGCGTCCTGCTTCTGTGAGGTAGGCAGCATCGCTCTTTTTTGTTTGTTCACATCCCTTTTCAAGCAAGTGCCATGAGGATGGCAAGACTGTTCCAGTACACGGGCACAGCAGTTACTCAATGAATACTGCACGCCGAATAAGTGATTCCTAACAACCAAGACTCTGTCACCCACCCCCCACCCCCAGCAATTGGATAACAACCTGGGCCCACCATGCATGGCCTTTGTGTGGGTTCTGTGGATCTAGTCAGGTCATTATGCTTGTGTTGCAAGGACTTTACTGAGTGAGTGATTGCTCTAGCTCCCTACAATTCTCTGTCTCCAGATACATACATACATACATACATACGTTCACCCCAACAAGTTTTTTGAGGCCTCTATTACATATCAAGAATGAATACTACATAGGGGGTCAGATATCACTTCTACAGAATCAGTATTGTTTTAAAGTATTGCTCCAAATTCTAGTCATTGCCTTGCTTTAAGTTTTCTGCTTTTATGATTTCATACAAAATGCATCTAATGCATCCCGGCTACTTTCTCCTCCCTTTCTTACCTCCCCCTGATCCCTGCCAGCTCCACTTTTTCCCTCCATAAGCCTCTTTCCCACATGCATGACGTTCTGTTTAGTTTCCTGCCCCACAGAGTTTAGCTAGGGCTTTCTCTGTGCCATGGATTTGGAACTATCCACTCAAGGCTGGTGGGATTACCAGTGACTCCAAAGTTGGTTACAGGTCCCCTTTCTCCCAGATCTGTTATTGGCCAACAGTTTAGCAGGAAGTGTTAAGGTTCCACAGGCCCCTTCCTTAAAATTATACATGCATACCTGCATATTAACTTTCTATCTTTTAATTCACACACAATTACTTGTCTTGTTTATTGAACCAGTAAGTCAGACAACGCTTGCCACAAAAATGTCTGTCAAAGTGATTGGCTTGAAAACTCTAGCATCACATTCATGTGACGACATTCTAGATCAGAGGATCTCAGTTTTCCTAATGCTGTGACCCTTTAATACAGTCCCTCGTGTTGTGATGACCCCAACCACAAAATTATTTCATCGATACTTCATAACTGTCATTTTGCTGCTATGATGAATCGTAACGTAAACATCTGACATACAGGCTATCTGATACGTGACCCACTGAGAACCCCAGGTTGAGAACCACTGCTCCAGACGACGGCGCCTCAGTTGCCCATTTCCATTCACGGTGTGGTTTTCCAGCACTGCTAGCTTTGCCTTTTTCTCTCCAGCTCTGTGTTCTTGGGAGTGGTGTGAGCTTCCTCCTTGTCTCAGCTCTAAAGTCAGACAAGGAGTTTCTTCCTGCTGCTCCCCAGCAAAGCTCAGCCTTTGCTGGTCAGGAGGGGTTCCTTCCTCATTCTGGGTCTTAGCTTTTACTTTTTCCAGTGTCCTAAGGTTCAGGCCTGAGCAAGATTGGTCTTCCTGTAAGCATGTTTATGAAAAACTACATCATGGTGGCAATTACACTGCACATGACATATTGGAAAGGTAGAAGGACATAAATTTAAAACAACAATAAAACTGACACGTGGTAGTGCAAGTCTGTAATCTGAGCTCTAGGACGAGGAGCCGGAGGCAGGTGGACCCTGAATTTAAGATCACCCTCAGCAACATAAATAGTGGCTGTCTCAAAAACCCCAAGATAAATAAGTAAAGAAAGAAGTATTTCAAAAACATCAATAAAAACCAAGAACAATTAATCTGCAAGAAATTAAAAGTAGGGGTTGGAGAGATGCTCAGAGATTAAGAGCACTGGTTGCTCTTCCAGAGGTCCTGAGTTCAATTCCCAGCAACCACACGGTGGCTCATAACCATCTATAATGAGATCTAGTGCTGTCTTCCGGCATGGAGGTGTACATGCAGGCAGAATGCTGTATACATAATAAATAATTTTAAAATCTTTAAAAAAGTTAAAGTACATTAGAGCCCATTGGAAATAGCAATTAAGCAAGAAGCAATTTTGGAAGTAGACAGTTTTATTGAGACATCACATTGCTTTCACTTGTAACGGTTTTCCTGAGGGTCCGGAAATACAAACACACAAAATACATAAAAACGTGAGGTTTCACTCAGCGGCAAAATGTGGAGGGACATGTTTAATATCTTCATATTAATATGGTTTTTGTGCAGGCATACAGTATTTTACAGTTTGCGGTCCTGTGTTGGGCTGATGTGGGGCTATTTTCCCTAAAAGTGTGCATTATTAACTTTGTGCTTTAATATTCAACTTTGTTCTACCTTTTATCCTTGAAATAGGGTTTATCACGATAGAGTCGCAGACCACTGTGGATGCCTACATTTTAGCTGCACTTGTTGCTACACAGTGCAGTTAGACAAAATTGTAAATCTGTTTTCTCTAGAGAAATTTCCAACTGCTGAAACAAATTGATTCTATTCTTTGGCATCCAACAGAGCTCTAGATGAACTCACTACAAAATATTTATGAATCACCCTCTGTGTGACAGGTAATATGTGTTTTTGGTGAACAATCAGTTGAAGTATTCCATTCATTCTCTACAATATTACTTTTTAAATGTAAATATTTCATATATTTACTTATCTATATATGTATGGGTATGTGTGTGCGTGCCATGGTTGTGTGTGTTGAGGGGAGGATGTGCCATGGTGTGTGTGTGTGTGTAGATCAGAAGACAACCCACTGGAGTTTGCTCTTCCCTTCTAACATGGATTGCAGGGATTTCTACCATGTGGGTTCCAGATCAAACTCAGACTACCAGGCTTGGCAGCAAGCACTATTATCCATTGAGCATTCTTGCCCCTCAATGGCACTTTCTTACCCACTTAATCTGAACTTTGACTTCTTAAATCTAAAAAGAAACATTGGCACATTTCCAACTTTTTAAACTTTCTGTCAGAAGCATTAAGTAGTATGGGTGGTGGTCGTTGGAGAGATGGCTCAGCAGGTAAGAGTACTTACTGATCTTTCAGAGGACCCAAGTTTAGTTCCTAACACCCATATCGGGTGGATCACAAACACCTGTAACTCCAGGGAACCTGTTACCTTCTGTTCTCAACAGACATCTGCGCGCACACACACACACACACAGGAATTCTTAAAAATATAAAGTACTGTTTAGGCCAGGGTGGTGGCTCCATGAGTAAAGACACTTGCTGCATAAGCCCAAGGACCTGAGATCCCTCAGGCCCTCCTTATAACTTAGGATAAGAGCTCCACATCAGCCAAGCAGGGAACATGAGCCACAACATGAAAAGCATCTGTAATTCCAGCATTCCTAAAGGGAGAGGCCAACACAAGAGACTCAGCTGCAAGATCCAGGGCTGGCAAGTTTAGACCAGTTAGTGCAGAGGAAACAAGAGAAACTGCATCAGCATGGAGAAGAAAACTGCTTCACAAAAGTTGTTCTCTGACCTCTGCACCTCTCTCTCTCTCTCTCTCGCTCACATATACACACATGGACAGACACATGGACATACAGACACACAGACAATTACAGAAATTTTATTCAGGACATTATAAACATTGCCAAAAGAAAATATGTGTAGTTTAATCTTTCTCTAGAAACCATACTGACAAGAGGGGCATCATAATTTACTGTGGTAGTGTTGATGTGAAGAAACTCCAAGAATAGGTTTATGCCAACTTTTAATTATTCTTTCATGTTAAGTAAAAATAAAGAAAAATTTCTTCAGACAAACCTTGACTTGAAAATACTTTTCCAGCTGGGTATGGTTGCACATGCCAATAATAACCCTAGCACTTGGGGA